>JARFJB010002079.1:302500-787500 GCA_036346205.1 Vesta saturnalis | reverse complement strand
ACAGGTGGTTCTTAATGAGAGCCGAATATAAATATATACAGAGGGTCTACTTTTTGTTATCTTTTATAGCCAAGGGTACCTCATCTGATTAAAGGTAACGTTCTTGGTTCTAGATATTTACAGTCAATGCGGTCAACTATAAATACATAGACTTTATTCGTCAGGAATTATTTATACAGGGGGTTGATTCTTAATATCTTTTATAGCCAAGGATACCTTAACTGACTAAAAGTAACGTTCTTGGTTCTAGATATTTACTGTCAATGCGGTCAATACTTAGATACTTACATCTGGTTTGAATCTAGTGTCAGAGGTATTTGCAACAGTTGAAAGCTCCAGACGTGGCTTTAAGCCCGTTTTCTAGCGAAAGAGCTCGATAATAAGTTTAGGCTGCCGTCGGTGACAGGAATTGATTGGTATTTCAACTATTTGTGTTTATAACTTTAAAAAGGTGTACTTTGAAATACTGAAATACTGGAACAGTAAGTTCAATTTATACAGAAAATTGCTTTAAGAGCGCGGGTCAGGATTTTATATTTCCTCGAATAAAGAGAAATCTTTAAAGAAATTCAGGAACGCTGGGGTAGTAATACTAGAGAGGAATGCTTACAGAGAAGTATTCTGTAGGCGAAAAAGTCGACATAGTTTATTAACGCATTTGGATTCTGAAATTGAATAAATTCTTGTATAAATTATTATCAACATAGTAATAAAAATTTGTCCATTTTACAAATTTTTCTGGCTCATTACAACATATGTTTGCTTCATAACTAAAACACGGAAAGTGTTCTTGTTGGACGTTACTCAATTTTATAGGTTTAATAATTAAAGTACAACAAAAATCGAGAAAGTTGTACATTAATACCACATGTAATCTGAATAACACTAAACAGCTGTATTTATTTGTATATTTAAGAAAACAAGATGGCTGCTTAATTTCAGCATAAAATAACTAAAACGGTATTTCCCGAAAGCTTTACGATATTAAATGATTATTTAATCAACGCAACTATACAAGCACATAATCTATCTTTACTTAAAACTCAAAATGGAATATGATCAACACTGTACTTAATAATAAAACGTATACTTGACCTATGTCAACACACTGATTTGTTATTTCCTTAAACGTATTTTGGATTAAAAGAATACGTACTTACATTTTCCTGCACTCGTAATAAATTTAAGGTATTAAAATTATTTTCAAACGAACTGCAGTTTGAGAATTTTATTTCCTATCAATGTCATAAACATACGGTAAGGTAAGGTCATTTTCATTTGTGTTCCACATACAAATAAAGGAAATGTAGATCAAACAACGAAAGCAGGCATTAGACCACGAAAGCAGAGATATAAACAGCATGCGTTATTGATGCAAAACAAAGATATCTCCATTTATAGTTTTTGAAGAGGAAATTGCATTATCATCCACGCCATTTTACACATGTTAATTTCGTGGCGCCATCCACCAGGCTTTTGCAACGATTTGAAATTCATTAACATAAGTGCTTCTTCTTAACACAAGCGGTTTTCCTTAGCGTCCTATTTTTGTTCCCTATTAAATATAATATATACAAAAATTAAATTAAAAATTAATTATAACATTGTATTGCATATTGCCTTATACTATATTTCTCCCTGATTACAAATTCAAAATTTAAGCTAGCTTTTACCTTCGTTACTATGTTTGATCTTAATTGTAATTAATTAATCCCAAAAGTTGGCAATTACTGTCGGGAGAGCTAACAGGGCCTTGATCATTATTTATTGTTACCCTTCAATTGAATAAAAGAGAAATTTAGAGGATGGAATCGTTAAGTTGTCACGGTTCGCGACAATAATAAAACAGATTTGATAAAATAAATATTAAATTAAGTAACAAAGGGAATCGCGCATCGAGAAATCTGGTTGAAACGTGATGTGATTGAAGGGTATGTAAGTGAAAAAATGTATATGTATACAGGGTGAGTCAATAATCACTCCCTAGCTCTCAGATATGTGTTCTACAATTAAAAATATGACAAAAATGAAGAGTACTAAAATCCCGAAAGCGAAACCATTTTCGTGTAAAATTGGAATGAAGAATTAACATTTATTCATTTTTCAATTAATTTCTATAAATTCAAATTAAAAAAGTAGCTGAGATATTGAAAACGAAGAATCGTCTGGATCTAGTAACCGAAACGAAAACAGAATTTCACTATTTCCGTAATAAACGCTCAAAAACTTATCATTTTCTTTTTTATTTAAAGAACTTGTGTTTGAGTAATTTGGTGCCATACAAAACATGTAGTTGCATGGATTTACTTGACTTTGACGTTTTTATGTTTATTTGCTTTGTACCAGTTAGTGAATAATTGGAAGCTTCAAAAGTATTTTTAAATTCAAGATGCCAGAGTATACTAACCGAGAACACGTCGATATGTTAAAAGATTTAGACGCGTCTCCAATGATAAACGCCAATGTTCTGCACGAGCGTTTGTACAGAGAACGAAATTTGAACCGACGTCATCCAGATCAAAACAATCCAAATGTCGAGAACACGTGTTGTGGAGAACAGAGATGCATCAGAAAATTTAATCCAAAACGTTCTTTGCATACCGGGCGACCTAGAAAACTTACATGGCAACAGGAGGAACAGTTATTGCAGTATATTGAGAATAATTACCGATGAAGCTCATTTCAATCAAGAAAAAAATTTAAATTCTCACAACCTTCATTATTGGCACTATGAGAATCCGCATGTTGTACTTCGGCGAAATCAGCAAAGGTGCTGGTCTGCAAATGTTTGGATAGGTATGTTGAGAAAACAAATCATCGGTCCATATTTTCTACCAAGAACACTGAATGGTGAAAATTACAGTAATTTTCTGCAGAACACTGCCAGGTTTGTTAGAGGATGTTCCTTTACTGTGCCTGCCGGAGTGGATTACGTTATTGTCCGGATTCACGAAACAGTAGTAGAAATAAATCATGACACTTTCGCTTCTGTTGCCAGGAACTTCACTCGTAGGTTACATACATGCATTAATGAAAACGGTAACAATTCTGAAGATTTGTTAAGGAATTAGATATTTATTTTCGTTTCGCTTAACTCGACTCAGATAGTTTTTGTTTTTTTAATATTCCAATTTTTTTTTGTATTTAGATTTGTTAAGAATAAACAAAAAAAACGGCTTAGCTTTCGAGATTTTAGTACTCTTCATTTTTGTCTTATTTTTAATTGTAGAACACATATCAGAGAGCTGGAGTGTGATTATTGACTCTCCCTGTATATGTACATTTAGATATTCACATAGTAAGTATACGCTGTATTATTTATATCTTCCCTGACTGTCCATACTTCTACTTCTTACTTCCTTACGTGTCGAGGTAGTAGACAAATAAATGTACGGTAGTAGGACGATATGGTTAGTAGTATTACTCAAGAGAACAATATAATTGCCTTTGATCGACCTGGGTTAGAATGAAAGGGGAGTTTCGAAGAATTTTTCTTATTGCATGCTATGCACCGGTAGAAAGAGACCAGGAGCATGAGAACTTCTGAAATGGAGTAGAGAACGTGTTGAACGTATGTAAGCCAAACGAAAGAGTGATGATAGTGGGGGATATGAACGGATCGGTGGGTGTACAGAGAGAACATACTGAACGCGTTCTAGGAAAGTTCGGAGACCAAAGGAGAATGGTGAACGCCTTGTAAACATCTGTGTGGAGAGCAGCCTGTTTGTATCTAATACGTAGGTTAAACATAATAATGTGCATATGTATACATGGCAAAGAGGTGAATTTAAAAGTATGGTAGACTTGATAGTGTATGATGAACGGCTTAGAAACTTGGTGAAAGGCAAAAGTAATGCGCGGTTCGGAGTGTGGATCGGACCACTAATT
The DNA here is from genome assembly GCA_036346205.1 of Vesta saturnalis. NCBI lineage: Eukaryota > Metazoa > Arthropoda > Insecta > Coleoptera > Lampyridae > Vesta > Vesta saturnalis. The sequence goes on along the minus strand of JARFJB010002079.1, from coordinate 783,612 downwards.
GGATGTATCGAAAGCGTGGGTCTGGAGAAGAAAAGTCAAACGTAGTACGAACAGCGAGAATTAGGGTAGACAAAGTAGTGGATAATGGTGCGAGAATGAAATACGCAGATCCTGTAAGCAAAGAGATGAATGTGAATGAAACAGTTTGAAACGAACAAATAAAAGACACCGACGTTGAAAGTTCATGGATCAGTTTGAAAAACTGTGTCGTTAACTGTGCCGTAGAGATATGTGGAAAAGCGATTGTAGGTAGACAGAAAAAATGTGCTCGGTAAAAAAGGCAGTATGTAAGAAAAAGATGCGTACATGGTAATAATTGCTGCAAAAATGAGACTGAGAAAAAGCGATTGTATGAGGTGTACAGATTGCATACTGTGCACCGGTAGACGGAGAAAGAGACAAGGAGCATGAGAACTTCTGAAATGGAGTAGAGAACGTGTTGAACGTATGTAAGTCAAACGAAAGAGTGATGATAGTGGGGGATATGAACGGATCGGTGGGTGTACAGAGAGAACATACTGAACGCGTTCTAGGAAAGTTCGGAGACCAAAGGAGAATGGCCAGAGATATGTGCTGCCAGCAAATCTTCCAATTTTGCTAGACCAAGATTTATGGGAAAAGAGAAAAAAGTTAGTTTCCCCTTCCAGTGTCTATCTATTGATCTTATGGGTCCTTTTCCACGTTCAGGAAACGGAAACACAATGCTATTAGTGGTTACCGATTGGTTCACTAAATTTACTCTTGTACGAGCTATCCGTCGAGCTACCGCTAAATCTATTATAACGTTTCTTGAGAACGATGTTTTTCTTATTTTTGGTGTACCACAAATATGTATGATAGATAACGGTCTCCAGTTCATTAGTTCGGAATTTAAGAAGTTTATGAAACAATACGCTGTTCAACAAGTGTGGTATAATGCGTCTTATTACCCGAAAGTCAATTTCGTTGAGCGTGTAAACCGTGTAGTAGGAACAGCTATTCGTTCATACGTAAAAGAAAATCACAAGTTGTGGGATGTGGAGATTGATAAGATAGCACCTGCTATAAGAAATGCAGTACACGATGTTATCGGTTACACCCCTTCTTTCTTGAATTTTGGAAGATCTGTGCCGATTTCTGGTTCGTATTATGGGAAACTAAATAATTTGAAAGAAGAAGAATTATCTATTGACAATCGCGAGAAGTTAGTAGAAGACGTTATACCAGCTCTCTGATCTGTATTACACAATAAAACAAAAATTGCATGCAGCATATAACAAAAATTCAAGGTCTTATAATCTTCGTAAAAGACCATTAAAATTTAAAAAAGGCGAGGTAGTCTGGAAACGTAATTACACCCTGTCAGACGCCAGTAAGGATTACAACAAAAAATTGGCTCCAAAATACCAGAAGTGTACCGTTAGAGAAGTTACAGGAAATCTAACTTACCGGTTATTTAGCAAAGACGGTAAAGATATCGGAGTTTGGCACATAAAAGACCTTAAACCTTATTACACAGACGAAAATCCGATCAATTAGGGATAGATTAAGATTATTTAGGATTTTTTTTTTGGTCTAATTTTGTCTGCTCAATAGGTTGCTTTAACTAAACGTAGTAAGTTCAGTAATTTACATGGTCCATACTTTGATTTTCCCATCGTTTAGACAGGTATCCCACCACCGTGGTTTTGTCTTGGTAGGGGGCAGTGTAACGATTTAATTCCACACAATTCCATTGTCAATATTTAAATTTTTTACATGTATACGCCAACTTACAATAGAATAGTCATAAAAAAAATATGACAATAAAGAAGGCACTACAAAAAAAAATGAGGAACGTTGTCTAAATAAATATTTAGACAGACGATTTTTTTAAAAGAAAACGTTGAGATTACGATTACCAAAGTTTACTTCGCATTATCGCGGATTTGATTATTAAGAGTTTGGTGAACTTTAATTAAGTCATTTTGATTGAAAGGTCTTCTTAACAAGGCGTAAGTTACATATTTTTTAATTACCCAAAACTAATTACAATCCTTTAGCTTTTGTCCGTACTTCTCGTCTCAGATTTATTTGATACCAAATAATGAACTTCTAAGCTACCAGAATCTTGGGAAACATGCTAATAGTCGTGTAAGGTTGTCTGAAAAGCATGCTGGTAGTTAGAGGATTATCATTGGAAAGGCCAACGACGAATTTTACTTAATAACAAAATATATATTAAGAACTGGAAAATATACTTGAGAATTTTCATAGTTAATGTCGGATAACACCTGGGAGCGGAACCTTCTACAGATAAGTGTTTCTCCATTTTATTCCGCAAATCAAAATGACTTAATTAAAGTTCACCAAACTCTTAATCATCAAATCCGCGATAATGCGAAGTAAACTTTGGTAATCGTAAACTCAACGTTTTCTTTTAAAAAAATCGTCTGTCCAAATATTTATTTAGACAACGTTCCTCATTTTTTTTTGTAGTGCCTTCTTTATTGTCATATTTTTTTTATGACTTCTATTGTAAGTTGGCGTATACATGTAAAAAATTTAAATATTGACAATGGAATTGTGTGGAATTAAATCGTTACAAACTCCTGTGTGGAGAGCAGCCTGTTTTTATCTAATACGTAGGTTAAACATAATAATGTGCATATGTATACATGGCAAAGAGGTGAATTTAAAAGTATGGTAGACTTGATAGTGTATGATGAACGGCTTGGAAACTTGGTGAAAGGCAAAAGTAATGCGCGGATCGGAGTGTGTATCGAAAGCGTGGGTCTGGAGAAGAAAAATCAAACGTAGTGCGAACGGCGAGAATTAGGGTAGACAAACTAGTGGATAATGGTGCGAGAATGAAATACGCAGATCCTGTGAGCAAAGAGTTGAATGTGAATGAAACAATTTGAAACAAACAAATAAAAGACCGCCGTTGAAAGTTCATGGATAAGCTTGAAAAACTGTGTTGTTAACTGTGCCGTGGAGATCTGTGGAAAAGCGATTGTAGGTAGACAGAAAAATGTGCTCGGTAAAAAAGGCAGTATGTAAGAAAAAGATGTGTACGTGGTAATGATTGCTGCAAAAATGAGACTGAGAAAAAGCGATTGTATGAAGTGTACAGATTAATAAACAAAGAAGCGAAAGAGGCAGTGAGAATAAGTAAAGAGGAAGTGATGACTGTGGAAGGAGAGAAAATGCATAACGATTTTGAGGGAAACAAAAAACTCTCTGGAAATGGGTCAAAAATACAAAACGTGGCCCAAAATAGTATGGGACGATTGTGAAGCTAGCCAGAATATTTTGGAAAGCTGTACAATAGTGAAGAAAGTAAGACTGAAAGGATAAATAAAGAGAATGTAGAAGGAATGAGGAATGAAACCGAGAAGGATATTGAGATAAATTAAGTAGAGAAAACGGTAAGGAGGTTGAAAAATGGCAAGGGAGCAGGCGTAGACGAAATCACTTGCGAAATTCTAAAGTATGGAGGTTCAAAGCTTATACGAAGATTGTGTAAATTATTCAATGTTTGCCTTATGTGTGGAAAAGTGCAGAGTTATTGGAAGAGCGCGATCATTGTACCACTGTATAAGGGTAAGTGGAACAAGAGTGATTGCAAGAACTACAGAGGAATAAGTTTGCTCGGCGTGCCTGGTAAAGTATTTGGAAAAATACTGAATGGTAGAGTACGAGAAACTACACAAACTAAGACTTGCGATGTGCAGTGTGGCTTCATACCAGGGAGATAATGTGTCGATCAGATGATTTATCTCCAGCAGGTGATCGAAAAGTGTTTAAGTGTAAAATGGAAGCTGTACTGTGCGTTTGTAGATCTGGAGAGATCATACGATAGGGTGAATAGGGAGAATCTGTGGGAAATATTAAATGAATGTGGCGTAAATAAAGGTCTAATAAACGGTAGTCGGGCATATGTTAGGGTGAGAGGAGGTATGAGTGATTACTTTAACATTGAGCAAGGAGTGCGACAAGGTTATGTGATGTCACAGTGGTTGTTCAATGTATACATAGATAAATGTGTTAGACAAGCATGTGCCGGTACAAATGATGTAATAAAAGATGAAATTGTGGAGCAAGTGTACGAGCTGGTACATATGGGCATGGTATAATGGAGGGCGAGATTGGACGAAGGGTCAATGCTGGAAAGAAAATGGCTGGAAGTATGTAGACGATAATAAGAAACGAAAGCACGAGCCTAGCTGCGAAACAAGCCATCTATAATGGCGTGTTTGTCCCATCAGTACTGTATGGAAGTGAGACATGGGTTTGTCAAAAAAGCACGAAAGAAAAATAAATGCCGTGGGTATGAGATCCCTGAGCGCATGTGGTAAAACGAGAAGGAACAAGATAAAGGATGAGTGTATAATGACGATGTGTGGCGATGAAAAGACCATGATGGATAGATATAAAAGTAGTACATTACGTTGGTTTGGTCACATTGAGAGAATGAACAACGCAAGATTAACGAATCAAATATATGTGGGTGAGGTTAGAGGTAAGGCCGTGCATGTTAGGTAGCCAATAATTGGCACGCTACAAGATTTAGTTTCAAATAGGAAGATACAGGATGTTTACAAATTTCTATTATACCCTGCATACCCATTATAATTATCTCAAAAACTATAGCATTTAGGCATATTACATCTTATAATAAATGAATCTATTTAGGTTCTAGAAGCCAAAACTGACAAAATATATGTAGGGTACCCCAGAAGAAAAAACCAAACTTTGGTGTGAGTGTTCCTTCTGAAATACACCCTACATATCCCTGTACAAAATTTTCTTTCTACCTCCTTGCGTTTTCCAATAATCAACTGTCGCGAATGTGGTGCCCCACGCTGTACATATATACCTCTCTTATCTTATTGAACAGTACATATGCTATATTTGTGTAGTCTTTTAGATAGAAAACAAATAGGTTAAAAAACTACAATTTATATTTAAACACGTAACTAGATCGTGACAAAAACCACTTCATGTGGAATTTTCTATTGTTTATAATAGGTTGTAAATGTGCTCTTTGGCTAATGAATAATGATTTCTTTATCTAATCATTACGTCGTACTTTAGGTTTATTTTGCTCGTAACTTTAAAAATAAAATTATCTTCATATTGTATTAAGATTATTTTCTAAGCTATCTTTGTAAAGGTTTGTTTCAATATTTATTTGGTTGGTATGGAATGCCGGTGCAATGGTACTGGAAACGTCATATTAGTACTTTCTTGATGTCAGTACTTTAAGTGGTACTTAAACTCCTAAGATTTCTGATTTAGACCATGATAACAAGAAATAAACTGCGCAAGTTTTTTTCTGATTTCTTAGCTAATAAAACAGTAGCAATCGCAATTTATTTTCACTTTTGTGGAAGGTCTACCGTTGACCCACCACTTTGTGTTTGTGCCTTTTTAACATTCGGTAATTATTTACATATTTAACTATTAACTGCGTTACTTCCTTACAAAATTTTTTATTTTAATAAATAATCCCCAGAATTGTTTTTCTTTTACAAGTATTTGTGCAAAAAAATTTAATTACGAGTTAACATGTGAGTAGGATAGATAACTGTCGTGTGTTTTTCATGCAAGTGTTTACGAAAACGATGTGTGTGTTTCTAACATCTAGAAGTCTAGTTTAGTATTTGGGGTGTATTGGTAACGACAAAATTTGGAAATTAACACTTTTATTATTAAGCAGTCAGTGATCTTTGTTATAAACTTTTGCCAACTCATCACGTGATTACTATATACTGATTTTTGTTCGCAGAAAAAATATTGGAAAAATGGAAGCTTTAATTTTTGGTGCAATAGTCTTATTTGTAATTTTTGTTTACAAAACTATTTTCGAACCTCTCCAATATTGGAAGAAGCTTGGTATACCACATGATAAACCATTACCAATATTTGGAAATTTAATAGAATCAATTTTACGAAAAAAGGCAATAGCACACATACACAAAGAACTCTATGACAAATACTCTAACCACAGGTAAAACGTTTAAGCTAACGAAATGCAAACAATCAAGAAATTTATTTTCAGATACTTTGGTTACTTCATGTTCAATACCCCTAGTTTAGTAGTGCGTGATCCTGAATTAGTTAAACAAATCTGCATCAAGGATTTTAACTCCTTTAGTGACCATAGGGAATTTTTACCTCCAACAGCAGATCCCTTTTGGAACCAAATTTTATTTGCTCGAAAAGGTTTAAACAAAAATATTTTTTAACATTGTTTCAATATCAAAAAATTTCAGGGCGTGATTGGAAGGAGTTTAGAAAAATTATTGCACCTGCTTTTTCGCAAAGTAAAATGAAGCTCATGTTTTTGTATATGACTCAGTGCGCGAAGTGTTTATTGGAAAATATTAAGGATGCTAAAGGTACACTTTCGATGGACATGAACGATGTTATGGCCAAGTTTTCAAATGATTTTGCAGTCAACACAGCTTTCGGAATTGATTGTGATTCCTTTAAGGATACCGATAACGACTTTTATAAAATAGGAAGACACGCGTTTATTATTAAATCATTTAGAGGTCTAAAATTTTTTGGGGCTGCAATAAGCACCAAATTTGCAAATGTAGGGTGCGTGAACAGGAAAGTAACTAATTATTTATCAAAACTATTTGCAGATTTTCAAGATTACATTTTTTGATGAACTCACTAAAGACTTCTATAGAACACAAGTAAAAAATTCCCTGGAATACAGAGAAAAAAACAATATTATACGCGTTGATTTACTGCATTTACTTAAGGAAGCTCAGAAAGGTCGACTAAAATACGATAAAGAAGATAAACAGGCCAACAACAATAAAGAATTCTCAGTACCTGAAGATAATCCGGAAGACATGACATATTCATACATTCCAGCTAAAGTATCAGATGACGATATTTTGGTGTCAATAATGGGTTTATTTTTTACTAATTTTGAGTCAGTAACCACTTATATGTGCAACACTGTGTATGAAATCGCTATTAATCCCGATGTTCAAGAGAAGCTAATCAAGGAAGTGGACGAGACGTGGAAAAAGTGTGGTGGAGATTTTACATATGACCATTTACTGAGCATGAAGTACCTCGATATGGTTTGCTCTGGTAAATATTGATAAAACTGTCGCTATAATTTTTAAAATTTCGTTTTCAGAGTCTATTCGTCTTAGAAGTCCAACAGTATTTTTGGATCGGGTAGTTACCAAACCTTATACCATTCCACCCGTTCTTCCTCACGAAAAACCATTACATCTCAAACCGGGTCAAGATATAACTCTACCAGCGTACTGCTTTTTAAGAGATCCAGAATATTTTCCAAATCCTGATAAATTTGATCCAGAACGATTTAATGATGTAAATAAACATAGCGTCCTTCCACAAACCTTTTTGCCTTTCGGATACGGTCCACGCTCTTGCATGGGTAAGATTTTAATCCAATTGATGCATGTTTTTCGTTATCACTATAATTTCTAGGTTCTCGTTTAGTTTTAGTCCAAGTAAAATTAATAATTTTTTACTTCCTACTGCGGTTTCGCTTCGTTCCGATTGACAAAACACCTATTCCATTTACGTTGGATAAAATGAGTCTGTCTCAGACTAGCGAACATGGTTACTGGCTTGGTGCAAAACCACGAGATGATGTACAAATGTTGTAAATATCGTATAAATTATTTATATGTAGAGTACTTAAGACTTGACACTGTTTCTGTTGGCGGCAGACAAAGCTTCATAATAAATTATTTTTTCTTTATTTATAGCATTTTTTATATTCCAACCTACACATCCATATGTAGGTATAGAAGGTTATGCAATCGACTCTTTTTTCATTATCGCTAAATCCACTTAATAGCTCATTTTGTGCGTGTGTGCGTGTGTACGTGTGTGCGTGTGTGCGTGTGTGAGTGTGTGAGTGTGTGTGTGGTGTGTGTGTGTGTGTGTGTGTGTGTGCGTGTGTATGTGTGAGTGTGATGATGTGTGTGTGTGTGATGTGTGCTGGTGCGTGTGTGTAGTGTGTGTGCTGTGTGCTGTGTGTGTGTGTGTGTGCGTGTGTGTGTGTGTGTGGTGTGCTGTGTGCGTGTGTGTGTGAGTGTGTGCGTGTGTGTGTGTGTGTGTGGAGTGCATGTGTGTGTGTGTGCGTGTGTGAGTGTGTGAGTGTGTGTGTGTGTGTGGTGTGCTGTGTGTCAGTGTGCAGTGTGCTGTGCGTGTGCTGTGCTGTGCTGTGCGTGTGCTGTGCGTGTGCGTGTGCGTGTGCGTGTGCGTGTGCGTGTGCGTGAGCGTGTCCGTGTGCGTTTGCGTGTGCGTGTGCGTATGCGTGTGTGTGCGTGCGAGCGTGCGGGCGTACGTGCGTGTCTGCATACCTGCGTGCGTCCGTGCTTGCGTGCATGTGTGAGTTATATAATTAGTACCTCAAGTACATGTAGTTCTTGTTCATCCAGGTAATGCGTCTGGATATTGTCCCAACGAAATTGGTAGTAAAATAATCTTTGACCCTTAGTCAAAGGTGATAAAAGTTCATTCTTTCCCAGCGAGGCAGCATATTTAGTCGATTTCCTAGCAAAATCGATTTATAAACAAAGCTTTTGGGTGTCTAATAAACAGAAAAAAGGTAACATAGTTTCCCCACTATTATATGTATATCTAAACTGCAGGTTAATAAAATATAACTTTAACTCCAGTCCAATACAGTCAACAATGAAAAATATTATCTCATAGTCGGTGATCAAAATTGATGTATATACATTTATAATTGTGGAATCATAAGTTCGGCTGATTTTTACATATCGTATGAACCTTAAACGATAGGCTAATATACATAGACGTCTGACCAACGTATTCATTTTTTGGTTAGTGTGGGACGCGGACTATGTTCGGCGCCACCGTCGGTCACAATATTCAAATAGTCGACGCGCTATTGTCTAAGTAGCTTTTCTTAGACATTTTCTAATTAGAAAAAGGTAAAATTTCATTATCCTTGCCAACAGTCAGTTTATTTTGATATAATATGGATTTGAAAATTAACGTTGCAATCAACTCAACAATAATAATTTTTTATTATGTTGTTAATATAATTATCCATGCATTGAAATTATTAATAATTAATGGTACTTGTTTATAATAGAAGCGATAGCAGTAAAAAAAAGATAAAAAAAAATTTTTTTAATATTTTTATTTAATACATAATTACACGAAAATGTATTTTTGAAGAACTTATAAGTACTAGTTGGTTTCATTGTTGTGTTAATAGGATTATTAGGGACTTTCCTACCTGGTTAATCTATTGTGTCCCAGGTAATTGATGTAGAGATTTATATTCAAAAGGCGTTTGGTCCACTGTAGGCAGTAATAATAATAACTTGTGGTGCCATCTTTCGCCGCTATCCCAACCGGTTAAAATTGAAAAAACTTTCTCCTTCACATAAGACCTCCATGTATTTATTAATCTATTCTTGGTTTGTGGTTAACGGTTGGTTAATGTCTGACGAATCAAACTTCATTTTTACACATTCTTTCCGTTAATTTTAAAATACCTAATTATAGTACAGAATTTAGGAAGCGACTCTGTGACCGACACCGGTATTCTGTTTAGCTATTAGCGCCGACAGTACCTGCACTGGAAGTGGACGTCTGCATTCATTGCGGTACCGTCCGCAGTGTTTCATTTAATAAAGGATGACATGAAAACCGTAGAAAATTTGAGATAATTAAAAAAGCCAGTATAGAATGAAAATACTCAGGATATTTGCTGAACGAAACTTGGTTAAACACCTACTAAGACGGAATACCTATTACTATGTTTCTGTTTTCCGAAATCGATTTGACCAACTTCGGGACTGGCCACGGAAATATTCACAGACACACGCACACACATACAGAGAAAACGATGTTAGCAACGAACCAATTTTCGTTCGTTAATTAGAATTGCTTTTCTTTGTGTTTTAAAGGTAATACAATTATCGAGCTACTATATCCTTTTGAACGACCTCGTTTTTGTGAGCATTTTTATGTCTTACACCTTTACGTTACGTTTTCTCTTATACTCGCCCTTTAAAAAATACTTGCATGGCATTATTTATAAGTAGAAGGTTTTCTAATAGATGTATTTTTTATTTTAAATTGCCTTACTCCTTTACCACTAGCTAAACGTGTAACGAACCGCAAGTCATTACTTCAAATTTTTTAATTAATTAATTATTTACTTAATAATCCGCCCTCGTAAAAGAAATGATGCAAGCTTTCTTAGTATTCAAACACCTGCAAAACTTAATCTAATATTTCTTAGTATTCCGTATTACTCAGTCACTTACATATATTGCTCATTATTTCGTTTGATTGCACAATAATAATTAATTTGTTCCCACTCCAACGTGGATTTCATAAAACATCGAAAGTTTTATACGTCAGAGTAATCTCCGCCAATTACAAATAGGATTCCCCCAAACAGAAGCCATCACCGCCTACGGAGAGTCCTCTATAAAAACCGCGCCGCGCACCTGAAAAAGGAGAAGTATTACTACTTAAGTTAAGTAATCCATACGCGCTACGAAAACGCATCCCGCCGCCGAGAAGTATAACCGTAACCGTAACCGATTAGCCGCCGTAGTAGAAGAGTTCCGTCGCGCCACTTGAACGTGCTCCGCCGCCGAGAATTATTTAGTTGGTTTCACCAGCTCCTGTATTAGTTAGTCCATTTGACTAACTCCGATTCCAGAGAACCTGCACGTGACGGTTGTTTGAAAAGTAAATCGCCGCAAACCTAGTAATCGCCACCGCGAGTTTAGCTCCCTGTATCTGCGAACGCGCACCGCGAATCTTTTGTAAATAGCTATCCTCGATCTTGGTGATTAACGACACGTAAGTCTGTAGAGTAATTCAGAACACAAAAGATAAACACCAGCACACACACACCCCCCAGACCGCTACGGGCAAAACGCCACGTGGTAGTTGGGAAATCAGAAACACCCAGACCGCTACGGGCAAAGAAAACGCCACGTATTAGTCGGGAGTATTCGCCAACGCACACAAACCCCCAGACCGCTACGGGCAAAGAAAACGCCACGTGGTAGTCGGGAGTATTCGCCAACGCACACAAACCCCCAGACCGCTACGGGCAAAGAAAACGCCACGTGGTAGTCGGGAGCCTACACCCAGCACGCTAACATATACCTGACGACGAGAGCTCAGTAGGACTGTATAGACCTGCAGCTTTCCTCATTTACGCTCACTTACATTCTAAACACCTGAATTCACTAGCTCGCTGGAGAAAGACCGAAGTGCCTATAATCACCAACGCATTAAACGTAGAGTATCCGTCAAAGACCGGTAGTAGAAGAAAACCGTACCCCGATACCCACGCGTTTAGTACACGAATTTCAAGAAAGCAATCAATTAATTGTTTTCCACCAGCTTATTCCGTCAGTGTAAATAAAAAACCCGCCTTTAATCAATACGTATTTGTACGTGTACAAATAGGTAACGTCGTTTGTATCTACGGGAGATTTCTTTCATTTGCATAAAAGAAATCAACACCATAAAATATCCACCCAGTAGATAACGCTTGAATAATATTACTTATACAACCAAACGTGTATAATCCGTCTAGTCTAAATTTAATGCAAAGACAAACCTCTGAAGAAGTCATATTTTCCAACATAATACATCGCGAAGTAAAATTACTCCACGAAGCATACGCGCTTGTCCGTCTTCCAGAGGTTACTAAAGGTAAAGAGCCGCACGCAGCTCAACCGATACCGCAGTCCTGCGCACCATATGTGAACTCGGGATATCGATTTTCACTAGTGACCTACATTCGCGCAACCCTCGTTTTGAATAACCAGTAGTTTGTTTATAAATTCTTTTCTTTTATAGACAGGGCCGTATTCAGAATAAATAGTTATTTAAACATAACGATATTTAATTATTTAAATATTACGGTCATTTTTGAGTATAACTAGGGAGCATTAAAATCTACTTTACAGAAACGACGTCGACAAGAATAAGTGGACGCACGGAAGGAAGGACGCCGCCGTCACCAGCAGGACGTCCAGTGGTTTGGTTAGTATTACGTTTAGGTTAAGTTGAGATAGAATAAGCATATATCTTAGATTTGTAGTTATAGGAAATATATTATTTTAAACCATTCTCTGTTTAATTATTTTATGTGGACAGTGTAAAGCTAAAGATTAAAGTTACCAACGAACCCCCTCTTTAGTTAAATACAAAGACCGATTGCAGTTAGCCCGGGCAAATATAAAATTGTAAGAAAGGACCTTACAAACGGATGTGGTACTAGTTAAGAGACAAATTAATGTTCACTTCAGTATTAGGATTCCGAAATCTTTGATTTTATATGGTTCTACAATAGGTAACCAGTATTCATTATCTGTTTGTTTTTTATAGCCGACTAATACTTTTTCAAATTCTTTATAGGAAGAAAATGTATCACCAACGTTTATTGTCACAAATTTTAAGATCACGCAATTCTAATGAGTAATAGTAAAATTACAAATTCATTTGTGGGTTAAATGCTGTCAGCTGATACATAGGAAACGAAAATAAATTGGCAGCTGGCGAGGGTTTCCATAAATTACTAATAGATTATTAGCACGTGCTTCCCCCATCTTCAATCTTTGGGAACCAAAAATTAAATTTATGTGGATAATTTCTGGATTAGCTCATCCTATGGTGAACATATGAAAATCTAATTCAAAATAAAAAAAAAACTGTTGCCTATATTAAATATCTGGTGTGGAACACCACACGACCTTCCAACCTACAAAATGAGAATTAAAAGGAATAAAATAATTTTAATAACAATTTTTTAGAATAATTATTTGTTTATATACTTTTTATAATAAGCTCGTCACGTAAATATGCAACATTGTAAAAACAAAAATAATAATCTGGGCCAGCTGCCTCGGTGGTGTAATAGTTAGTGCTTGCCTTTCACCCAAGAGGCGCCGGTTCAAACTTGGCCGAGGTAGTCGTTCTAAAACGGAAAAAAACCAAAGGACTCCTTCTTCTCGGATAAGAAGTAAAACTGTAGGTCCCGTGGCGATACGATGACTGATACGTTAAAGATCCCTTACTAAAGGTGGAATTCCTTTAGTAGGTTAAAATTCTAGTAACGGATAGTGCTAATAACCATTAGTAGTTGATGCGCATAGATATGTCTGACATTTCCGCTTGTGCCTAGATCTCAGAAGCGGCTAAAACCTGCCCTACTGATCTCTATAGTGCGCATGCTTTGTCTATATAAATATAAATTTTGTTTAATGGTTTAAATATCACTTTCGATGTGAAAGTGTTAGAGCGCTGGTGGTGTGGTTGAAGCGGTCGCCTGCTTTCACGAGGAGCGGATTGGAATCCTGGCCCGTGCGTTTTTTTTTTGTTACAGTAGTTTTGTTTAACTAATCTACTTTTGTTAGTTTACAGTAATTTTGTTTATCTAATCTAATTCTTTTAAGTTACAGTTTTGCTTATCTAATCTGCTTTTCTTAGGTTACATTAGTTTTGTTTATCTAATCCAAAATAGATATACAAAACTACTGTAAACTTGCATATCGATAACGCATGCGCACTATCGGATCAGGAGGGCAAATGCAAAAAAAATAATTTATCAAAGACGCGTTTAAAACTTCAAGACAGATAGAGATTAGTAGACATCTAGATACTAGCTTAAAAATTAAAAGAAATGAAATAATTTTAATTATAATTTTTTTAGAGTAACTGTGCAACCTCTTTCATACGTTCATAACGAAAACAGGCAACACTGTAAAAACAAAAACAGTAATCTATGGCAGGATAACGTTTAAAACTTCATTTTAGATAGATATAAATACATGTTAACTTAAAAAAAAAAATTCCAAAGCCACCCGCTTCTATAAAATATCAATAATACATTTTAACCATTTTCATGATTAATTACTTTTTAGACTTAAGTACCTTGCATTATATTAAGAAACTTTATAAAGAAAAGTTATGCAAAATTAAATTTTCTTTAAAAAATATGTCTGCACATTTTCTAATAAAATGAATCGTTATTCAGATATTAAAAAAATTTGAACCAACGCTTACACGGCCGGTAACACGTATATGTAGGTTGGAAGGTAAGAATTGAATAGCGGTCAAGATTTTACTTGTGTCACATTAGGAGTTAAAAACAGAAATATGTTGAAACTATCTTGTGTTATCCTTGCATCGAAATTTAATAAAATTGTATTCGCATGTTAGTCACCAAGTGTTGATTTTGTTTCAAATAACCATTATTTTTTTATACTTCTTTTCACGTTAAAGACATAGAAAAGTTAATGTATTTTCTATAGGAATCATAATAGTGTTTCTGCGAATCAACAGTTATTCATAGTACCTACCTAATAAAAATTAAAAACCTGAAGATGCTAGTACTCCAACTTAATAATCGAATAATTATTAAATTAAATTCTTTATAATATTAAAAAGATACTGAGTTATGATGAACATTGTCAAAGGAATGATTCAATTTAGATAACGGTCAAAGTATATATGTAATGTACAACTTCATTTAAAAGAGTCTAAGCATTGAGTAAAAAATCATTTATCCACAACCGACACATTATCATGTCATAATTCAACTGCTTACAAACGCATTATAAACACTATAAAACCCTAGTGTTTTATATTCATAAAACACTAGGGTTTTATATTCATAAGACACTGTAGCGTTTTCATATTTTATTTATTCAAGTTAACATTTATATTAACATTTATAGAAATATTCTTATTATTTTCTTCTGAAATATTATTGTCGGGAATATTGAGGTTAAATTTAGTTATACCCGGGGTTATAACACTTGTACTCGTACCCGAATCAATAGCTGGATTCAGAATATTCGAACTTTCTCCTTAAGTCTTTCTGGCTCTATCCATTTTATTTGACACTGCGTCTTATTTACTATAACAACAACAAAAAACGAATCAGTCACTATAGCAATAAATCCATGACCACCCATAAATTCAAATAATAAGAAAATTAAATTAACTAGAATAATTAAGTACATTTCATTCTAATTTACTGTCGGTTGTGGATAAAGTTTTGTATTACATTTGGGTCTTATTAGCATATAAAACAGTTAAGAAAATAAACGCGAGAGCGTTAGCTCTCGCGTTTATTTTCTTGCGTGTTTTATATGCCTAATAAGACCCTTATATAATAAATAACTATTATTCAACAGTCTATAAGTAATCCCTAAATAAAGAAAGATGCTATGTGATTTTACAGCATGCTAAAAAAATACCACAAATTAATTATTTACCTACTCAGTTACATAATTTGAAATGGTCCATTGGGAATATACCAATGAGGATTCTTACCTCGTTGGAATATACAAAATAAACCCTTGCATTAAACATTGTGTAGCAGAGTGCATAACAAAAAGGTGTAGTCACATTACCATACTGAAATTCTACTTCTGTTATAAATTTGAAACTATTTCGTACCTACTTTAGACTAAAATTGCATACGTATGTGTTAATCGAATGTTAAAGTCACCAATAAATAGTGTGTTTGATATTTATTTGTTCATTTTACTAAAACATCAAAAACAATATGAAGCAATAAATACTTTTGATGCAGTGATCTCTCAAATCGGCAGCTTCAAATATACAAATAGTGATCAAGAAGTTGCAATGAGAGAACTGGAATTTAAGAAATGTGCAGCTAGCATACTATTTGTATTATAAAAATGTCCAAATGTGTACGGGATGATAATTTTGCTAATGATTTGCTTTCAACATAATCATATCTGTTTCATTTAATAACTTGATGATCAATGACAAATAAAGAATTAATCAATTTAAAAAAAGTGTTATAATCTAAGTACACAATGCATGAGAATTAGAACTTTGATAGATCATTACTAACAGTTCATAATCATAACATGAAAATATTGTCATTTTCATAATAATATAAGCAAAAGATATATATATATATATATATATATATATATAATTTTGCTATAGCAAAACATATTAAAAATAAATAAATATTAAATTAAATGTAATGGCTCTATATCTTATATCTCCATTGTATTATCTTTTATCGGGGATAGAGTTCAATTAGATTTGTTGACAAAAGAAATAAATATAACTTACACTTTGATATAAATTTAATTGTTATATGTGAATTTAAAATTATGATAAATAGATCGTATGTGAAATAGCCCTTAATTAAATTTGCACAGACGCATGCGTAGCGTCTTAATTGAAATTAGTATCAGCCTGTCAAAATAGTCAAATGGAAAAATTCTTAAAAATGTGAGTTTACTAAATTTATAATTGAAATTAATATGATGATAGAATAATAAATGTTTAATTACTTTACAGATGTTTACATCGTTATTGCATAAACATATACACATCTAAATGAAACACAAATGCAGGAAATAACACAAATAATGGATACAAATTTAAGAGTTATTATAAATGGACTCACATGTGTATCTGCATATTTCCAAAAGATGTCTTCATTTGGCTGGTTCCATATGAAAACTTGGGTAGGCTTCTTCCCATTTGTTGCTGCATATACTTCTAATCTTTTCTTTTTTGGTAATCGTGTTGTTACTTATAATGGCTTAAATAATTTCAACTAAGCACTGTACTTATAATTATATTTTATTTAAGTGTTGTTTAAATGTTCGTAAAATTTTCGATTTAAGAATTTTGTTTTAAGTTCGTAAAACTTTAATTCTGAGTCACTTTTTTGTTTTAGATCCCGATATGGAGTATCTTTTATTATTATTATATGTCGCACCAGCAAAATAAGCATCAATTCAGAAAACTGAAAAATGTTATTTACGACAAACGTAAACAAAACAAAAACACAACAACCGAACTTTGAATACGGTAAACTTGAATCGAAACAAACTTTTATTATTATAGAAAATTATCGGTAACCTAACTTTATATATGATTGTTGGTTAATAACAATTTTCTGATCTCTCGGCTCTTCACTAACCGCGTTTCAAAATTTCCAAAAGTAACGTAATTTGAAACTTACTTGTTATCACAAAACACAACACTTTGACTTTTGTTAATAACTTTTAAAATTGAAAGAGAGAGAGAGAGAGAGAGAGAGAGAGAGAGAGAGAGAGAGAGGAATTCAGAATCAATTCCTGTTAGCTACAAAAATTTCAATTTTTTTTCTTACAATACAAACAAAGTAACTACGCTTCTGATTGGTTTAAACAAATTTGAAAACTTTACTAAACATACAGATTATGCTATAAGTTTCTTAATATACTTCTGATTTACATTTGGAAAACAGAATTGTAATCTGTGCATAATTCTACACAAAAAGATACCTCACGAGCCATATATTGGTTCAAAAATATACGATTTGACATATTCTAATCTAAATTTACTTATATCTAAAAAACCTTAAATTCGACACTTAAACTAAATACATATTCGTGATCTACACGAAAAACTGAATAAAAAAAATTTATTTAAACTCAAATATCTTAATTTTAAAGGAAAATTCTTTTTCATATAGGAAATTTATGTAGTTAACCCCATTTTCATAATTTTATGTTTAAATAGCTTGTACAAAGTAAATTTCTACATCGAAATGAGGGAAACCTCCTATTATTTGTTCTAATAACTTATTATATGCTCAAACTATTCTATAAAAACCATAAATTTGCAAAAACCTTAAAATTAAAACTTAACCTAACTTTATACAAATATACATATAATTTTCGTTTCTAACGTCCAAATTACTTGAAATGTTACTCTAATAATTTGTTAAAACTATCTTCAACACCACCAATGTTTACTTTTATTGTAACGTCTAAATATTTGTCAACTCAACAATCCATATTGTTAAACACACTTCTTCAAAAATTTTGCACAAACAATATTTATATGTAAAATATCCATTTGTAAGATTGTTGTTTAAAACGTCTTTAATGTTAATAATGCACTACTTCTTCTGTTGCACTTTTTGTGCACTAATTTTGTGAGTAATAACTAACCCATATCCGCACCATAACCCTTTCTTAAGATTTTAAATCCTGCATTTTACCTAATTCGATACATGTTCTAACTATAATTACAAATCTAAACTGTGTGATAAACATCTGTAAAGTTTCCAAAATGCCAAAATATTATGAATAAACTGTAAA
Organism: Vesta saturnalis; assembly: GCA_036346205.1. Taxonomy (NCBI): domain Eukaryota; kingdom Metazoa; phylum Arthropoda; class Insecta; order Coleoptera; family Lampyridae; genus Vesta; species Vesta saturnalis. Next base: position 765,478 of record JARFJB010002079.1, on the reverse strand, counting down.
TTTAATGAAATATGTTCTACGAGCTTAATCGTACTTATAAATATAACTTCATCTGACCTTCCTGACATGCTCCTTACATAGCAGAATGCTTTTTATGATTAAACAAACTTGTGCAAATTTCATCAAGCCTGTTTCATTAAATCAAAATCAATTTCTATCACTCGTTTGCCTATATTACTTAATAAAATGCAGTGTAAATATATTCTAATTTATCTCAAAATGCCCAATATAAGTAATACAAGCTTATACACTCTAATCCCTGTCCTAAACTTATATCTAACCATCTCAATATATATATATATATATATATATATATATATATATATATATATATATATATATATATATATATATATATACAGTTTAAATTCATGCGACAAAATTCAGGAAGTGATTGCTCGCATGAAAGTAAGATGGGTCTTTCCTATAACAAAATTTACTCAGCCCACCCCTTTCCGAGATATCACCCTTAAAAGGTGGTGACTAAAATTGAGTTTTTATTTTGTTTCTAAAATTTCAGTAAAGCTAGAAACTTGAAATTCTGTAATTTTCGTGCAGTCGCAAAGGACTAAGCACAGGTATTTTTTCAATATTTCTGTTACATTATACGGGGGTGAAATTAGCAACCCTTACTTTATTTCATATCAAAACTTTTTTTCGAGATGAAGTTTTATGAAATAAAATTATAACTTAAAATCTTTGTTATTTAAAAAAAATTTATTCTTAAATTATTTTCCCAAAACCAATAGCTGCAGAGATAAAAATAAACACCATAATTTATAATTTTATTATTAAATTGAGTGGAAAACAGTAAAGATGTAAAATGTAATAAGATTCTTAATAAATGCTAGAAATGACCAGCTCTTCATTGTTTTTAATTACAAAGTTTTAGAATAGTAGGCTGCTGTCACTTCGACAATTCATTTATCTGCACGAAAACTACAGAATTTCAAGGTTCTAGTTTTACTGAAATTTTAGAAACAAAATAAAAACTCAATTTTAGTCACCACCTTTTAAGGGTGATATTTCGGAAAGGGGTGGGCTGAGTAAATTTTGTTATAGGAAAGACCCATCTTACTTTCATGCGAGCAATCACTTCCTGAATTTTGTCGCATGAATTTAGAAACATTGTATATATATATATATATATATATATATATATATATATATATATATATATATATATATATATATATATATATATAGTAAATGAATGTTAGTCTTTGCTGGGAGACACATAATTCTGAAAATTAAAACTATAAGGTTCTTTAATTAAATAATCAAATCAACTTAATCTTAAACCAAAATCTACATTTAAAAACAAATCAATATGAACTTGTAACCCACTTTGCTTATAATAATTAAAATGATTTATTTTAATTTGCCTCGGTCTAGCTCAAATCGGGTCTTGTCTTAACAAGACGGGGGTGGTTCGCATTTTGGTGCTTAACACATGTACACTTTGAATAATTACAATAAAACGTTTTAAACGTATATTACCTATTTCTTCTATAAAACTAAATAATCAGATACTAAACTAGGTGAATTAAATTACCAACAAGAAAAATCTTATATTAGGTTAACCGGAGTGTCCTTTCCGGTAGCGCCCGTTTTGGTTGGTCCCCCATGGATGGTAGTGGTGGAGTTATTGGCTCCTGAGACGTTTCTGTGGAAATACAAATTATTGTGGTTCAATTGCTAGTGTGTTGTGACCAAAAATCCTGATAATGACGATTTATTTTTGATTTATTACGAACGCTTAGGCCAGCCCTGTAAACGGTGGCGTGGTATTTATCAGGTGGCGTTGTGTAATATTCTCCGTATTACATAAGCAAGGGACAACGATCGCGCTGGTGTTTGTAAGCAGGTCAAAGAGAAAAATCAATCATTTAAAGTAACCTTGGTGCGCATGACTATTTATATGTGATTTGGCTTCCAGACTGAATAGATGTGAATTCAGTACTTGGAATGCTTCACAAAGGACAGGTTAATATTTATACGTTTCTGAATGCAAATAGTTCGTACGGGTTTGATTATTTACTCTAACTGATCAGGATGGTCTCAGGATTTCTTGATTAATTGAGAACGTATTTACATTGATTAATACATAACATTAGTTATGCCCGGCAATAAGACGCATTAATTCTTTATTAAGAGAAAACGTCTGTTACTGTTACACGCGTATAACTTTCTTATAAGCGAAACTTATTCTATCTATTAAATACAAGGAAGACGGAGTTTAACACGAACTTATTTACGTTAGTTATTATTGAACATTACTTTATTATTAATTGTTGTAAACGAATTAAGCTGAGGCGGGTTTACACGATCTTTTAGGACTGCGTGAACTAAATTAAACAATTCTGAGAATTGTTTCAGACGGAATGCTGGTGTTTTAAGTACACGATTATTCTCGGGGTTAAAATGAGAGAGTTTGCACGTATAATGTTCGTAATCTATTCTGATGTTGGTAAATTAGTCAGGCCTTCGGCAACTAAATATTGGATAGTTTTTCGTTGCGTGAAAATATACTTGCGATACACGTATATTTATCGTACCGGATTTCCTTTATTAAGAAATATTATTAGAAGGACATCTAACAAATTTTAGTCGGTTCGCGAGACGCTGGAACACGTTTGATGCAATTTATTACGTAAACACACCACGGGTTCGTCTTTATTTAACTGGAGGAGCACGCGGATGATCTGTAAGAATACGTCTTTTGGTGTTGAGATTATCTCCTGGTCTTGGCGTCGCTTGTTTGTATTGCTAATTTTTTTCAGGATCTGGTAGGTGTATTGTATGTGTAATATATGTTTAATGGAGAGCCCTTTATAAGATTCTGGGTCCAGCCCGTCGACTACTGTATAAAGGGATCTCCAACAGCGGTAAAATTAGAGTGAATAGCCTTCTTGCCGCTGTAGTAAGTGGAAGTTGACTTTAGGGCGTTAGCCCGCAGTAACAACATCCTGGTTTGTGTGTACGTTTGCAGAAGGTGACTTCAGGCTTTACAGCCTGTGACTTCTGGTGTGTGTACTGGAACGGTGAAATGACTTCCGGGCTCTGCTGCCCGTCGTTTTTCCGGGTGTCTGGTGTAATGTTTAAGAAAAGTGGTACAATAAAACTTACGTGTTAACCTTAGCGTATCTCAACCAGCAGCTTGATTGTATAACGCTGATTTACCGGTGACGGCAGCGAAGTAACGCGACTAAAGATACACGACGGTTCCGGATGAACGGATGCGGCAATCGACAGGTCGGCGACGTATACAACGAAACTAAGTACGGCAGGCGCGCGCGTTCTGGATTTCGGTTCTAGATTCTAGATGCTGGAGACGCGAGACGAGAGTGGAGTGCGCCGAGTGTAGTACGGAGTAGCATGGAGTAGAATTTCTTCCGGTAGCGCCGCGGTTTTTATAGCTAATTCGCGGTGGGTGGGTCCGGCTTCTATGCAGGGGTCCTCTGGCTGTGGTTGGCTAAGGGTTCTCTGACGTAAGAGCATTTGATGCTTTTTGATATCTACGTCGGAGGGGATTAAAATTAATTATTTGTGATGCAATATGGCGCAATCCTTTGCAATTGGTTTTAATATTATGCAACTTTATCTAACTTGATTACTGTAGGGCAAAATTTTAGTAAAGTTAAGCTGGATCTTTACAAACTAACGAAACAAATTACAGTAATTCTTTGTAATAAAATGAAAAATCCTTAAGTTTATGTAAAACAATTTATAAATACAAACTTTCACCATTGAATAAAATCTATCGTTTGACCTACTAACACATATTTCAAAATCCATTTGCGGTTGACTAAACAGCTGAGCGCCAGGGACGTAGTGATCCAGTGACGTAGAGTTACTGAACACTAATCAAATCGATTTTAATGAACATCGGTGTTAAAAAATAATTCCATTCATATATTCATTTAATGTAAATTTTAAATTAAGTTTTTGAAGCCTATTGAAATAAATGAAAATAAAGTATAATGTGGTTTACAATCATCGCAATTTTACAGATGATTATCTTATAATTGTTTACAGTGTGTAATTAGAATTTTGCAGACTATGTATGTAAATGAATGCGCTGTAAAGACCGCAAATCGAAGCAGAAAAATGTCACAAAAACTGTAATGTTAACTTTTTGCTTGTAGGTTGCCAGGTAGTACAACTAGCTTACTTATTAATAGGTACTTTAGACGAGCAAAGTTTATGGAACCAAGAGTGGATCCTAGATCAATTAAATAAATCAAATCTTAGTGAGCATCGAATAGATAAAAGCACTGATTTTACAATACTATTATACAAATAATGACTCTATTGCAGCTGTATCGTATCACATCATAAGGCTGTGACTGATTAAAAACCCAACATGCATAATCAATATTTTTCAAAACTTTGAACAACAACCGTATGCATTATTTGTACAAGGTAGAATATATTCTTCTTAAAATGGGTCTTAGTCAACAGAAACCGAAATATACATGTGAAATATGTATATATGCGTTTTTTATTGCTTACATTTCTTGAGCGTTATCTTCATAATATTTGATCTCAACACAGTGTATATATATAGATATATATGTTTAATGTAGGTTTTGATTATATTTATGTGAATTCTTTGAATTGAATAATGGGATTTGTTTTATTTGTAACGTAATGTTCCGGTTTCAAGTAACATAATAGGTACTTTTATTGGTATCAATTTTAATTATATCCCAATTAAAAATGAAATGCAGGATGGGGTACAATAATATTTTTAAGAATTCGATAGCTACCACCGTATTTTAATTCTTTACTGTGTAAGGTATTTTTAATCTGTAAGTATGAAAATACAAGTGATTTTCTACAAAACATTTTGTATCACCTTTTCGCAGGGCCCGCTTCAGGGGGCGGACAACCCGGACATTTGTCCGGGGCGGCAAATCTAAAGGGCGACATGCCTTATAAATTATTTTGTTTAAATTTTGGAGCACTATAATTAAATGAGTATGATTAAAGACAGTCAATTAATTAAATAAACAAATAACATAAGTAGCACAATTAAATATAACTGACCTTTTTTGTTTCTTTATTATATATATTTAATAAATAAATGAAAAAGTTCTGAGTTTAGACAGTTGCAATTAATTTTCACAATTTGTGGTGGGAAGCGTTTTGACTATAAATAGAAGTCGCCCAGTCTTGTTAAATATATCACAAAGCAAGTGGTTGCTTTGTGAAATATATTCTACTGACCATTTATAGTAAGATTACCTCTATCAACTATTAGTAGAATTAATCTTATTTATAGTAACCCTGTTGTCAATGCATTGGGACGGAAATCGTAGAGTAAATTTTTTACGTGAACTACATGACGTAATTCCATTTTCTGCGCGAGAAAATAAGTACGGAAAAAACAGTGCCGGTGCATATAAGGTTTATAACATATACACTATCGTTATAACAACAATTCTTACCTTACGTAGCAAATAAATTATTGTTTGTAGCCTTAAAAGACTCTGATTATTATAAATCGATCAAAACAAGCAAATACAACAATAATCACAAAAAGTTCGTACGCGCGAAAACAAACTAAGTTTGTCAAATTATTGTACTCCCCTACAATTTTAAAAATGAGATCGTTCGAACGAATATTGGTATCTGCGCACTATGACGTGATGTAGTTCTCATAAAAATTTTACTCTATCACTTCATTTTTGCAACCGAACTAGTCTCGGCTCGCACGTCGCACCGGACCGGACACAAGGCCTTTTAGAGACTAAAACATAGTGTTAAAGAAAAACGTTTACAGCATCGTATACATGAAGAAAGTGTTAAAATTTAATAAAACTTTAAAAAAACCGGTTTACGTCGGATTTTAAAACCGGCAGTGGCTCGGCGGCGCACATGTTTAAGAAAACCTGACAAGCGGCGGCGCATGTCTAATGCGCTTGTCTTAACGGACCGGTTCGTGGATCTATTTTATGTTCAGTTCTTTTGCTCAGCACGAATGCAAAGCACTCTTGCACTTATATTTTACTTATCGCAACTCGTCGACCGTTGGTCCGTTTTTATTATTCTACAAAAATGTAAGTATGTATTATATTTCATAATTTAATTACTTTATACAATGATGTTTTTTATTATTAAGTCTCAGTGGTATAAACGTAACTGAGTCAATTTGGAAGTGATCAATTGGAAAGCGATTTCAACTTTTGTCTTGCTGTTGCTACTTATAACTACCAGTACCTATCTACTACTATTGCTACTTACTTGATGTAAGTTTCTATTTCATTTAATTGCTTTTTGTAATTAGGTATCAGGTAATTTATTTTAATTCATTTATTGGCGTCCAGATTAAGTGGTTTTGAGCTCAGAACAATGTCACCTGAAAGTATGCAGGCTTTCTCGAAAACATATACATATTTCAATGACACATTCTCCGAGTGGAGATATGGAGAAAAATGTCTCTAAATATATATGAACAGCTCCTCGCTCCTGTAGTAATACGATCCTGCAAAATTTCCGACTTTTTAACAAATTTTTTAAACATATTTTTACTGTTTCGTACCAGAGGGCTAAAATTTTTCGCACAAAACATGAAAGTTTTACCGATTCCAGAATCGAAGTTAGCTCAGTGGTTCATAATAAAATTCAAAAGTCTGTTGTATTTTTTTTGTTAAAATTAAAAAAAAATACTTGTTTTTTGGTGAGGATAAATCTTCACGTTTAATTTTTATTATTATACTTGTTTAATTTAAGATATCTCAATCCGTTTAAGATTGTCTGCTGATGGAAGAAGAAAACTATCTGGTTACCAATATGAAAGACGCAGGATGGAAAAGGAAACCGAAAGGCAAAAACAAGCTGGCGCTTTAAATAACTATTTTCAGAGTTCGTCTGGTCGTACCAACAGTAAAGAGGAGGCAAAAAATCCAACATCGGAATTGTCAGGGAAAGATGACGACCAAAGACTAGACGATATTTCAGAATCAACAGGAACTGGCACAATTCCGCCGCCAAGTACTATAAAAATTGGCAGCAACCTAGCACTTACGGACAGCGCTCTGCAAAGTTTAAGCACAGATCCAGCATTATGGCCAACAATTTTAGGAGAGGGCGAAAGAAGTTTCTTGGTGAAACAAGTCCCATCTAAACCATTGCACAATTACAAATTCCCTTCCGATGACTCTGATCGAAAATTTAGTGCACATTATTATACTCGAATTTTAAGCAATGGAGAGCAAGTTGCAAGAGGACAGGCTAGTTGTACTCTATTTCAAAAAACTGTATATACTGCTTTTGCTACAAAATTTTCTGTCGTGTGATCAGTTGCCTTTCAAAAGAAGGTTTTAAAAGTTAAAACATTAAAAGACCATGAAATTTCTAAAAACCACATCCAGGCCCAAGAATCATGGCTAGAACTGAGTCAAAAATTAAAGTGTTGTAAAACTATAGATGCGGCTGCACAAAAAATTATTAACACTGCAACAAATCATTGGAACGAGGTGCTTCTAAGAATCGTTGCAATCACTAACATGCTCCGTAAAAGTTGTCTAGCTTTTCAAGGTACAAGCGACAAGTTGTTTGAGTACAATAACGGTAAATTTTTAAAAATAATTGAGCTGCTATCTAAATTTGATCCCATTATGGAAGATCATGTGCGCATAGTACTCAAAAAAGAGGAGAGTAAAGCTCACTATCTCCGGAAAAATATACAAAACAAGATAATAGACCTGCTGCATCAAAGTGTGAAATCACATATCAATAATGATATTAAAAAAAGCCAAATACTATTCCATAATTTTAGATTGTACTCCTGACATTAGTAAGGTGGAGCAAATGACTCTTGTAATCAGATATGTTTCAATTAATAAATTGGATTGCAATGAAGCTGAAATAAAAATTAACGAAAGTTTTTTGTGCTTCCTTCCAGTTGAAAGATCCACAGTGAAACAACTGTCTGAAATTATAATTGGAGAACTTAATGCTTTGGGTTTAAATTTGCAGGATGTTAGAAGACAAGAATATAATAACGGGTCCAATATGAGGGGCGATAAAGCAGGAGTGCAATCTCGAATTAAAATTTTAAATTCGCGTGCATTCTACGTTCCGTGTAGTAGCCACTCTCTCAATTTAGTGGTTAATGATATGGCAAAGGCATCCTTAGAAGCCGCTAATTTCTTCAACATGGTCAAAAGATATATATTTTTTTTGCATCTACTTTTCGATGGTCAATACTTCTAAAACATGTCCAAGGGCTTTTAACATTAAAACCATTGAGTGGCACTAGATGGCAGAGTAGGATAGATGCCTTAAAGCCTTTAAGATTTCATATGGGAGGGGTGTATGACGCTTTGTTAAGCATTTATGCAAACCAAGAAATTGATAATTTAATAAGAGATGAAGGTTGAGGTTTATTAAATTGTATTAAACAGTTCAAATTTTTGTGTTCAATAGTTATTTGGTATAAAATATTAAATTGTATTAATCCAATAAGCAAACTGATGCAAACAAAAGATTTCGATTTAGCATCTGCACTTGATCTTCTAAAAAACTGCAAAACATTCTTTAAGGATTTAAGATCGGATAAAGCGTTCAATGAAACTATTGTTGATGCAAGAGAATTGGCTGATGAAATTGACGTTGAATGTAATTTTGAATCAACAATATCACGACATCGCGTAAGAAGAAAGAAAACCAACTTCCCATATGAAGCACTAGATGGTCCTATTGAAGATCCCAAAGAAAAATATGAGATAGATTTTTTTATTTTACAATTGATCAAGCACTAAATGCACTAGATGCTAGATTTGAACATCTTAGTCACCATAGTAACAATTTTCAATTCTTATATAATATATACGATTTAAAAACCGTACCTAAAGAAACGCTATTGAAACACTGCAAGGATTTGAAACTTATTTTACCTGATGGCGATTCTGTTGACATTAATGGAATGGAATTAGCAGAGGAAATATCTGCCGTTTCTGCGCTTTTGGGAAAAAAATACACCGTAAGCAATGCACTTTAGAAATTAATAACAATGTTAACTTTTGCTCCAAACTTTAGTGTTGCCTTAAGAATATTACTCACTATACCAGTAACTGTAGCGAGTGAGGAAAGGAGTTTCTCTAAATTAAAATTAATTAAGAACTTCTTATGTTCTACTACAACTCAAAATCGTCTTAACGGTTTGGCTATTTTGGCAATTGAGCATGAAATTGCTGATCAAATAGACATGAAACAAATAATAAGAGTTTGCAGAACTGAAAGTGAGAAAAAAAGTTTTTTGTGAGTTTAACGTAGTTGATGTTACTTTAGTTTATTTTTGTATATGTTATATGTTTTGTTTGTTTCATTGTGCAGTTATGCATCTTTGTAATTAGGGATTAAAGAGCTACTTTCTTATTTCTACTGTTTTGTATTACTTTACTGTTAATTTTATGTTAGGTACATGTATTTTTTCAAATAAATGTTTTTCAAATTTAAAATCAATTTATTTTTATCTATTCATTGAACGTAATGCCCATTAGTGGACATGAAGCGCATATATATATATATATATATATATATATATATATATATATATACATTTATACATTTAAGTATATGTTTATTGGGGAAGGGGTAGCGGCATTTCGTCTGTTTGTCCGGGGTGGCGTAAATGCTAGAGCGGGCGCTGCTTTTCGCTAAAAATGAAGTTACACAGATTTAATCCTTAATGGCATAAATATTGTAATACATTTTTTAATTTTCTCTGTAAATATGTTACCTAATGAAAAATGCATTCTGAAGCTTTTTATTCCTTGAAACTTGAATTTTCAGTAGACGGCATGGCTTTTACTGTATGCTTATTGCTGCAGATTTTATATACGTTACCGTTCATGTAAGTATGTATTTAAGAATCAAACATCACGTTGCATTTTAAACGATGGCTGTATCCACGACATTATGTCGCCTTTAATAAAAACAATTTGCATCGATTGCCGTTATGAAGTGCTACACCAAGTACTGTATGATATATTTTTTTGTACGGCTGCTAGTCTATGATATTTAAACCAGTCCAGCAAATTACAAAAAATTGAACTTTTTACTTAACGCGTAAAATTTGGCGATACTGCAAAAGTAATACCATCTCTGGTGAAAAGGAAGAAAGTATCCCTCGTCAGATTTTAGCCCAAATAATTATTATTCATTTTTATCATGTCCAAATTTTATAAAAATAGAAATATAATGTGGAAATTCTGTTTTCTTCTCGGTTTATCAGATTATGATGTTTATAATCATTTTGGGTCAAAGACGCCCAAAAACTTTGTTTATAGATCAATTTTTGGTACGAAATCGACTAAATATGTTGCCACGATCGGCAAGAATCAACTTTGTTCACTTTTGACTTATTGCCAAAATTACTTTACTTGTATATCAATTTAGTTGGGACAAAATCAGACGCAATCCTTGGATGGGCAAGAACTACATGTTCTTGCGGTACTGATTATCATTTGGGGCAACATCATTCACAAATTCTGTTGAGAAAACCTTGATAAGTAACAAGACATATTATGGTGTTAGCACGTGGGTCGTCATTTTAGGTCAAGGATGCGAAAAATTTTATTTATACACCAATTTCGTTGGCAAAACGGCTAAACGAATTCGCTAGATGGTTTCAGGGAGTTGGTTATAATTTGGGGTTAAATATATAACCAAACGCTTATTCGCCCATTTCGTTGCCTAGATAGACAGAAACTAAATGTTATGTTTGTACGGTGCAGTTTATTATATGGAAGCAAAGATTCCCAAACTGTGAATTTATTGACAGATTTCGGTGGACAAGAGGACCAAACGTACTGTCTCGGCGAGCAACAACGAAAATGTATGGTTTTAGGACATTGGTCATCGTTTTAGGCTTTATTTATACACCAATCATGTTGGGAAAAAGATTAAACACGATGACCAAAAACGTTCTTTTATAGTTCTAGTTTTGTCTGGATGAGCTACAACTACACGATGTGGTTTTGTGCTGTGGTTCAATATTTACTTATTCGCCAATTGCGTTAGGAAAACGGCTAAACTTATTGCCAACATTGGTAATACGAAATTATTTGGTTGTAGACCGTCAGCTAGCATTTGGAGTTAAGGATTCTCAAAAACGTTATCCGCCAATTATGTTGGGGAAACGATCAAATGCATTGTCTACATGGGTAAAACTTAGTGTGATGGGTTTACGCCGTTGGTCGTCATTTGGGACTAAAATTGTACAAACACTATTTACAAATTTCGTTGACAACGATAAAAGCATTGTTCTGATGGTCAAAATGAAATGTTATGACTTTAGTGCGATTGTTATCATTTGGTACCAAGACCTTTATTTACTTACCAATTCGTTCCGAATACGGCCAAACGCATTGTCCACATGACCAAAGAAGAACTTTTATGGAGTTAGGGTGTTGGTTATTATTTGGGGACATAGGTGACCAAAAACACCAATTTCCATGGGGAAACGGCCGAAAGCATTTGCTTATTTTACGATGCTGGTTATTATTGAGATCAATCGTATCGACACAATTTATTCATAAATTATTTTATTCGCAGTGTTAAGTAGATTAACTAGTTTTTAATATTTCACATATTCCCTTGATTCATCTTCGCAACTAAAATTTGGCAAAACTCGGTTACCAGATTAAAGCATTTTTAAAAATGCAATTACTGTTTTCGCTAATTTGGCAGACGTTTCGATTGATATTTATTCACTTGTTCTATTGGACATTTTCGTTGAGAAAGGAAGGGAGTTATCTTATTGTTGTGATGTGTAAAGGTTTTGATTTCATGTGATTGGACACCATTTCTTATCCTTCGTACTAGAAATATTTGTTTATAGTTCAATTTTGTTGAGAAAAGAAATATCCATCATGTTATGATGTGTAAATACGAAATTAAAAACCTATATACTACGACTGATCTTTTTGGGAAAAATGTGGTGGAACACAAAATTTTAGGTTTATCTTATTGGACATCATATTGAATTCTCAATATCGAAAAACTTTACATTATGTAGCAATTTGGTTAAAAAAAAGGAAATATTGGCGTAAAACTAATTTTATGCTATTGTTCACCATTTTGTGTTCGTCATATTTAAAATCTCTATTTTGACAAAAATTTTGTTGGGAAAACGATTGGTCATAGTCTTATAGTGAGACTCAAATTTTATCTTATTGGACGCTATTGCAAATCCGCCATATTGCAAATATTTGTTTCTTGGACAGTGTAAAAAAGTGGCCAAATTGTTGTGGTGATATCATTATTGACAGTTTTTATTTATAGGTTAAGTTTGTTGAGGTAAGGATGTAACAACCCATTTTGAGTTGTATTAAAATATACCGTAATTTATGTTCTTCGTTCATTTAGTTGTAAATATAAGAAAAAATTTTAATTATTAAGGAATTATAGGTATGTGGTAGGCAACTTAATTTGCATTTTGGTGTAACTTAAGTGCATATCTTCTTAAGAGTTTATACTCCCACTTCTTTAAATTATTTCTTTTCTGCGCTAATTTTTTCGCGCACAGCTATATCACCAGATATTCAAAGCGTTCATTTTTTCACTTCTTGATGAATGTTGTGTTGTTTAAGAAGCCTTTTTTGGGTTTCCACCTAAATTTTGTGAAAAGTGCCATTGATTTAATGGTAAGAAATATTTAATTCGTAATATTAAAATCTAAAACATTTGCTTTTGCAGGCACTATTATTACTTTTACTTTTCTACTTTAATTATATTTTAATTACACGTTTAATTCTATTTTTACATACGCTTTCGTTTTATGATTGCGTTTTGCTTTTAATGCAGATCTAAATTTTGATCACAATTTTTTATTCGAACTCTCAAGAGAATGCAACAAACACTGGATTCAAAATTTCATGAAGAGAAACTTATAAGAAATAAAATTCCATTTTAGTGAGGTTTATAACGAACAGCATTATTATTTCGAGATATTGCGCAATATTGGTGCAAAGATGACATCACCTTTGGTTTACATTTCCGTAATCGTTTAGATACCAGACGTTATTAAAAAGTTTGTGTACAAAAAGTTTCGAACAGGTATTTATAACCACTATTTAGTAATTTAAGGCTATAACTAGTTTATAAGATATATTTTATCTAATTCTAATTTTAAATGTTAATAAACATAGTGTAAAGAACCAGCGTCCTTTACGTATGCTTTTTAGAATAAATTATTTGCGGACCATCCTATATCTAAAATTTCAAAAGTTTACGCGATATTGCACAACGAATAATTTATTAATCACCGCTGACGTGTATTTCTAAAAACCAGTAAGTTTTTGCACGTCAGACGATTTCAACCAATCAAATAACGGCATCCCCCGCACGGTAGCCGCGAAGCCGCCCTCAGATGCACCTTTATAAACCCGCGACGCGAATCAATGAATGGATGAATCAATGAATCGATGAATCGAAGTAGATTCAAGTCAAGCCGATATCCAGCCGCCGACACCGTACCGATTGCTTCGTGTAAGCACCGACCTGCTAATAACCGTAAGAGAATGGATGATGCATCAAAGTAGATTCAAGTCAAGCCGATATCCAGCTGCCGCCACTGTACCGATTGCTTCGTGTAAGCACCGACCTGCTAATAACCGTAAGAGAATGGATGATGAATCGAAGTAGATTGTCAAGGATATCCAGCCGCCGCCACCGTATTGCTTCGTGTAAGCACCGACCTGTTGATTGCGACCGAGGAGTCCATCGCGACCGTATGATAACGCGCACCACGTCACGCCGGGCAACCTAACGTTTGTACTGCAATCAAAAGACACGTAAGTTGGTACATTATACAATCCAACCATACCTAGTAAACACTATCACACGTAAATAACGCCAGGCTGAGTCTCCAGGAGTTATAACCTTACACTAACACCCAGAGTGCCACGCAGGGTAAGACGTAACTCGCAAACACAAAGTACACTAACACCTAGAGTGCCACGCAGGGTAACCCCGACGTACTCGCAAACACTTGAGGGTGAAGGTTTGTTACAGGGCTGTAAAGACCTACGACCTTTCGCTTAGTCCATCCGGTTAAGACAGGCCATCGCCTAAGTCTTCTGGGTATTACTGAGACCCCGCTCGAAATACATACATACAATACATACAGACAAACACAATAAAACCACACACAGTGCCTTTGATCGCAGGAGAGTACACCGAAACCTATTGCATAAATTCGTAGTCAATATAACCATCGCGAAACACCTAGTGTGAGATCGTTTGTAAATAAATTAGATAGTACGTAAATTCTCCAATATTTACTGATAGCTAAATAATATAACTACGACCTGGTGTATATTACGATTCACCTTAGTAAATTCATTTAGTACAGCATTTTAATATCCAGTATTTCATTCTCCTAATAAATTGTATATAAGTAGATTTAGTATAGAAGTCCGTAATTAATCCAGTTAGATAAATAAATAACAAAATCAAACCGGTTATAATTAAATAAAGACCGTCAAGAGATCTTGCATTTGCATACGCGGATCTCGCGCGTATATTACTTCCTGGGAGCGCGACATACCAGCTTCAGCGCTCCAGAGTTACTGAAGAATATATAATCATGCCATGCGCATAAGCCGAGAACGATATTGATTTTCTCCGTTCGAGTTCATTGCGCTGGCGCCTGACAAAACGGTATCGAGATCACTAGTTGCAACTGCACCCGCTTCTGTAAATACAGGACCGTAATATGAATATTGCGTGCTAATTAAGGAGTAAGTTAAGATAATCATACATTTATATTTCCAGAAACGATTACGCACCTAGGAAGCCGCCCCAGGAGAACGAGTCAGGAGCCGTAACCAGAAGAAAATACATTTGTTGTGTTGTTCATTAATATATTAATTTGTAAAATTATTTAATATACGTTTTAAAACGCTTTAAGAGATTTATTTAAGGTGACAGTGTTAAGCCTATCAACTAATTAATACGAACCACACCCCGTTTATAATAAATTATAAACACGATTGAGCAAAGCCGAGGCAAAATAAAACCGCGTTGGGTTACCAAACCAGAAGGGGACAACATATAATCAACGACGTAGGGCACGCATTACAATAGTTTGTATTTTTTTATTTTTACATTTTGGTAAATTGTTATTGTAAACCTCAGTTTAGTTATTCCGAACATAATTAATAAATAACTTGGCGTCCGAGATCATTTTTATTATTTATGTTAAGTGAAAATAACACAACATAAATTTGTGGTAATTAAGCAAATCAAAAGATTGAACCGGCCTATTTAAACTACCGACTGGGACAAAGACATTATTTTTTGGTGAATGGTTTGTATCTCTAGTTAGCTAACGATTTGTTATGAGAAAATTTTTTACACCATTTATACTATTTTCACACCTAATTTATAAGGAATGTATATAATGCTATGATAAAACAAACATGTTGGAGTCCGCCATATCTTGCGCCTTTGTTAGGGATCGATTTTGTAGGGAAACGATGTAGTTACATTCTTGTAATAGACGGACGTAAAATGTTTTGGTTTTTATCTTATTAGATTAAAATATTGAATGGATAGTTAGAGGTAGTCCTTTTAAAATTATCAAAACAAGTCTTTTAACTTTTTAATTAATTTATCTGTTTTGCTTAAAAATCGTTTTCAAAATTTAATTTTCATCTGAGAAGGAGCTTCTTCAAATACCTACCTTGAAAAAGATTATGAAATTTAAATGAAAGTTTGTTTTTAACACGCTTATATTAGCTTCACCTATATGTTTGTTTGCTTGCCTGTCTGTTTGTAACCGACTTCTTTGAACAGGCATGCGCGCGGTCGGCGATACATACGATACAAGATACGGCGCATTTGGGATCCAATGCCTATCCTCCAGACCGAATAAGTCCTTTCCAATTTTAGCTCCAAATAAACTGTCATGTTATTTTTTCAAGGAAAACCATCTCATTTTTGATTGTGACGAATTCAAGCCATTATATATTTCAAGTAGAACAAGTCAATTTTTAATATAGGCAGAAAATATAAATAAACGAAGAAGATTAGTATTATTGTGAAAAAAGCGTGGGGTGCTTCGTGCCATATTTTTCAATCATCGAGCACCCCACGCTTTTTTTCCAATAATACTAATCTTTTTCGTTTATTTATATTTTCTGCCTATATTAAGAATTATTTTTCGTTTTTTAGTTCGATTTATCATTAAAGCGTGTTTTTTAGATTTTTTAAACTATATTTGTTTTTTACTGATCAAAATACCATAATTTCGTAGATTCGCTAAGTTAACGATTAACTTACCTTAAAAAATTACAAATCACACTGATTATTGAACTAGAACAGTATATACAATTGAGAGTTGCACTTGTTACCACCACCGACGAATGAGCAAAAATAATGCTATGGTGTAATAAGACAGCCCTTTTATAATTGAAGACAATAAACAAGTCATTTCTTGTCTATTCCTAATTCAAACAAGTTCATGCACCACCCTTCTTGCTGATTTATATGGTATATATGCGATGTGCGGTTATGTTAGGTTGTGTGTACAAATAACACCCGTGTTCCTTATTTAATAATTATTATTGAATAATTAATTATTTTTTCGTAATTATACCTATTTTGTTTACAACTACAATATAGATGAAAAACAAGTATTTTAACTTTCTTGTAACAACAGTGATAAGAAATGTTTTTACAAATGAAAGGCGACATGCTATTATTATTAATATTTTCTCACATTCTGAGAGTAAAAATGTCGCCCCTAAGATTTGCCGCCCCGGACAAATGTCCGGGTTGTCCGGTCTTGGAGCGAGTCCTGGGGTTTGGCAGTAAACAGACATACATTTTTTTAGATTTCAGAGACGAGCGTTTCGTTCAATTAGTAACAGAGAACGATTTCTTTGCTGATCACATTTAACCAAATTCTTCAAATAACTACCATGTATTTCATGACAAAGCGATCAGTCTCTCGAATTAATTCATAATAAGGGATTTTAAAGCGTTTAAATAGGGAATTTTTGGATATCGTAAAAGCAAATACGGTAAACGCTAAAATCACGTGACTCACTTCTGTGCATGAGTGGTACTTTAGCATTGATCGAAATACGATTATTTATTATTTTTAATCATATTACAATAAACGCTAAAGTACTACGGTAAGTAAAAACTCATGCACAGGAGTCACGTGATTTTAGCGTTAGGTATTTGCTTTTACAATATCCAAAAACTCCCTATTAATTATGTTTCTCAATAACGTTAAAAATTGGAAAAGGCAAATCAAGTCAAAATTATGCACTTTTTAAAAATTGTTGGAATTTAAAAACTTTGCTAATAGTAAACGTTTTAGGTCTTAAAGTGGGACGTAACCTATAAAATCTGTTATAAATTATAGATGAGATTCATATTTTAGGAAAACTATTGCTGTAACATCAAAAACTAGCTTTTCAAATTCATTAAAATTTACACATTTTTTTGACAAATCGTAATCATTTTTAGTTGAATAAAATGTTATATGATACATTAATGTTATCTTATTTTAGCATGCAAGTAACATTAAACCAGAGAATGTCAACAACGTGATATTCTTTGATTAAACCTTTACATATTTAATTCATTTATGGCACATTTTTTATCTCTGAAATAAGAAATGGCTTTGCATAAAAACGTCTCTCTTTTTTAATAAATAATTAAATGGGTAACTTTTGAAACGCTGCATATGATTTAATTGGAAATGAAATTTTGGTAGGTTTAGTTCAAAATGTATAATAAACAACAAACCACAGATGTAATTTATTACGTCTATGATTTAACATCCAACAAATGACCTTGCCGTTGTGTTATTTGTATGATGTACTCTCACTTTCTGCTTCGTTTTCTGCGTATTAGGCATTTACGGAATTAAAACACCTTCTTACCATGACCGTTATAAAATATGCATCCAATTCATTACTTGCAAGACAGTCGATAATGTAAATAAAATACTAGTGTATTTTTATATTTCATGAATTATACATCTCATTTTACTTTTACCGCGTTTTCTAACAAAAACTTGGCTGAAGTATTGAGTATATGGCTGAAGATTGTGAGTAATCTATCAGCTCTAAAGAAGTGTAAGTACCATACTTGTTTACAAGGGTGCCATTATAAATTGACCTCATATTTGAATAGCACAGCAGAACCTGTTTTCTAAAAATACTAAAGGGACGGACAACAAGTAAGTTAATTTTGTGTGCATCTTAGTACCTGCCTACATTTTAAGACGTTCTATTGTACGTCGCTGTGAAATGTGTATTGAAAAGAACGGTTTACATTTTGAACAAAGTGTCTAATTTTATTATACTAGTGTTATTGTTATTTATTTATAAATCGTTATTGCTAAGATTTCTTATTAATTTCACAATTATTAATTAAGTATTGTTACAATAATAAATAAGGATTGTTAAAATTAGTGTACTAAACAGATTTCAATTTACAAAAGTCTTGTATTTGAGTATGGCTTGATACAGTGGCGGCTCTTTAATGAGAGCAAGTGAGCAGCGGTCTATAACTTATTAGAATCTCACTTAAAAACTACATACATGTTTATGGCGAAATTGATACATACATAATTATACAGAAAGTATTGACCGCATAACAATAATAATTATGCATTTCTTTTTATACGAGGATAATAACAATGGATACTAAAAAAAACCGATAACCTACCTATTTATAAATGAAAATGTATTTGAAATTTTAAAGAAACGATCGTTAGATACTAAAATGGCTCTAAATGTTTTATTATATCTTTTTTATTAAAAACTTTATATTCAATTATTCAATACTTAAGTTAGTACCACATCAAACACTAAAAATCAAAATAACTCGGAAACGCACAGGAATTTCGAAACAGAAGAAGGTACATTATTTTTGTTAAACTGTATGTAGATAATGAAAATAACAGTTTTTTTTTTAAATAGTCATTGGCGTAGAAGTTCTGTGCAAGTTTGTGAACATTCTTATCGCTTGTTTTATGCCCCTTAATTAATAGATATTATCCCCCCAACATGAAAAAAATTTAAGCATTCGTTTATGAGTTACAATGAAAATTTGAGAAAAAAAAATTATATTCAACACCCTGTATCCCGAAAACGCAGCCTTCTACGACATATGTTTATAGGAACTTTTCTTTTTAGAAACATGTGTTCTATCTCCTGTTAAAGTTTGTCTACAAAAAACTGACTCACCCTGTATATATAAATGTCTAAGATAACACTAAAAATACTTTGATGTCAAATATAATTGTTTTTTTGTCATGCATGCAATAGTTGGGCTTGATTTTTTTAACGATTTAATTATACCTACAGTACAGTTTACCCACTTAGAGTAGTTACAAAACACCGTGGCACTCAAGATGCGCGGCGCGACTTTCTATAAGTTGAAAAACTTAAACGATGTTATAATCGGGAAATTTCTATAGCAAAAACGCCATCCTAAAAATATACGGCAAATGAATAAGTTGTGTAATTATCGATTTTTTTAACGATGGACATCGTAACTGAATACATTTTTATTGAATGATCATTTATAACAATTTCAGTTTGGGTAAGTATGTATTGGATTACCTATTTTATATTTGCATTAAAATAATTTTTTTAGTTAGTAAACATAACCTAACCTGTTCAATATCAGCTGTTTTTATCAAGGATTTGCAGAAATGAAGTTCAACGTTTTATAAACTTTTAATTACACCCAACAGATAGACAGAAAATAAGAATAACTTCTGATAAGGTTTTTGGTTGTTAATCGTAGCAATCATCGAATAGGTAAATTCTTAAAACTCATCGTTGATTGACGGTCTAAATATTTATATTTTTAAGAACCAACAACAAGAATCAATCAATTAGCCTCATTACATTAAAATATGTGTCAGAAAGTGTTATTACAAATACGACAAGTATTTACTCAGTTCACACTATTAGTTTATTGTGACGATTCGAAAATGTCTAAAATTAATTGTTGTATAATTCTTAGCTTAAATAATAGTCATACAGTTTATAAATAATTTCACTCCACTCATGTTCAAAACGTTTATTTGGCAGTTTAGACAACAAATAACGATGAAATAACAAAAAGGTCTTTGAAAAAAACAGATTTTGAATAATGCAGAAGCAATAAACTCAAGCGACAACGCACGAATACAACGTGAATTACATAAAGCGATGGCTACATTTATAAGTTGAACAGTAGCATATTTGCCGAATACTTTCGACGCGTTTGAATCCTATGCGCATGGCGGGTCCACTGCCACGACATTTTGAAACTACTCTACCTTCATTTAAAATCACTTGCCGTAATTTAGTAAATAACTATAATAATAAGAAATTATGTACTTTTCTCGTATGCAGAATAAATGGAAGCTGGTACGAAACAAAGGGTAATTAAAATTAACTTACAAAAGCAGAAATAGGAATTCGCGATTCGAAATTTGCTTAGTATAGTGTGATTACAATGTAACAAGGGCATGGCTAACGAAAATACAGCCTAGTACAGGTGAGGTTGTTAAAGTAAATTTTAGGATCAATTAGATTTGTTTTCAATATAAATTCTGATTTTTTTTTGTTAGTTAATTTAAGTATACAAAACCGGTTTTGACCTAAAATCGTTAAAAGAAAACCCTCAGCAAAATAAAATTTTCTTTTACTTGCTGTATAAATATTTATTTTGTGAACGGAAGGAAACGTGCACATCGCCGTCGGTACTTACTTCTTTGTAATACTTTTTTGTAATTTATGTACAGTGTTCCCAGTGTTCGGTCACATTTGAAATAAATTTAACTGATAGCTTTGACTTGGTATCGTGTTAATAATCTAAATTACAATATCCGTTTGATTATGCGCAAGTATGGGTGTTTTCATCTGCGGCGATTCTACGTCCTGCATATTCAATTTATTATCATTGCAGGTTATGTCCACGACCGAAAATATTATATATTTTCTTAATATAAGCAAATCAATTTTATTCTGTAACTACAATTAATTGAAATAAACTATTATTTTGTATTTTATTTGTGCTGTCTTGAGTACCCATTTAGATTTTAAAGCGCTTGATGAATTTTATGTATTCTGCTTTCTTGTATGTACCCGGGTGGCCAACTAAGAACGGCCGTTGGCCATATCTCAGGAATGGATTATAGAACAGGTTCGTGAAAAAAATTTTTATAACAAAAGTGGCCTCTAGAAACGCCTGGAAATTATTTTCAGGACACCGCTAGAGGGCGTGTTTGACAGTTAAAATTTTAAAAAGCAAAATCAGATTCCTTGACCAATTCTGCATATTTTTTATTTGACAAGTTTTAGTCTATCTCTTCAAATACGGAGTGGGGGAGAGTGGGAACCTTGTTACGAAAAAACGCCTTTAATTCCGGTTCTGCTTAACCGATTTTAATAAACTTGATGTTGTTTGAAAGAGCTTTTGTTAAACAATAGAAAATTTGTAAATTTGAAGCAATTTGATTAATAACATGAATGCTAGAGGGCGTTGTTTAATATTTTTTTTAATATTGTGTTTTCTCTTTACAATTTTAAATGGAAGCATAAAAATTTAAGTAGGTCATTAAAAAGTAGACTAAATTAGTAATAAAACAGTGAAAACCGCAAGTCGATATCTTTTTCCTATTCTGAGATATCGTGAGAAACAGGTAAATGGCGGAAATTGTTCTTCCAACGTCTAGTAGGCTAGTACGCGTTAACGGAAATGATTAAGTTTAGCCTGGATGAAAAGATCTTACATTGGTCTGCAGTAATTTAAACTGTTATCATACTAATGTTATGGTTGCCGCTATATTACCTAAATGTAGTGCTGTCGCTACTAACAATGAGAACAAATTATAAAATAATAATGTGATGAATCTAACATTTTTTTAATTATATGAGAATGTTATATTTGTTTTCAAGCGATGTGTTAGTAAATCAAAAGCATAAAATATCAATAAAAACCGATATTTGCCCAGCAACAACAAATACAGTTGTAAATATGAATTACTATTTACTGATGACATCAAAATTAGTAAAGAGGGCCATGTGAGATATAAAATAAATTCCCAGTTGAAAACAAGCAAGCTATGGTTTTCACGCATATGTCAAAAATTATTCATCGTGTTGCATTTAATAGACTTTCCTTATCTTTTCGTACCAAAATGATTCTTACAAATGAAGAAGCATTTGATATGTTGGCAGTTTATTTTGAATGTACGAGAAATGCAACCGTTGCTGCTAGAGTATATGCACTGCAGTACCCAAACAGACGGCATCACAGCAGAAGAGTTTTTTTCCGACTCGCACACCGTGCGCGTACTACTAGAAATGTGAACCTTCCTGTATACCGAAGACAATGCAGAGGTAGAACAGAGGAAAATGTTATTGATGTTTTAGCTTATGTAAATGTTAACCCTCATTCAAGCACCAGAGCTATAGCTAAAGACTGGGTATATGTCGAACCACCGTCCAAAATATTTTAAGGGAACACAGGTGACTACTTATTTATTAATGCATGTTTTATTCGGTGTTATAATGATAAAAATGTTTCAATTTTTTTGGTTTGTCGTTATATGTTTCTCATTTTTATCATACCGAAAGTGTCATTACATCAAAGTTAACTTGTGACAACATGACTAATGTATTTGCCGCCATTTTATTTCCAGTTTCAATAAAACACCAAATTATTTAATGAAATTATCTTATACTATGTGAATAGATTTTAACTAACAACATGATAATTAAGTGAGGGAAAGTAAAGTAAAAAGGTACCAATAATAAAAAATAATGAGAGGGCGGGCAAAAAAATTCGTAATAACATTACGAGAGTTAATGCATTTAAAGTCCTTTTTCGTTTACTAACAACGACGGACTTCAATGTGTATTACTGATCTGATTACTTTATAATATATACTATTTTATATTGCACCCATATCACATGGTCCTACACCATAGTTTGAATGCTCAAGATTTCGATTCCAGGTTGAATTTTTGCAACTGGCTCTCAAATATGATACACAACGATCCTGAAATACTTTCACGAATTATGTGGACAGATGAGGCTATTTTTCATAGTGATGGTAGTGTAAATCGACATAATATGCACTACTGGTCTGAAACGAATTACTGGATGCAGAAGGTCCAACATCAGGGTCGTTGGTCTGTAAATGTGTGGTGCATTCTAGGTGGAGAAATAATTGGGCCTTTTTTAATGAGACTGTTAATGGAGAAAGATATTTAGATTTTTAAACAACGAATTGCCACTTCTTTTAGAAGACTATTGGCCATTCGTCATGACATGTTCTTGCAACATGATGGGTGCCAGCGCTTTATTCTAGAGATGTTCGAATTTCTTAGATTAATCATACCCTGAAAGGTGGATAGGACGTGGAAGTTTATTTATTTGGCCACCAAGGTCTCCAGACCTAACTTGTTTAGATTTTTATTTGTGGGGGCGAATAAAAGATCTCGTTTATGCCGATAGACTCACAAGAAGAGCTGACATGATTGAAAGAATACGACAGACAATACGAAGTATTTCAAGGGCAGAAATTGAAACTGCTGTTCTCTCCACCCGTCAGCGATTGATTTCATGCTTTGAAAATGATGGACGACATTTCGAACATCTAGGGCGACACTAATTACGTAGTTATTTATTTAAGGTTTTAATTGTTAGATTTATCACATTACTATTTTATAATTTGTTCTCATTGTTAGTAGCGACAGCATTACATTTAGGTAATCTAGCGGAAACCATAACAAAGGCGTTTTTTCGTAACAAGGTTCCCACTCTCCCCCACATCTTATTTGAAGAGATAGACTAGAACTTGTCAAAAAAAAATATGCAGAATTTGTCGAGGAATCTGATTATAATATTTAATATGCCCCTTAATTAAGTAAATTTTGAAAAATTTTGCTTTTCAAAATTTTAACTGTCAAATACGCTTTCTAGCGGTGGACCTACAATTCTGAAAATAATTTTCAGGCGTTTCTCGAGGCCACTTTTGTTATAAAATTTTTTTTCCCGAACCTGTGCTATAATCCATTCCTGAGATATGGCCGCCGGCCGTTCTTAGTTGGCCACTCGGTACTTATATGAACCTTCAGCCATCTATCTTGCTTTTTGGATATTGAAGGAACCGTTACAAGATCTGTGGCGTTTAATAAGCCTATGTTCAATATTTACTCCTTTGCCTAGAAAAGTGGTTTGACTAAACCCATTTCCTCATGTGTCCTAATACTTCATTATGTTAACTTTGAGCTGCTGTTACTCTTGGGTTTAGGACTACAGCTACCTAAACTAAGTAATAGGTTCTAAAACATTGATCTATAATGGTCTCTACTTAATAAGTGTAGCTGATAGTCAAAAACTATATAACTATTAGTTTATTGGCGTCAAAACATCTAGTTTGTTGTTCGCAAACCGATGTGGCTGTTAGCTCATAAACAGATGCAGATGGACTAAAGAACGTTGACATTCAACTCAACGCGGTTCCGCGGCACGGACCTGGACCTTGAGTGGTTTAAAGTAATTTACATATGTACTATTTTTAGTTGTCTTGTCTAACTTTGATACATAAAATTTCGTCATGAAAACTGTTTCACTAGTCGTTTTGAAGTTACTGATCGCTAATTCACCTTTTCGTCCAATTAGTTGTATTTCTTTTGCATGTTTAGATCAATAGGTTGGCCTTACCACATAATTGGTTGGTATGATTGTTAAACGTAACGGGTAAGCGATTACTTTTCGTTCTGCAGGACTAAGAGCTTAACTGAGCCTTGTGTGAGATACCATTTTGCAGTAAATGGTGAGAATTTAATTAATCTGTGTAACTTAGGCATTTAGACAGCACATAGAGATTTATCAACAGTTATCAAATTATCCCTGCTTACACGATAATGGTATTAAAAGCTATCACTGCTTTCAATAATTATCTTTTGTATACCTTAGTCTTATCTGATCTACATTTATAAAGTACATCAGTAAAGTGCACACGTACATCCGATTTTTGTTCATAACAAACAATGATATCAGTAGATTGATTAATTGAATAAGTATCAATGTAAGTATCAATGAACGCGTTTATATCGTTTACCAATTGAAAATATTCCATATGAGTACGCATTAACTTTGTATATTTTTCAACTACGCTTCCTGCAATGTAGTAGATAATTTTAAGATTTTTCACTGGTACGGTATATACAGCATTTAAATCATATAAAACAATAAAATTTCAATCTCCGTCTAGAACCTTTAATTCGAAAACTATAAAGTTATTTATGATAAATTTTACTGTGTTAAAATTAGAAAAAAAACTGGTGATGCCGAAATTGCA
The DNA here is from genome assembly GCA_036346205.1 of Vesta saturnalis. NCBI lineage: Eukaryota > Metazoa > Arthropoda > Insecta > Coleoptera > Lampyridae > Vesta > Vesta saturnalis. The sequence continues at coordinate 740,127 of JARFJB010002079.1, read as the reverse complement.
ATATCCCTTGAAGTTGCATTCATAGCGTTTTGATCTTCTAATAGGATAAACCAACACACAAGGCATGTGCGCGTGTTTTCATGTCTGCCTATCCACAGGTTCGTGTGCGGGTATATTGGTGTATGTCCTTGCGCGTCCGTATGTTTGGGTGTATGTAATATCAAAGCAAATTATCAATATAAAGCAACTATTATTCAGTACACGTTTTAAATACTTTTAGCGATTTAGGTTTTCTTATGTTAAGGAAGCAAGTTCTACACGTCGTGAAAATTTGTGATGTAACTAAATCCATTGACAATGTAACAATAGATTAAACAGACACCCACACACACACGCACATGTACACATGCACACACGCACCCACCTACCCATACCCAAACACATGCACTCACACGTACGCAGCCACGCACGCATTCACTCAAGCACGCACGCACGCACTCGCGCACGCATACACACAGAAATACACACATACATACACATTTACACACATACTCAAGACAAGTAGTGGTTAGGGGCCGGTTCTGGACCAGTTCAAGGTCACTCGCTCTCTGGTGGTGAGAAATGTAAGCTTTTGGCGGGAAATTTATATTTTTGGGGCTCACTAAAAATATAAATTGCAATGTCATCATCATCATTATATTACAAGGTCACTCTGCGGTCAAACGTTTTGGCGGGAAATTTGTATGTCAAGGTCAAAAGCTAAAAATAGAAATTGCAATGTCATCATTGTATTATAATTCTTAGAAGTCTAAAAATAGAGTGGTCAAGGTCAAAGATTATTGACCTGTAGGGTATCGTATGACATTTCTTAGAAGTATAAAAATGGAATAAGCTCATGGAAAGAAAAAGAAATTTTTGTCTAGGTTAGCGTTTTTGAAGGTTGTGGATTTATAATAAAAGGCTTCCTTGAGTGTGCTCGATTAAGTACACTTGTATTAGCATGAAATAAAGTCCTACAAAAGATGCGCTCCTGATAATTTAAAATTTGCACCTAATTCTCAAAAAAAATTTTATTCAACGCAGTTGTTTTATAAGTGTCAATTTATCCATTTCAGGTATAAATTTATCAAAATATGAAAAAATGACTTAAATTAACCAATTCCATTTTGAAACAACAAACAGCACTTAAAACACAACTTTTTGTATTTACGTAAGCTCAGAAGAAACACATGCATGCAATTTATCCATTTCATGTATAAATGTATCAAAATGGTCCTTAAATTAACCAATTCAATTTTGAAACAACCAACAGCACTTAAAACATGACTTTTTTAATTTAGTTTGGGGTTTAGGACTCCAAATTTACAATTTTCGATGGAGCGTGAATATTACTGCTTCAAGAATTGTAGGATAATGAACGCAGTTATTTTGCTTTGAAAGCATTATAAGCAGGTGTGAATGCGAACATTCTATATTTATCTTAGTCACCAATGCACATTACAATTTTGAAACGGGATTTGCAAATGTATAAATGCAATTATGTCACTTGTATTGCATAAATACATGGAGTAAAGTTTTCGATTTAGATGTTTTTGGCAACTGTTTCGACTTTTATTTAATGCAAGCTTTTTTTTCACTGTTAACTGTACTATATTTTCACACCTTCTTTATATGCATGATATTTTACAATAAATAAATTTGTAACGCAACATACACTTAAAATTTGCAAAAAATGATTGCTTTACCTTGATGTAGAAATTTATACATGAGTAGATGAGTAAGTCAGACTTCCAGATGTTTTCAATTTTTTCCTTAACGTAGATCATTTCACTTTTCTAGCGCAAATTGAACTATCGCTCACATTTTTTTTTAGCTGTAGTAAAAATTTTTGGATAATGAGAATATTTCACGAGAAATAATAAAAACATAAAAAAAAATTACATTTATTTTTTAAAATGAAAAGATAACTATACAATAAGTTCCATAAAAAAAACATATTAAACACATCACACATCCATCACGTACGCAACATATTTTCAGTCTTTACTATATCTTGCCGCACACCTATTACCAATGTTGATTTAGTGAATCCAAAAATTCAAAATTCCAAATGTCATCCGAACTAGTCATCTTAATCTAGAAGAAAAAAACAAAAATTATATCTTTGTGCAAAAAATATAAAGACACCTTTTACAACGAAAATTGTGACTTAACTTTTACCAACGCCGTAAAACACGTCAGAACAAATTATAACGAACCAGTTTATTGTAAATAATTCCGATATACACATCAATTTAAACATGAATAAAATCAAATTCAAAAACTGCTTGATAACAAAATCATTAGACCAAGCATTTCACCTTACAGTTCACCAGTTTGGATTGTACCGAAAAAACCAGATGCGAGCGGAAAAAAATAACAACTTGTTATAGACTATAGGAAACTAAATGAAAAACGGTTGCAGACAAATATCCACTCCCAAGAATTGACGAAATATTGGACAATCTTGGAAAATGCATGAACTCTTCTACCTTAGTTCTGGCCCAAGGATTCCATCGGATAGAAATGGATCATGATTCTATCGAAAAAACTGCTTTTTCGGTAAACAATGGTCATTTCGAATACGTTCGAATGCCGTTCCAGAGTAATGGACAATATTTTACGCCCATACGTGCATAAATTCTGTTTTGTATACATGGACGATATTGTAATCTTCTCAAAATCACTTCATGAACACTCAGTATACATTAGACAGATATTTGAAAAACTAAGAGAATATAATTTAAAAGTTCAACTAGACAAGTCGGAATTTTTGTATAAAGTAGCCTTCCTAGGACACATAATTACACCACAAGGTATAAAGCCTAACCCCGCAAAAATTAAAGCTTTAGAAGAATGACTTAAAAAAAAAGTAAGACTTTCCTGGCCTTTTAGGATATTACAGAAGATTTATAAAAAACGTTGCTAAACTTGTGCAACCATTTACCAAATGACTTAAAAAGAATTCAAAGATTGATATCACAGATCAAAATCATTTGCAAACATTTTACCAATGCAAGAAATTACTAACCAATACACCAGTATTAACGTATCCAGACTTTGAAAACACTTTTTATGTTACAACCAATGCATCCAATGTAGCCATAGAAGTTTTATCGCAAAATAACAAACCAATTGCATTTTACTAGAGGTCTTCCAAGAATATTGCGCTTTATTCAAAATCTAATTGCATTTTACTACTAACTATAACAGTAACAGGAACTCTCCAATAGGAATAGTACACTCCACCAATTTAGAAAGATTAAGAATTATCAAGATTAAAAATAAAAACGAAAGTCCCTAAAATTTAATGATATCGGCCGTATGAATGTGCGATCAGTCTATACACTCTGCAACGGGTTATACACATTTTACTCTGCTGTACGGGCCTTACGAAAACTTAAATGCGCATGAAATTGATTTAAACAAAACTGTGTACGAAAACTACAACGAAAAGCGAAAAACCGAATTGTTACCCTTCTACGAACACTTATATCACAAACAATTAGAAAAGGACACTAAGACTTTAAAAAAGAAAAATAGAGATGAAGAATCAACCATTGAAATGAATGAACCAGTAGCCAAAGAATTAGAAAAACAGATCCGTGCTTTGATAAAGTAAATATAACATCCGTTAATAAAAATAAAATCAAAGGACTCAGGGAAAGTTCAGATAGACCAGCGAATATACACAGAAGAAAAATGAAAATGAAATTTTGTTTGCAGGATTTGCCTCAATAGAACCAGGCCTTCAAATTGAAAATTACCAAGGACATAGCCAAAATTAGAATCATTATCATAAGTTTTACTTCATATTAATATAACAGATTTAGAATTAAGTTATTATCAAATATTAAGTAAGGTAGTGATTTTAAATACAAATTCAAACGTCATGATCCATGTGTTAAAAGAAATTGGTTAATAGAAAACATTATCTAAACTTAAATATAAAGAAAACGTGGTCTTGCTAATATTATTGGTACAGTAATAAACTATATTACTGGTAACTCTGACAACAACGATTTAGCGGAAATTAATAAAAATCTCAATTCACTATATAAAAATCAAGATAAAATTATTCAACAGGTAGATAAATACACTCCATTTGCTAATCACATCACTGAAAGGTACTCCAAAGACTTGGAAACAATCCAGAACAACATTGTTTTATTTGTTAATGAATTAAACAAGGTTAATTATTCAATACAATAATTATTTAAGTTCCAAATTATTGGACATCCTTCAAACTATTGAAAGAACAATTTCTTCAGCTTTTTCTGAAATAACAAATCTCGAAATTATGTTTGATATTGAAATAATTGAAATTATCGCCCATTTAAGATTAATTTATAAAAAAACGGAGTTGCCTGAATTAGATAAAATCCATATTTTTAAAATACTAGAATTTTTAAAGTTTAGAATTTTGTCAACAGAAGATTCAATTAGATGTATATTGTAAATACCCTTCCTCAATCCTTCAATATTCCAATACAAAGAATTTAGATACCTGATCAGCAAAACAAGGTGCAATAGTTTTCAATATCACCTTCCAGGTGTAAGAAAGAACTGTACAATGAAAGTGTAAAGTTATAGAAAAACAAAGTATAACAAAGATTGTGTATACGCCGTAGTCAATAACAATTATAAGTTGTATGCTCAATTAGACAACGGAAAAATTTTGGTATCAGTTACACAAGATTTAGAAATAATTGAAGAATGTCACATTGAAATTAATAACTTTAAAGTAATTTTTAATGCTTTTGTATCATCCGGAAGCAATTGTAAATTAACCATGATGATCAAACTTTTGAAAACTCATTTGTTTATTTTACTTACAAGAATCCTATAGAAATTAATACTCATAAAACTGACTTGATTGTAAAACTGGAACCAAAACATTTAGAAAACCTGAAAACCTTAAAAGAAGAAGCTGAAATGTTAAATACTGATTTAAAAATTAATCCTTTAGTGCATGTTTTACATTTATCTATAACTACTATTGTAATTATTTTATTAGTCATGTTTTGTATTTTGATTTATGTAGTTAGAGATAAGATACGGAATAGAATTAGGAAACAAAGACAGGATAAAGAATTGATTCCTTTAAAACAGATAACTTCGCAGAATGAGGACATTCTGTCTTAAGGGGAAAGAAGTTATATTCTCAATATTTTTGTATAATATATATCATTATATAAATAGCTAGCATAACATATCATTCTGTAAACAATAGTCAAACATCAAATATTAATTACTTCATCAAATATATAATATTGTTGCAATTTATCAATTCTTAGAGATGTTAGTTATCTTAAGTAAATTAATGATTGTTATAAAAAACGCTGCATTGATAACAATAATTAGAGTTCATATTAACTTATAGTTAGTGAGGTCTCAGTTTTCAATTGTAATAATTTATCTTTAAATAAATCTTATTTTATTTATTATTATATTCTCAGTAAACGCCACAAAGTGCAATGTATGACCTTTGTTAGCAAAGGTAATTGAGCATAAGCTATGAGAACAGTATTTATGTCAAGGTTAATAGATATTCCCAGCAAACGCTACAAAGTGCAATCTATGCATCTGTCTATGAACACTGAAGCTTTTGCAACACGTTATAACCAGTTTTGACCTTAAATTCTGGGATTATATTACTATATCAGCAGATAAAGAGCAGTTTCGTACCAGTCAGTATATTGCACTCCCGATTAGGATTGCAATTGTTTAGCTAAAGCATTTCTATGGTTACTTAAATTATTAATTTTTAAATATCAGTTATAATAAATATAATACTTGTTTCCATTAGTTTTGAAGGTAACTATGAGTAAGGTTATACCAAGTAGTAGTGTTATTGTTAATTTAACAAGAAGTATTATTCCATTGTTGAAAACCAAAAATAAATTTGTGAAGCACATTAACACTCATATTTAGCTATTGCAAGGTATAATTCAAAATAAAATTTATTTAGAGACATGCGAAAATCTGCTTAAACTCGAACGTAATTTATCATTGTTAAAGTGTTATCTTATAAGAGTTAAACAGTTAAAGAACGCGTCAGAGAAAACGGGTAGTGTTATTGTCAATGTCGTTAAAAGGAGTACACTTAAATTAAGTTGGTACTCTCTAGATTCATGTTTTAATGGTAGGTTACTTACGGGAATTATAGTCAATATAGCAAACATAAAGGGCCCTCTTATTTTTTTACAAAATGCATACAATAGTTTTGCACGAAAGATTAAATTAATGATAAGGCAATCGATGTTAAAGGTGAATGTCCTTTTAGTTTGCAATTTTGTCCACCCTCAAAATCACGTTATCGAGTTGAATACTTTTACTATAAAAAAGTATGCCATCAATATTGCGACCAATTTACGTAAGTGGTATAATGAAAACGTTTATTATAAATTACAAAAAAAATTAAAGGGCTTTCCGAAAGGGATTCCGGTTGGGCATTATATGAAGTACTACATTTAAAGGTGAATATTAATAGCTATGTCCCATTTAGAGGTGGCCTTTCAACTTACGTTAAAGTTCCCTACTTCATAGCAGTAAATCATGTGGTAGTGAATGTTAAAAATGACGAGTATTGCTTCCTCTGGGCCGTTGTTTTGGCACTATATCCCGTGCAACATCATTCAGATAGAGTGTACAGCTACCCTTATTTTATGGATGCTTTGAATTATGATTAAATTACCTTCCCCATTAAACTAGATGAATTTAAACAGTTAAACAACCTCTCCATTAATTTGTTTTACATTCAGGGGAAAGTTATATTACCATTTGTATTAAGTGAAAATCAAAATAGTGTGAGAGAACCTATAAATCTTTTAGTACTTTCGGCCAATTATCAAGCTGCGAGTGATATTAATACAAAAAATAATACTGTTTAACATTTCACATAGATTAAAAATATGTCGGCCCTTTTTCCAAAACAACTATCGAATAAGGAGCACAAGAAATTCATTTGTTATCGATGTTTGAACAATTTTTCTTCAGATCACGTTCTACAAAATCACATCACTCACTGTCATCAACTTAATCGATGCTGTCAAGCTACCTACTGAAGAAATAAAGTTTCTGCAGCTCAAAAATTTCACAATCCAGGAAAAGGTGCCGTTTGTAATTTATGCAGATTTAGAAAGAATTTTAGAAAAGTGTACAAATTTAACGGACATCGATAATAATACTATATTTCACTCCAAACATATACTCTTCAACATTGCTTACTATTTGAAGTGTTCATACAATGATTCTTTATCACGATTTAGACTTTGTAGAGGAAACGATTGCATTCAATGGTTTCTTAAAGAGCTTCAAAGTATTGCATATTGTACTACCGAAATAATCAATAAAATAATTCCTATGGATACTTTAACTCTCAATCAAGCTGAGCACTTTGAAAATACCACGATTTGCTACATTTGCGGAAAACCATATACTGATTATAATATAAAAGTTAGGGATCATAACCATTTTAGTGGTGCATTTCGGGGAGCATCACACCAGAATTGTAACGTAAACTATAAAACAATGCAATTTCACTGCTACCCATAAACAAAGAAAGATATATTTCATTCACGAAAGTAATGCAAGGCACTAAAATTAGGTTTAGACTTATTGACTCTTTCAGATTTATGAGTAGTAGTATTGAAAAGTTGTCGGACTATTTGGAAAATAGTAACAAAATGATTACCCACGCTAATTGTAACAAAGCCGAAGAATTTTCGCTACTAGTTCGAAAACGTGTTTCCTTATGAATATCTCTATACTTGGGATAAATTAAGCGAAACCAGACTCCCTCCCAAGGAAGCGTTTTTCAGTCATCTCACTAATGAGGGAATCAATGATACGAGTTTTGCACATGCAGTTAATGTTTGGAACAAATTTAATATTAAATCATTATGGGATTACTCGGATTTGTATCTAAAAACAGACGTTCTACTGTTAGCACATTTTCGAACACTTTCGACAAACTTGTTTAAGTACTTACAAACTTGATCCTCTGCACTATTATACATCCCGCGGTTTGGTATTCGAAGCTATGCTTAAAATTACACAAGTACAGTTAGAACTAGTTACAGACATTGATATGATAATGTTTATTGAGAGAGGAATTAGAATGGTGCTCAATGTTCTAATCATATGCTAAAGCTAACAATAAGTACTGGGAAAAATTTGATTACTTGAAAGTGTATATTTAATGTACTACGACGTAAATAATTTATATGGAGCCACCATGTCAAATTTCTACCATTTGGCGATTTTCTTTTGTTGATAATTTTGAAACTTTAGATTTAATAAACCATCAATTCAAATTGCTATATAGTCGAGTGTGATTTAGACTATATAGAATTACATGGAGTCACAGTGATCTACCATTAGAACCCTAACATATGGTCCACGTATGGTTAAAATGAAAAATTATTGCTTACATTGTATCCTAAACATAATTATGTAATTCATTACAGAAATTTTATATTAAAATATGGATTAAAGTTGGTAAAGTACACCGTATATTACGTTTTAAACAGTCCCTGGTTAAAAAATATATCAATTTAAATACCACCATGCGCCAACAATTTAAAATGAATTTATAAAAATTTTATAAATTAATATTAATAGTTTTGGGAAGCTGATGGAAAATGTACGTAAACATAAGGAATACTTTTAGTAACGAAATGAGAGGGTCGCTATGGTATGATGCGCTTGCCATAGCAAAACCAAATTTTCATAATTGTACAATATTTGATAATGATATGGTTATTATTCAAATGAATAAGCTAGAAGTATATTTCAGTAATGCAATGTCAAGTTATAGCATTTTAAAATTTGCTACCAAAATGTTGAGTTGTTACTAAGGGCCTTAATCCAAAACACAAAACGTCTAGTGATTTGATGTTACCTTAGTAACGAACCATATTCAACGACCAAAAATTGTTTGCGGTTCCACAAACTTTTTTTTTTGCATGACTTCATTGATCACCCATATAATAAACCTATGATCCTACGATAAATATACCTCATGCAGCTTAATCTGAAAAACTAGCTCTTAAATTTGAACGGTCCAAAAATTTGCATTCCTATTGAAAATATTTAACTTTAAATTTTGTAAAATCACTATGTGTAAGTTTAAAGTTCACTAGACCAATTGGCTGTGTATCCTTTGGCGAAAATTTTTTTTTTAAATTTACTGATTCGTACTGTCACCCACAGAAGATCGATTCCTATCGAATATTTTTATGTGAATGTAAGCCTCTAGCTTTGTATGATTACCGACATATTTGGGCTTCATTCCGGTAGTTCTATGCTTACGATTGTTATAACCCATGGTTATGGCATCCACCCATTTCTATTTACCTTATAGGCTGAATGACTTATATAGAGCACCCTTAATGGTTCTGATAGCACGTTCCGCATTTGCAACCTTCTGTGTGCTATAGCTGGAGTGATGATTGACTCCATAACGCCGCATTAGTTTAGTAAAATGCTCATTTTAGAATTCTCTTCCTGAATCTGTCTGCAAATTGGTAGGCTTCCGTCCTTTTTTGAAGATTGTGTGCATGGCCTTGGTAACTTCTTGACTTGTTTTCGTTTTTAATCCTTTAGTCCATAAGCATTTCGAAAAACAGTCGATAACCACTAATATATACTTAGCCTTATTTTGTTTAACATGTGTTAAATTCATCCAAATCTTCTTGCCAAAGGTGATCAAAACCTCTAATTATTGTGCGCCTTCGTTTAAAATTTTTTAGTGCAGGTTTGTGCATTTCGTTGACGAGTTGTAGTTTGGACATGGTACCAATTTATCCACAATTTCTTTAAGATGATATGTTTTTGTCCAACCTAGATAAGCGTTAGTTTCCTTTAAAAGCTTTCTGAACTGCTTGTGAAAATAAGATATCCTTTACTTATAGCATCACCATTTCTTCGGTCTCAACTGGTCAAACGGTTTCCATCCAAATTGAACCTTGTTGATAAATAGTATTGATTGTGAATCTTGAGATCTATGATTGGCAATTTCTGAGTCTCTTATTCTCGATATCAAATTGATTATCACAATCGTTTAAACTGAGGGTTAATTTCTTGAATTGATACTGGACATGAACGTCCAAATTTGTCGGCATTTTAGTTGTGATATGTCGACATCAATGCATTTCATTTATACTGTTTAAAATTGATTGTTTGGTTTTTCAATGTATCCATCTTCATAAGTTCTTTCATTGATATTATGTCAACGACACCTGTGTTTCCGTTATTTTTGCCCACAATACCTCTAGATCACGAATTAGGTCTGTTAAAACATAGCTCCACCTCCTCGATTGTGGGGTGATGATGATAGAATGGTTGATTATTTGTTTATACTTTTGCTGCGGCTTCCTCGAATTTGTTTACATCATAATCTCGCCTTGCAACATGTGTAGCTTCTAAAATACTTCTTTAATTTTATCTATCTTTTGAATTTACTAGCTTTAAATCTGGTTCATTCATAATAAGCAGATCATATAAACCTGGAGTCCCTTTATATGTGACACCTTTAATAATTATATCATCCCCTTTAATTGTAACGGGAGTATTACCAATTGTCCATTTGTTTGTTTTTGTATCATAGTGGACTCCATATGTATAATCAATATCGCTTTCAGGATCCCTCATAATACGTTCAACGTATATACGAGGAAATTCATTGTACTTCTTAAGAAATATGGGTTTATTATGGGTAGTAGAGTCATCTGCAACACTAACAGGTTCTTCTTCTTCCTCAGTATTAATCTCCCCCGCAATAGATGTATCCAAGAAAGATGGTGTAAGAAGACCTGGCGGACTTCTTTGAAAAAAACGGAAGGTGAGGTAATGGGCTAGTAGCATCCTTATCACTAGTGACACAGGGAGTCTTTTGGGGTAGTAGCTTGTTTTCTTGGAAATATGAATGGGTTGGTTTTTTGGGTTTAACATCAATGGGCTCCTTTTTAGGTGTTTTTTATCTGGATCGATTTTATTTACTATTTCAGTTAGAGGGTTCATTAGGGGCTTGTAAGTACTTTCAAGTTCTTTCATTATCAACGCGAGCAGTTTTAATACTGTTATATTTTTGATGTATTATTTTACGAGCTTGAAGAATTTTTTTTTATACCATCTCATTGTAATCCATTGTAGCCAGACTGAACAGGTATTTACCTTACAGGTAGCTGTTTACAAACCGATAGCTGTTAATACCTAAACAGATCAGTTACTACTAAACAGGTATTTAGAACAGGTAGCTGTTTACACTAAACCGATAGCTGTTAATACCTAAACAGATTAGTTACTACTACTAAAAAGTACCGGTTTACCTTGAACAGGTAGCTGTTTACACTAAACAGATAGCTGTTAATACCTAAACAGATCAGTTACTACAAAACACTGAAAGCAGTTTAAGGTATTATATTCATCAAACCTTTCCTAAGCGTTCATTATTAATTTCACTCCTTGTTTATGACCATGAAACCAAACGGATCTACCCAGCACTTTGAACATGTCCCGAAATAATTTCATGCTTATGGTGGGACTTATATGATCCTCATCGCATGTTTAAGTTTAATTCATCTTGCTCAAATAATATAATTAGATTCGCATTGTCACGAATTAATTGCTGGAATTTTACTGTAAGTTTAAATAGAAACATCAATATGTTATGTCTCCCATAGAAAAATATGCCCTTATGTATTTTGCTTTTCACAAATATCATCGAAGATAAAATATAGATTTTGCTATTAGGCTCAATCACATCTGATTGTCACTGAAGGTAAAGTACTATCCTTATTGGTAAGATTTCCTGTAAAAGTTTGTACTTGTTTTGATTAATGACTTAGAGTATACGTATACATGTTTAAATTTCAAACCATTTCTCTCTAAGCAGACTAATCATTGCTTGGAGGGCCCATATAATTTCACGTTAAATTAAAGTAAATCACCATGTTTTGAGTATAGACTTTTCATCAAAGTTGGATTTTAATTGAAGTTTTTGTTTCTGGCAACTACTTTTCGTTAGTGGATGAAATAAAACTAACGAATAATTAAACATTTTATTTATTCGAATTACTTAATTACAAATTATAATTTTCACTCAGTGAGGGCTGTACTGCACATCATTGAAGAATAAGACCATACAACGATTCCATTATCGAAAATTGTTAAGATTCCATTTCCATGTTCAGTTTCTAGGATTCATTTAGAGCAGTCCATTACAAATACTGGACATGATTTGAATTCGGAATAGTTGAAAATACGTCTTTATCATCTTCACCAGTAATCACGTCGAAATTTCAAAAATTGTGATAGGCAGGTATGTATTGGTTAACCAATTCAAATGCATTGTGGTTTTCCAGTTGTGTTGACGTTTTATTGGCCATATGTCTGAGGTGCTTGTTTTAAAGGTAATTCATATAACTCCCATTGACGAAATGGACGTTAAATTTTATTGATTCCTTGAAACAGTTAAGTTTCGATCCAAGTGTTAATTACCATAATTTTTTTTTATTGCGCATCAATTTCCCATAGTAACGGTATCCCTGATCGAAAACCAACTCTGTAACGATTTCTTTCATAAAATATGGGAATTGTTTGGTTTTAAGCTCATGTTTCTTTATTTTCTTTTTGACATCCCAAAGTTTCCTTTGGTAAAGAAAATATCTTAAGGTAGCGTTAATTTTGGATCTTACTTTGAATTAAGATCGAATTTCTTCGGAAAAGAAAGAACTAATTGTGGAATATTTTCTTTATTTAATTTATAGTACAAAAATATCATTGGAAAGACTTGATTTGAATTAAGTGGGTTTTGGAAACCTTTTAAACCAATTGAAACGTTTAAAAGTATTTCTTGAAAGAGTTTAACCTCAATGGGTTGAACTTTTAAACCAATTGAGTTAGTTTTTTGAATTTTTGAAAGAAATGAATTAGGTTCTTGATTAATTCTCAGACCCATTTTCTTTTAGTTCTAAGTGTACTGTGAATGGTTCACTTTCACCAAAGTCTATTAATTTACCCCTTTGATTAATAAAATTAATTGTTGTATTATTAATTATGTCAGTGTTCACTTCTAAATATTGAGTACTACTTGGAGTTTTATCTAGACGATAACCTTGTGGCTCTGAAACATCAATCTCATATAATACGTTAGCAGATTTCCCGTTTGGATAAGATCCCTTTATAATGTTGCACTGTACGTGTAGATTAGTGTGTTTAAGTATTTGGATGTCTAACGCAGATGTATGTAAAGTATTTGGTTCTAATATTTCAGAATCAAACTCTAGCATGCGGCCAATGCAATTTTCTTTAGTAAAATCGATCTCAAATGAACTGTTTATGTCACATTTAAGTGTATTGTTGTTTGCTCTAATGATAAACTTTTCTGTGGGTATTTTAGATTTTAGATAATCTCTAATTTCATCTAACTCATATGCACCGCCTGGAATATTAATCACTTGCAAATGAGATGAATTTGTTCTAAAATAAAATCTATCATTGCCTGTATAAATGTATTTAATGCTGCTGCCGTAAAATCCAACCAATCCAATAACGTATTTCTTTCCCAGCTCTATCTCTATCGGTGGATAGAAGTTGTAGCTAGCTGTGTTACCAACACCTTCTAGACTGAATGTTATTGACATAACTGAGAAAATTTGATATTGCGCTGATTATTTATATAAAAATTGTAGGCATATGTATCCGCAAATAATTGTATTAAGCTCTTGATCTTGGTTGTAATTGTAATATATTTTACACCCCCGAAAGTAGTTAATCACTTCGATTGACGGTCGAAGATTACCGAAACCAGCGTAATACCATACCTTTTTACAACGCTTTTTGTAGCAAAACCAATGTGTACCCTCCATTCCTAATTTTCTCTTTGATTTCATGGCGGTGCTGACCGCTAAAGCTGCAGTTCGTTCACATATGTTGCGTCTGATGATTTAAAGCGTTAGATTTCTTTGTAAAATTTTATCCGCTTTATGTCTACTATCTAAATCTGTGTAATCTCTGTAACTTATATCTCGAAGTTTGCACTGAGCGTCTAATTGATTAATACCAGGGCCTCCGTGTGGGAGTCGTTTTTCTAACTTTGTACCAGGACCGTAATACTGGTAACCAGGTAAATGCTATGCAACCGGAAGTTTATTAATTAGAGTATTCACTAAACCGCCACCACCTGCACTCTTTCGCTTCTTAACTAACATTGTTTACCTGGATGAATAAAACGGGGTATTTATACCTAAATTGAAAAAACAAATCAGTTATTCCTTTATTTAGTAAATGCTATACATTAGATCAGCAGGACGATAATACAATATTTCCATTAAACATACAGTGTTATGTGATTTAATGTTATACTTAGCATTTATAACATCATCAATATCTTTATAAATGTCATCATCACCACTACGGAATTCTTTCTCACGAAAACGACGGTAGTCAACAACTTGTTGAATTTTTCATAAAAACACACCAGATTGTAAGATTCAAGAAATTCCAATCCATAGTTTATTATATCCTTTAAATTGAATAGTTCTTCTATACTATGTGAATTGAATGAGCAAGAACAACAGTTGTAGTTTTCTATCATAACAGTTTCTAAAATTCTGTCATACCCTTTAATCAATTCCCAATTGTATTAAATACCAAGATTACTAGATAGAGATTCATAATGTTGATCATAGATTATATCTTCATCCTCGGTTATATTTGACCAATCAATTTGATTTTCAACTTCTTTGATCGGAAAAATTATCATTGTACATGTGAATGCCATCTTAGAAGCTCATTCCATTCCTTCATATCCAACACTACATTATTGCTTTGATCAAAGTTACCACACCCCACACGCACTACTGATACAAGCTTGATGTGCGTACTGTATCCAATTTCCGTATGTTTTGCACGATGAATATCGTTCGATAGTGTATAATAAATACAGTCGACTAAGTATTCATTAGCTGCTTGTTTATACACTTCAGATAAATTATATGGTTGCCTATCACTGTTAGAAGAACAACCTTCATCATGTTTCTCTTCATTTTTACTGCTACTACCACCATCACTATTTTCACAGCACCAACAACACAAGGTAAAATTATTATTCATATTGTTACTGCAACTATGTGGGGTATCCATATATAACGGTGAACCTGATCGTTCCAGAAATAATTTTATTGCTGCCTGCATTATAACGACGGTACTTGTTTGCAATTGCACTAGGACTAAACGCTGTTTAAGAAATGATTTTAGTTAAATAATGTGATGGGGTTGTGGCACTACTATTGAAAACAGAATGTTTTGTTTATTGTTTTCCCGACTGCACTCAAACTACTCATGAAGACATCCCTCGTGTTTAGCTGCGTTTTAAAATTCTTCCTTCGAGTTTCCTTCTTTCAAATACTCATAAAAGCGTTGAGGTAATACATTTAAAATCATCCGTTTCCATCACTATACGTTCACCAAACTTAGTATTAATTATTGCCACATTAATCACTTTATACTTTTTTGATATCTCGAGGTCATTACCACTTTTAAAAAGTTTACAATAAGTGCTTTGGTTTTACCCTGCTAATTCCATGTTTAACAATTACAAGTTGCTGACTGACTGATCTCAACACACCTCGCTGAGGTTTATATCACAAAAACGTGTCCTTGACTTGAGTATCTATCACAACATGTTTAAACTTGTTAAATACCCACCTACCTTTAGTTTAGAAAATTATTTGACCCAATTGAGTCAATATAAGCACCATTTGAACTTGGTCTACTTTTTAGCATAGACAACAACCCGCATTCTCCTTGTCGACATGGATTGATTCTATTTCTATACTTATAAGAAATGTCATACGATACCCCTACAGGTCAATAATCTTTGACCTCGACCACACTATTTTTAGACTTCTAAGAATTGTAACATGATGGCACTGAATATCTATTTTTAGCTTTTGACCTTGACATATAAATTTCCCGCCAAAACGCTTGACCGCAGAGTTACCTTGTGATATGATGATAATGATGACTGCAATATCTATTCTTAGCGAGCTCCAAGGATATTAATTTCACACCACATGTTTCCTTTGAAGAGATCCAAATGCTTACATTTCTCACCACCAGAGGACGAGTGACCTTGAATTGGTCCAGAACAGGCCACTAACCACTACTTAATACACTACATATTACTAATACACATATCTTACATATCAACATACATATTTATATAATCACACATACACACATACACACACATACACATCACATACACATAACATACATATACACATAAATACAATACACATACACATAACATACATTACAATATATACACATACATAATATCATACACAACATACAAACCATACATAATATACATCATACATACACATACAATACATACATACACATACACATACATACATACACATACACATACACATATATACACAACATACATACACAAATACATATATACATACACATACACATATACTACATATTACACATACACATATACACATACTATACACATACAATACACATACATACATAACACATACACATACATACATACACATAATTACATACACATCACATAACATACACATACTACATACACATACACATACAATATAAATATACATACACATACATATAATATACATATAATACACATACACATACACATACACATACACATACACTACATACAATACATACAATATAATACACATACAACACATAACATAATATACACATACACATATAACATATATACTATACACATATATATACAATACATACACTACACATATATCATCATACACTACATACACATAACACATAATATACATATATATATATATATAACTATATATATATATATACACATACACATACACATACAACACATAAATAAATATAATAATATAATACACATATAATACACATATACAAAATAATAACATAATACAATAAATACATAACAAACATACAACATAACATAAATACAACATACATAAAATAATATAATACAAACATATATATACACATACACATACACATATAATAACAAAAAAAATATTTTTTTTTTTTTAAAATTTTTATATTTATTTTTTATTATTAATTTTATAAATTTTTAATATATTTTTTTATAATTAAAAAAAATTTTTTTTTTTTAATATAAAAATAAAAAAAAATTAAAAAAAATAAAAATAATTTTAAATTTTATTTTTTATATATTTAATATAATATTTTTTTATATTTTTTATTTTATAATAAAAAAAAAATATATAATTTTTTTTATTTTAAATATAAATTTATATATATAATATATATATTTATATATATTTATATATATATAATATATTTTTTTTTATATATTAATATAATTTTTTATTAATTTTATTTAAAAAAATTTATTATTTTTATAAAAAATTTAAATTTTAAATAATATTTTTTATATATTTTTAAAAATAATAAAAATATTTTTTAAAATTTTTATATTTTTTTAAAATATATTAATTTATAAAATAATTTAAATTATTTAAAAATATAAATATATAAAATTTTTTTATAAAAATATAAATATAAAAAAATAAAATAAAAAAAAAATTTATAAATATTTAAATTTTTTAAAAATTATAATATATTTAAATATAATATAAAATTATAAAAATATAATATAAATTTATATAAATTAAAAAAAATATTTTAAATATAAAATTTTAAAATAATAAATAATATATATATAAATTATATAATTTTTAATATTTTTTTTTACATATATATATATATAAAAATATATTTTAAATATATATTATAAAAAATAAATTTTTTTTAATAAATTTTAAATAAATAAAATATAAATAAAATTTTTTTAAAAATAATTTAATATATAAAATATATAATATATAAATATTATAATTATTAAAAATATAATATTTTTAAAAAATAAATAATATATTTATAAATATATAAATATTTTTATATAATATATATAAAATATATATAATTTATAATATATAATATATAAATAAATATAAATATAAATAAATAATTTTAATAAAAAATAAATAAAATTTTAAATAAAAAATAAATAAATTTAATAAATTAAATAATAATAATTTTTAATAAATAAATAAATAAATAAATATAAATAATAAATAACATAATTTAATATAATAAAAAATAATAATACATAATATATACACATTAATACAATAATCACATAATACATCATACACATAAATAATAATATCATACACATAACATACATACCATACACATACATACACATATACATTTCATACACATACATATACATATACACATACACTATTATAAAACATACACATACAATACATATACACATACACATACATACATACAATTTACATATACATATATACATACACATACACTATACAACATACACATACTAATACATATTTTACATACATCATACATTACTTACATATAATACATCATACAATAACATTCTTAATACAATATAATACACACATACAATACACATCATACACATACACAATACACATAACATACACATAATACACATACATACACATACACATACACATACATACATACACATACACATACACAATACACATACACATACAATACACAATAACATACACATACACATACATACACATACACATACACATACACATACACATACACATAACATACACATACACATACACATACATACATACACATACACATACACACATAATACACATAACATACACATACACATACATACACATACACATAAATACAACACATACACATACATACACTAAATACACATACACATATAACATACACATACACATACACATACACATACAATACACACACAATACACATACACATACACATACACATACAATACACATACATACACATACAAACATATACACATACATAATACACATACACATACACAAACATACACATACACATACAATACACATACACATACACATACAACAATACATACACATACACATACACATACACATAACATACACATACATAACATAATACACACACATAATACATAACATACACATAACATACACATACACATACACATACATACACACATAATACATACACACATACACATAACACAACACATACACACATACATACAACATACACACATAATACATACACACATACACACATAACATAACATACACATACACACATACACACATACACATACACACATAACATACACATAACATACACAATACACATACACATACATATACATACAAATACAACATACACACATACACATACACACATACACACATACACACATACACACATAACATAACACATACACACACATACACACATACACACATACACACATAACACATACACATACACATACACACATACACACACACAACATACACACATACACACATACACACATACACACATACACACATACACACATACACATACACACATACACATACACACATACACACATACACACATACACACACACACACACACACACACACACACACACACAGACACACATACACATACACACATACACACACATACACACATACACACACATACACAACACACATACACACATACACATACACACACACAACACACACACATACACACATACAATACACACATACACACATAACACATACAACATACACACATACAATACACACATACACACATACACACAACATACACAATAACACATACACACATAACACATACACACATACACACATACAATACACACATAACACACATACACATACACATACACACATACACATAACATACACACAAATACACACATACACATACACACAAAATACACATACACATACACACATACACATACACACATACACACATATATATATACACATATACACAATAATATATATTAAATATATATATATAATATAATAATATACAACATACACAATAATACAATACACACATACACACATACTAATACAATATATACACATACATATATACACACATAACTAAATACAACATAACAATACATATATAATACACATAACACATAAACATACACATTACAATACATACATACACACATACACATAATAAACATTAATATTACAACATACACACATACACAATACAATACACATACACATACATATACACATACACACATACTTTAATAAACATATACACATATAAACATAAATACAATATATACATAATATATATACATACATATATAACACACATTACAATATAATTAACATATATAACATAATTTTTATAAATACATACATAATATAATACATAATAAAATAACAAACATAATAAAAAAATACATAATAATAAATACATACACATATAAATAACACTATACACACTATAAAATAACTATAATAACATATACAAATACTAAAATATACTATATACATAATAAATATACAATATACACTATTACAATAACAATACACATATATACATATAATAATACATTTACATAAAACACATACACATACACACATAAAATTTACTTTACAATACACACATACACAATACACACAACACAATACACACATATAAATACACACATACACATACATATACACATACAATAAATACATACAATCATACACATACACACATACACAATACACACATACACACATACACACATACACAATACACACATACACACATACACACATACACACATACACACATACACACATACACACATACACACATACACACATACACACATACACACATACACGCGTGAAGATAAATACATAAATTTATAACTGTGAAATTGTGAAATAGTGTTAACTGTGAAAATCCAAAAAAGAATTCTTAATACTTTCTTTTGGTTATTTTTATATGTTATACGTCCGTTGATTAATGAAGAATATCAAATAACAACACACAATTTAATTAATTGTAATGACTATGAAGTTCTTGGTTGTTATGCAACCCTCACCACAAGTATGTAATAATTTTCGGGGTATTTAACAATCATTCCCGACTAGTTTCATTATTCTCGGCTAGTTCCCAGTTGTTGTCATGTCATGTAATTTACAGATTACAATATGATTGCGAATAATAGTATATTAGATACTGAGGCGGAGTGTTCCATTCCTGTGGAGAGGCATAGTTCACCTAGAGGCGAAGGCTCGAGGTAAACTAGTTCTCGAGATAGGAGAATGGTACTTTTGCATACTATTTTATTCACAATTAAAGAACAAGCGTCATTATAAGGTTCAAATCAGAAAATTTTGGAACACATCACGGCTTCTCGTTTAATATTGAAGGTCGTGACAATGCGACTTTTAATTTTCACTTTAATGCAAAGCCACAAATACTGTGCTTACTATTTTTCTATTGGTTTTGTTTTATTATATTTTTCTTGGTCCGTCCTAGTTGCGGCGGTACTTAAACTATTTTTTGATGTCGTCCGAGAGATTTTGAAGCCAAGGTTTATTTATGTTGCTTTGTGGTTCTTCAGAGCATTCAAGTATATTTTCAGATTTTACTATTCTATTAATTCCAGGGGCCACTACCATATTTTCCCTTTTACTCTAATTCGATAGTTCGCTATGCCATTGTCGTACAAATCCATTTCCCTCATATGTTTATTATGTTCGTGTACAACCTTTGGTTGGGGAATATTCACTTCCGTTTTCATTTCCGGTTATATCGTTTGGTTTGTACTACAGGATTTATAAAATAGTTATTAGAATAACAGTAATCACAGAGTTGTCGTTTCAACGAACAACGGAAATTTCAGCCTTGGAATCAAACTAAAGTCGAAAGAGCCTCTTTCTTTTTTACCAAAGGATTTTTTAGACTCAATTCGAGGAATAGTTGCAAAAACATCATCACCAAGGTCAAAATGGTGTTTGAAGAACGTAATGCAAGGAATTCGTCTCATACCCTTTGGGTGGTCGTAAATTTTGGTCATTAGCTAAAGCCATCAGTAACAATTTTAGTTCATCTTCCTTTCCTCCCATGACACTTCACGACGGAGCTGTAGCATATGATGCCGCTGAAAAACTTCCTGTTTTCGTCCAAACTTTGACTTAAGCCGTAAAATATCCCTAAATCCTCCCAGTGTTTCAAACTGGCAAAAAGTCTGTATGATGAAAAAAGTTTTCAAAAAACTCTGTCCTACGAGGGAATTCTAAAACACTCAGAAGGTTAATAATAACATGAGACCCTAGTTCATGTTCACTCCTATCAACTCTAGCACCTCCTTTGGAATAAACTGAGAGAAGCAACCATCTGAGAAACAGAGACATCATAATTTGTGATCGAACCTCAACGACTTTCTCTTGATCAACATCATGGCTGAATGCCTTCCGAAATACGGCACCATCTCTTCATCGATCGACATATTGTAACCAAATATCCTAAACTGCAAGTGTCTGCTGTTCATTATGTCGAATAATGGGTAAGGCTTGAAAAATTTTGTCATTTTTGTCAAGGCGAGCATTTTCACATAAATGTAAATTCCTTTTGATATGCCTGAAGATATTTCTACTCATACAGTTTCTAACTAATGCTATATCCTCATCTTCTTCTTTTTCTTCTACGGAGATACTCGACATGAGGTCTTACTGGTTGAGCGTTCTAAAGCTATTACGTTATGTTTATGAGTGTTTTATTCCATGGACAATACTTCATAAGATCTAGCAATATCCTGTAGGACTTCGTTGTCTAAAACAAGTATTTAATAAAACAATCCATCAACACACACAAAACGAAATACTTATACTTTCTTACTCTGCTTCTAATTATTTTAAAGTCAATGCCCCTTTCGGATTATCCTTTCACAGAATGTTCAGTAAAAATTAATAAAACACAAATCACTGCAACTCCGTCTGCCACTGTAATCGCGAGGTGAAATGGACAGGGCAAACGGTATGTGACGTACACGCGAAGATTGAGGCAGGAACAGGCTCCTTATTTTCAGTGCTGTGGCCGACGTTCCGAAAACTCAACAATAAATTTACACTTTATTCTTTTTAGTAAGTGCGCTCAGAAAGTAACGTATAAATTCATTATTTTCGAAATCGCTACTTTGTGGTCAAAATCCTGCAACACGTTGATTTTTTATTTTGATTCCGGACTTTATGCTGTGTCTCACATGTAGATCGCGTTGTGCACTTTCCCTGTATGTTCTTCGCGGAAATCTATGGAACTCTTTCTCTTGAGTTCAAAAATTCCCTATTTATTGGGATTGTTTGAAACAGCATGCGCGATATTAATTATTAAATGTGGCATAATTCGAAAAATGATTCGGTGTTAGTGTTGTCAATGTTTGCGTTAAATTAAGAATCTGGGTACAAAAGTGCACAACGTTTATTAAAATAAACATCGACTGAACGAAAACAAACATAAAATAATAAAATACTTATCTTTTTTGGGTTTCGTAATGGTGTATTTTAAATTATACAATCTAAACATTTTTTGTTGACATTTTTCATTGTTAGCCTCGCCGTTAGAGGGTGTTCTGATTTGTCATCTTTAAGACAGTTTAACAGTATTTAATGTTTAATGACCTAGTTATTCTTTACTAAAATTTAATTCTATAGTTGGGTTTATACGTTTCTCAAACTGTAGTATTAATAGCAGGCTGATGTTTATGTTTTAATTTTTCAACTTTGACAAAATTGTTTACATCTTCAACAATTCTAATAGATTTTACTGCAGACGAAGATAACTGTAAGTGTTATCGAAACGTTTAGATTGTATAATTTAAAATACACCATTAAAAACCCAAAAAAGGTAAGTCTTCTATTATGTGTGATAATGGTGAAAGTTTACAATTTCATAAACATAAAATAAGACTTAAAACATAACAAATGTAAACAAAAACCGCATATTTATGTTTCTTTATAGGTAAACTTGAAGTACGTATTTTTGTCACTGGAAGACAAAAACCTTTCAAGTCTTATTTTGACATAATTGACATTAGATAGAAATAAAATACAATGCGCAAAATATCTGGTAATCTGATAATCTGCATAAAAAATTCTCACACCTTAACTATCAATTTAATGGGTAATAAATTCTACATTATTAAGCGTTAAACAATATTATGTAGAACAGTATGCAGTGTACCGATCGGTACATTATCACTTGTCCAAGTTGTATATTTATTTATTAAAACAAACTTCTCTACGCGACTGCTATGTAAATGTTTTCGATCCTAAGTGCTATGAACTTCGTCAATGCTTTGACGTACTAACCTGTGTTATCCGTTTATGGTTAATTAACTGTGTTACGTTATTTACATGTATTTTTTATTTACCCCGATTTTATTTAATATGTTAATTGAAGGGGCGAGTGGATAAAGGAGCCAAGTGACAAAAATTAAGTTTTTTAGAAAACAGCAATTTTGTTAAGTATCCTGGCACTTTTGTATTATAATAAATACTTAATTGAAATTTTTAGGGTAGATTCCTTTAAAAAGTATCTGCCTCATAGGTTAAAAATTGAATACAAATTATTTTTGGTTACCCTAATGAAAAAAAAATCGTACATGACCCCTTTATCCATAAAGTATTATGCAAATTTATTACTGAAAGTAATAGTGAAATAGGGGTTAATAAACTTATTTATAACGTCTTTATTTCTATAAACACGAAATCAAACTAATACATTAATAATACACATTCTAGGACAATATAAAATTATATCTAAAAACTTGACTTCTATTTAGTGCGCCTTTTCTTTGGCAGTTGGGGTGCTTCAGAGAATTGTTCAACAAAAAGATCTTCGTAGAACCACGGTGCTGTTCAGTTACGTATTTAATTTGTTCTATGAGGTTTTCCAGTTTTTCTTTAGATATAGTTCCAATTTTATTAGTAAATCTGACAAGTTCTACTTCTGATACTTCTACATGTGACGGATTTTTTAATAAATTTAACTCTTTAAATGGCGTATTAGTCTCATATGATTCTTTGTACATGTAGCTTCCAAATTTTTCGATTCTGATCCATTTTATACCGTCACGAAAATGAACTTTTTCATTTAATGTATTCTTTTTTCTGTTTATTAGGCCCATACTTGCAGCTAACTTTTCAAAGTCATAAAAGAGATGCTCCATATTATTAACCATGGAACCTTTTTTGGATGCCAGTTTTATTAAATCTCGATATTGGTCAGGCGTGTAGATTGTTTCGTTTCTTCGTAGAACTTTTTCTATTCGTCCGAAATCTCGATCCGAGTCCAAATAGGTGTGTCCAAACTCAGGGACTTTGTGTTCTATAGATTTAAAAATTTCTTTAAAACTGAAAATTGAAAAAAAAATATTATTTGAAAATTTTATTTTGACCGGCGCATGAGTCGGACCATGTTCGTAAGTGAATTCTACTTTTAGCTTGATCACAGTCTAACAACCCATTTTGAGTTGTATCAAAATATACCATAATTTATGTTCCTCGTTCATTTAGTAGTAAATATAAGAAAAATTTTAATTATTAATGATTCGTATAAGTATGTGGTAGGCAACTTAATTTGCATTTTGGTGTAACTTAAGTGCATATATTTTTAGGGGTTTATGATTCTATATCGTTGACTTAATTCTTTGCGCAAATTTTTTCGCGCACCGCTATATCACCAGATATCCTAAGCGTCCATTTTTTCTCACTTCTTGTGGTACGCTGTTAGATGCAGGAAGCCATTTTTTTTGGGTTTCCACCTAAATTTTGTGAAAGGTGTCATTGATTTAATGGTAAGATAATTTAACTG
This sequence comes from Vesta saturnalis, assembly GCA_036346205.1. Classification (NCBI taxonomy): domain Eukaryota; kingdom Metazoa; phylum Arthropoda; class Insecta; order Coleoptera; family Lampyridae; genus Vesta; species Vesta saturnalis. Next base: position 714,318 of record JARFJB010002079.1, on the reverse strand, counting down.
GTATTATATTAAAATCTAAAACATTTTCTTTTTGCAGGCACTTTTATTTTTACTTTTACTTTATTTTTTTACTTTTACCACTTTTAATTTCACATTTATTCTACTTTTACGTACGTTTTCATTTTATGATTGCGTTTTTCTTTTAATGCAGATCTAAATTTTGATTACAATTTTTTATATGAACTTTGGAGAAAATGGAATAAACGTAGGATTCAAATTTTCACGAAGAGAAATTTATAAGAAGTAAAACTCCATTTTGGGTGTGGTTTACAACGTAAAGCATTGTTATTACGATATGTTGCGCAATATTGGTGCAAAGGTGACATCACCTTTGGTTTACATTTCCGTAATCGTTTAGATACCAGACGTTATTCAAAAGTTTCGAACAGGTATTTATAACCATTATTTAGTAATTTAAGGCTATAACTAGTTTTAAGATATATTTTATATAATTCTAATTTTACATGTTAATAAACATAGTTTGTATAATTTTTATTTTTACATTTTGGTAAATTTTTATAGTAAACAACCTCGGTTCAATTATTCCGAGCATAATCAAAAAATAACTTGGCGCCGAGATCATTTTTATTAGTGTTACATTGCTATTTCTATATTTATTTTAAGTGGAAATAACACAGCATAAATTTGTGGTAATTAAGCAAATCAAAAGATTGAATCGGCCCACTTTAAACTACCAACTGGGACAAAGGCATTATTTTTGGTGAATGGTTTGTATCTCCAGTTAGTTTAACGATTTGTTTGGAGAACATTTAGACTTATTTTTTATTAAATTATTTAAAACACATTTATACCTGGCACCATTACCACATACTTATACTTGGCGCCCGAGCAGGGACTTGATTTGATTTCGTTACCATTATTGCTGGTTATTTCTGCTCTTGTTTGTTTCAGTTTCGATTGTTAGAGTTGACCATTTTAAAGGTATTGTAACAATTTATTACGGTTGGATATTTTTATTGTGTTTATGATTAGTGAAATTTTATTGTTTGTGTTTATGTATTATTCGTTACCATGTCAAATTTGAATTATTTAGTAGAAGTTCTACGTAGTGATGAGTTATTAATAGAGCTAATTATAGAAATGTTAATGATGCGGAAAGGTTAACTGTTGATGAGAAACGTAAATTACTAAGGCGTAAATCAAATTTATAAAGGATTGATCCAAATTTATTTGATTCGTATAAGAAAGTTGAAATAACCAAACCATGGAATTGGAATTATTAAAAGACAAGCTTTATAACATACAATCTTTGATTAATTTATTTAAAATTAAACCTTCGAGAGGAGAATACCTTAGACTTCATACTCGTTTATTGCATATTTTGAAACGTTTGAATTATGCCACTTTCGATAACGATTTTTTGTATTTACACGATCAATTGCTAACTTTATGTAATGAATCCATAGAATTAATTGAATCTATTAATGAAAACTTTGAATTGAATAATGAATTACCATATTTAGACAGTTCTAATATTTGTATGTCACATAACGACAATGTTAATACTTCAGTTAGTATTCCGGCTGAAGATTTTTCCAAATTAATTCAAAATTTACAAATTTCTGAAAGTTCTGTTCCTGTTTATAAATATAAAATTTAATGGTAGTGAAAAAGAAGTTTTTACATTTATACAAAGATGTGCGAAATTGATGATGGCACGAAACATTTCAAAATCGGAGATGTTTTTATCTGGTATTGATTTATTTTCAGGAAAGGGCTTAATATAGTTCAGAGCTGTGAAGCCCCAAATTCATTCGTGGGACGAAGTTATTTCTAGATTAAAAAGCGACTTTTTACCCGAAGGTCATGACGAAGTGTTGTTAAATGAAATTAAGAATACAAAACAGACTTTTGATGAAATTCCAACCGTCTTTATTTCCGAAATGGTTAATTTATTATCACAATTAGACGTTCCTCCTTCTGAGTGTGAAGAATTAAAAATCATTATGAAATATTTCCAACCTTGGTTCGCTACTCAGTTAGCTCTTGTTAATGTTACTGATATTTTCCATCTGGTTGGGTTATGTAAAAAGTTGCAGCAAGTAAAAGCTCAGAATTCTAAATTCAAAGTTAATTCTAATTCAGATTCTCAAAGACAATCTGAATACAAACCTAAATCTTCTACATTGAGTCAAAACATTAAACCTAAAGTCAATTTTACTGGTGCTAAGGCAAAAAATGCAAATTCAACTTTTAATAATTCAAATGTTAATACAGCTAAGTCTTCAAAAACATGTTTTAAGTGTAAACAATTATTTAAAATTAAAACTGATTATGGTGAAAATTTTTTTGTTGCAAATTCTGTGGAGACGAATTTTTAATGATTAAGAGTATTGATGATCTTAATAATGATCAAATTTTTGAATTAAATCAAGTTATTGACCTTTTTAAAACCTTATCAACTTCAAAATTAGGTAAAACAGATAAAGTTTTTCATTCAATTAATACTGGTGATGCAATTCCAATTAAACAACGCTATTATCCTTTATCTCCTGCTATGTTGGAGCATACAAACAGAGAAATTGATGACATGTTAGAGCAAGGAATTATTAAACCCACTTCTTCACCTTGGAGTTCTCCAATGGTTTTGGTTCGAAAGACATGCTCGTTGTTTAACTTCAATTGATTTAAAGAAAGCTTTTTGGCAAATTCCTTTAGACCCTGAAAGTTGTGAACGAAATTCCACAAACTACTGATTACTTCAATGCTACCTCGATTTGCTACATTTTCTGTCCATGTTTACATGTAGGGTTTTTCTCCATCTGTTGAAACACCATGTATACCCAAGTTATAGAACCACAACTGGCGCAAATAAAATGTCTTGGAAGCAGTTAATTTGGGCAGGGGCATTGTTTGCTGAAGATCAATAGTTAAATATAATATATCATCATTTGTGCTAGCAATTTCCCGGTCAGATTTTAATAGATCAAACCGCATTTAACGTTTTCCCGATGCTCTTCATTAGATTCGCCACAGTCGCATTTACTACAAGTGTCACTTTTGGGGTGACTGAATGATAAGTTGAATGCAGTGGAAAATATATTTGCATAAGAAGTATTCTTTATCTTATAATTTCCAGGCTTATTTTCATTTCCACATTTTTGTAAATAAAGTCTGTACATAATAGACATGTTTAGTTGAGGAGCTAAACATTTCTTATAGGGATTGCTATTGCGGGAGTAATGGGAGGCCTCAGCTGGAAAGTTTTCGATGTCATTGATGTAATCTACTACTTCGTCAGTCATTTTATGCGGCCGGTTTAAGTGACGTCCACGTTAGTCAAGTGATGGTGCTGACGAGCTTGTCTGTAACTTCTTTTGAATTTCTTCTTTTTTGCTTATTTGAAAAAGCGCACAGAAAGCAGGCTTACATACTTTAATCTGTTTATTATTTCTTGTAATTAAATAATCGTAGGCGAAACATTTATGTTTTTTTGCCGATTTAACTGTTCGCTTAGTAGGTCTGCCAACAATACTTTTAAATAGTAGGGAATTTTTTGAGTTTATATCCAACTGATAAAATTCATTAAAAATAGATTGCCGTATGTCGTGTTAAATTCATTACTACATTTTATTCGAAATTTTTCACTGCATAAATTATTATCAAAGCATACTTTTTTTTCAGCAACTTCGTGTCCTTTTTGAGATAGGCACTTTTTACCTGGTGCTCTGTTAACTGCAGGTTCACGTCTTTTCCAAGTTTCTGGTTGTTTAATTCTTTTTTTACAAATTTTTGGTTTATCTGGAAATAGTTTTGATTTTCTTTTGACTTTAGTTTTTTCGGCGTATCATTGTCGTTTTTATTTAAATCTGGGTTTTCTACTGTAGTGACTAATTTTGCTGGTTATTTCTCTTGGAATATTTTCAATTGCTTCCCCATTTTCAGAATTTTCACATGTACTCAGAGAACTTTATTCACTTTCATTACTTTCAGGAACGTACTTGTCACCATCATAAGGATCTCTAGAATCTGAAATAGATAGAAATGTTTAAATAAATAAAATCAAAGTTATTTTTGTTAATAAAGGTTACCTTAATCTGATTGATCTTCGACACTTGCATTTTGGCAGCTTGGTTCTGTTGATACTGGTGGATCAGAAGATAAGAACTCAGTATGGGATGTACTACCACACAATATGTTGTCCTCAATATCAACTGAAATCGTGGAGTTGTTTTTCCTAGATAATTTTTCATTGCAAGTTCCGATATCCTTATGCACTAAAAGTACAATAACAAAAACTTAATTATTCTATTTAAGTATTTTTATTTTTTATTTCTTTTATTAAACAAAAATGCTTGATAAATCAGATGTAGCTACAACGATAGTAGCTCTACTTACCTGAACACACAGCCCCCAATAAGCAAGGAATAATAAGTAGTAATAATATTTTATTATTCCGTATACCTACATACCATTTTCTATGTATTGAACAATTTCTTTTCCTTCAACATCTTCCAGAGCCTGGTAACCATCAATTTTCCACGAGAAAGCATTTTATGTGCATTTGTTAATGCTATAAGGTCTTAGTTCGACACAGTTTCACACCAACTTTTGATGTTATGTACACAAATTACACAATGCTACAGTCGGTAAAGACGAAAACAGGTAACCATGCCGTGCTATCTGAAAGAACAAATTAATTTTTACCACGTGACTGATTCTACTTCAATACATTTACATTGAATCTATATAGTATAGTTTATTTATGGTTATGTAGTACTAAAGCCAACTAAAAAGCGACTGAAGCACTGCTAGTGCAGTGGATAAAGGAGTTAAGTATACTCATACAACAATTTGACCGTGAATAAAGGGGTTATGTGATTTTAACTTCTTTATTCACCTTATTTTGTTAAAACAGTGTAACCTAACAGAATTTACTCGTTTGAAGGGTTTAAAAGCTTCCTTTGCACTTACACCTTTCATCCAATACAAAAAATGCAAAATTTGAAAAACGACACTTAACCCCTTTATCCACCTTTATCAATTGTTGTATGTAATCACCATTCCTTACCTAATAGCCAAAGATAACCCCCGGCAAATAACAAAGGTAGCAAGGTACTCTATTCTTGCTTATGAGTGTTTAGATGTCATGATAATGTACTCATAAGATAGTCCTGAAGTAGGAACAAAAAATATAGTTCCAAAAGCTTGACTAAGCTTAAACATCCAGTTTTATTAAGCACAAAAAAAGCCCTGACTGAAATTCCCGTTTATCCAACCTTATACATGCTGTTTCACGACGAGCTTACACTATCTATGCAATGTGTCCCAAATTCGCTTCTCTATAAAGGGATCTCGGCTTCTGTTATACTTACGGCAAAGGTTAAATAGGGAAAGTTTTAGAGGAAGCTTAGAGCATTCGATATCCGGTTTCAGATTTACGATCGGTCAATTGCTTTTGAAAATATCGGCGAAAAACCGAAAATGGCGGATTTCGTTTTTCGCCAGTAAATCCGAAATGGTTAATTTGACAGCTGTCATAATGTGAGATTATTCGGACACTTTTTTAAGACTAATAAGATGGCGTGTATGACATGTCACAATCGTCTTTTGTTATCCCACAATCTGCCTCAACTTTCAGTTTTCTTATTGCCGCCATATTGGATTTCTCGATTTTTTTTAAGAGCGCAATATTTCCAGTTTAGTGATGTCTCACAAGTGCATAAAAGATTAGAATTTCATCGAAATATCACACTTTCTAAAGTTAGGTCTTATTTATTATTGTTAGTAGGACATAATTTATTTGTCAGTAAAATTGGGTTTCGTTTTTTCCATATAAGGTGGTTCTGACTTTGACGTTAAATAATTCAAGGTAGTGTTTTCATAAGTAGTACGCTTTTCTGTCATTAAAATCATAAACCTGACACACAAATTGTAAAAGCCTGTTGAAAATGGCTGGTATTCCCTATTCAAATGAGAAAAGTTTGACATGTTAGCTCTTTACTTGCAGTCAAACAGAAATGCAGACATTACCTCAGCGAGGTATTTGGAGATGTACCGAACGACGGCAGCCTCATAAAACCCACTTCAGAAAAATTTTAATTAATTTAATTAACTATGAGGCCTTCGAACAACCTAAAAGCGGTTACAATATTGATAATGAAAATCGTGCCAGAAACATTTTACAAGCTGTTAACGAAAACCCCAGTGCATCGGTAAGAACGGTAGAACGGAAAATTCGTTGTCAAAATCAACGGTACAAAGAGTGTTAAAAAGAATAACTGTTATTCATACAAACCCACAATAGTTCAAGGACTTAATAAACTGATTTTCCAAGACGAATGCGCTTCTGCGAGTGGTATACTAGAACGTGTAATGAAAACCGATTTTGTTAATCATGTCTTGTGGTCTGATGAGAGTAGGTTTACGAATCTTGGAGTTTTTAATAAGCACAACATTCATCATTGGGCTGTAAAACCTCACGAAGTGGCAGAGACGTCTACAGACCAGATTTGGAAGTAACGTTTGGTGTGGGATTATTGGTAATTTAATCTAACTTACCTATTTTAATTGGGCACCTATGTATTATAAATTATTAATCATTACAGGAAATCGACTTATAGGACCATTTTGTTTGACTATACTTAAACGGACAGAGGTACCTAGAGCTTTTGCGAAACCAGGTTGTGCCGGCTTTACGAGCGAAGATGAGTTCAGAAGAACCTGGTTTCAACAGGATGGATGTCCGGCACACAACACCATTCAAGTCAGGAACATCTTAAGGGAGCAGTTTGATGAAAGAATTATTGCATTAAATGGTCCAATATCTTGGCCTCCTAGATCCCCTGACCTTTGCCTTGGATTTCTACCTCTGGGGTCACCAAAGAATGAGGTCTACGAGTTTGATCCTCCTGCGACCATAGAAATCCTGAGACAGAGAGTTTTGGATACATTTAGAAATAGTGTTAATGGAAATACACTTGCTAGGGTTGTACGAAAACAGTCACCAATTGTCAAAATGTCTCGATGTAAATGGACGTCATTTTGCAAATCTGTAAATTAATTGTAATTGTAATTTTATTGTAGGTTGTTCAAGGTTCAAGTATTAATTAAATTAATGACGATTTTTCTGGCTTTATTTTAACTCACTCATAGCTGGGAATTTGTCCCAAAACATCTGTCTTGTTGAGAAAAGAATTTTATACATTATTTATTAATGTTATTTTGCGACAAATAAATCATGACCTACTAATAATGAATAAGTCCTAACTTTAGAAAGTGTGATATTTCGATGAAACTCTAATCTTTTATGCAGTTGTGAGACATCACTAAACTGGAAATATTGCGCTCTTTTAACAAATCGGAAAATCAAATATGGCGGCAATAAGAAAATGAAAGTTGAGGCAGATTGTGGGATAACAAAAGACAATTGTGACATGTCATACACGCCATCTTATTCGTCTTAAAAAAGTGTCCGAATAATCTCACATTGTGACAGCTGTCAAATTAACCATTTCGGCGATATTTTCAAAACCAATTGACCGATCGTAAATCTGAAACCGGATATCGAATGCTCTAAGCTTCCTCTAAAACTTTCCCCATTTAACCTTTGCCGTAAGTATAACAGAAGCCGAGATTCCTTTATAGAGAAGCGAATTTGGGACACATTGTATATTGGAAACTACTGACACGATTTTTATAAAAATTGCTATGGATGGATAACAAGTTATGGCGAATTTATGGAAAATATTTTGACAAACATGCCAATTCCGGTTTTACCGGAAGTGAACAGCAACTTCGTTATTTTAAATAGAACACCCTGTATATTACTAACTTTTCGGATTCTACGTTAAATTTTAATGTCACTTTATGTAGAATACTCTATACCTAAAATGTATAATTTTCGAGATATTAATTTTTTTAATAAAAAATTGACTGGTGCAGACCTTTATATTGAAAATTCCATGTGAACATCTCCAATACCAAATAAAAAAGATCTTGTCGCGTTAATGAGTAGGAACGTCAAGCTAATTGGTGACGTTGAAAACTGCTTTATTGTATACAGGGTTCATAAAAAAATGATAAAAAGTTACGCTTCAAAAATGTCAAATATCTCATTTTTTAAATGAAACATTCTTTCCTATTTTACTCAGATCTACGGCCAAAAATTAGGTGAGTTTTGTTCACTTTCCTACACCCAAACGATATTAACATGAATTTAAAAATTTTAATTACGTCTGCCTTATGGTTGCTTATTATAAGTAGGTCATGTTATTAATTGTTTTATTTTAGTAGGTCTTGTATGTAGATGTCATAATTAAATATTAATTGTCGTTATTTGTGGTTATTGGCACTTTTACGAAGTGACAGATATGGCTCGTTGGGAATTAAACAATGAAGATTATGTAAATTTACTTTTAATAGATGGTGAATGTGACAAAGTTATTACTAGAACATGTGCTTCATTTGCTACAAGATATTCAGGTCGACCACGACCCACGCGTGACACCGTGTAGAGAATACTTAGAAATTTAACACAATACTTAGAAATTTAACACAATTTGGTTGTTTTAAACAAAAATTTAAGAAAGTGAAACCTATTGTTGATAATAATGTTAATACAATTAATGTTTTTGGACACTATGCTGCTTATCCCGAAGCGTCATTACGTTGTGGTGCGAGAGATTTAGGCATAAGAATGATATCTATTCAGCGAATTTAAAAAAAAACGTCAGTTTCATTCCTATTCTTACTACCTAGTTTAAATTTTAAAACAAACAGATTATAAAATGTCAAGAAGATAATGAATCTTTGAAAAATATTATATGCTGTGACGAATCAAAATTTACAAACGCAATTCGCATTACTGGACCAAATAAAACCAACATTTAACAAGAGTACGTAGTTTTCAAGAGCGATGGGAGTTTAATTTCTTTTGTGCGATCAGAGACAACCAGGTTGTAGCTCTTCACTTGTATAATGGTAATTTAAATGGTTAGAAATTGCGGTTATACAATTTTATTATTTTTTATTTACTAATAACTACTTTTTTAGATGAAAGATATCTCGATATATTGAGAGAATTAAAAACAAATGGTTTAGATCGTTTAACACCTCAAGAATTTAGAAAGCTATTTTTTCTTCACGATGGAGCTCCTCCTCATTGTTCTAGAATGGTAAACCAATTTTTAGGCGAGACGTTTGAAGATAGATGGATAGCTAACAATGATCCTTTCCGGTGGCCTCCTCGATCACCAGTCATAACACCTTTAGATTTTTTTATATGAGGTTATATAAAAAATGAAGTATATTCGCATCCACTTACAACAAACGAAGATTGTGAGTTCGCAGTTGTATTCAATTCTCTCCCCGCAGCAATGATTGGCCGTGCAACAAACGAAGGTGTGATAAGAAGGCTCTCTAAATGCTTGGAAGTTCAAGGACGAAATTTTGAATACTTGTTATAAGTAGAGAAGGGCAGATATGCTGCAAAGATAGTGTATATATACACTTACATATGCAATAAAAAAGTGAAGAAATATACACTCAATATGCAGTAATATAGCCATATATGCACTAACATATGCGCTAAAAAATTTTACTTTTATCAGGATTTTAAGAAAATTCAATTTTTTCAATTCTTGTTTATTACAATTATTACTAATTGTTACAACTATTTATGTATTCCTAAAAACTATATAACGAAATTAACAATAATTCTTTATTATATTTTATTGGTTATACATTATATATATACAATACAGCACAAGAAGAAAAATAATCAAATTTAGAGATTGTTACAATAAATAATCATATTTTTCTTAATTGTTTCTATAAGTAAATTATGGCGCTTATCTTCTAATATGTGCTTGTAATGTGAAAAGCTTCTTTCTACATCACAAGATGTAATAGGACAATATTTAAATAAGTGAGCATTTTGAAGAGAAAAATTTGTTTTGCCATTGTCATTTGGAAATTGGCCATTTAAAATGTCTCTAACAGATTTTATAGTTGAAAAACCAGCATTTTTCTTTATTAAATTGCCTAATTTGTCGTATATTTTTCTATAAACTTTGTTTTGGTCTTTACTTAAACTAAATTTGAAATCTTCTATTAATTTTGAAGATTCGGTAAGAAGCAAATTTTGAGATTCAAGCTTTGTAATAATCGCAAGGATATCTTGAAAGTAAGCTTTTATGAAACAGAACTGAGACTGTAACTCTGGAGCTTGCAAAACACTTTGACAGTCTTCTACACTTTGAGCCGAATCTGTTTGGAAAGAATCAATTAAATCTTTAAGAGCATCAAAATGTTCACAATAAAACAGAGCCGCTTTTATCCAAGTTCCCCATCTAGTTAGAACTGGTTGGGGTGGCAACGCAAGCTCTTTTAGTTGTTCCTTATAAATTTGGATGCGAAGCGGTGCTTTAATAAATACTTTTTTTCCATTGTTTATTAATTTATATACTAAAGGAAACTCTACCCGAACTGCTTCAGCAACTCGATAAAGCGCATGTGTCAAAAAAGTATTATGAATTAAATTTGGAAAAAATATCTTTAGATTTTGACCTGTTTTTACCATATACGCTGCACCATGGGTCACCATGTACAAAATGCGATCTTTTGATATTTGATTAGGTAAATATAAAAATGCTAGGGTGTCATTTATAAAACGTGAAATTGTTACATGATTTGTTTTTTCTAATTGCTTGACGGCAACTAAATAAGTAAAAGAAGGGTTACCATTTAGAATACCAACAACAAAGTTTGCTATATATCTTCCTTTAGCATCGGTCGTTTCGTCGATACTAAACCAGATATAATTATCTGAAATAACATCTCTTATGTTTTTAATAGTGTTTTCGTGCAGTTGTGGAAGACATGACCTGGTAGCTGTACGTCGAGTAAGTACCTTTTCTTTAGTATATTTTTCTACAAAACCTGTGAACTCAGATTTTTCTAAATTGTGGAATGGAATATTGCACGAAACCATCATTTTACACAGATCCTTGTTAAAGTTATTGACATTTTCGGTTTGGCTCACATAAGTAGGTAATGGTTATTGTGCTGGTCGATTTTCATTTTTTGTTTTCTGATGTGGGCCCGTATTGACATGTTGATCTAATTGAAACTTTTTGTTGACTTTTACCTACAAAAATATTAATTTTAAAATACTTCTAATATTAATTATTTAGTAGTTGTATACTAAGTCAAAAATGTGTTTGCCTACTGAACTTGAAGTTGAATGTCAGAAAAAACACATTAATAATTTAAATTTATTATTTCTGAGCTCATATTTCAAAACTATCTATAAATTTTAATTTATCTTTAGAATAAACACTGCTGTAAACATTAAATTAATGTTTTGTTGTTTATTTAAAGCATTATCCAAAATCTCCAGTTATTTTATTAATTGATACAACAAAATAAATATGTGAATTTTATTTCACAATTGTAAATCCAAAATTATATGTACAAAACGAAAAAATGATCAAAAGACGACTATTGGTAAGAGCACTTAATTAATTAACTAAATTATTGCAGGGCAGCGAAGAACATATTTTAACAAACACGTGTTTAATTAATGTATTTGCAACTCATTTTCCAATTAAATAAAAGAAAATAAAGAACACAAAAACAGCTTAAAACTATTTAGCAAGATTTAGGTTTATTTTAATATGAGTACAATATCACTAGAACGAAGCGTGCATGTCACACATACCTCCTTCTCGCAAATAATATAAAACACTACACTTCCATCGTATTTAAAACACGAATACGATTTCAACCACCTTCGAATTAGATCGTTCCTAGAGCTGCCCACTTTTGGCATGTTGACTTCAAACGGCTACGAGTGAATGACATTTTTGCAAACAACTACAACCCCACCAGTCTTAAAAAAAAACGGAAATTCCAAGATCTTCAACATCAAAAATACCGACGTACCTTCGTCAATAACTGCAATGTAGTTATTGTGCATATTACTAAAGTACTAATTAACGTAGTTCCCAAATACCTAAGTTTCTAAGAAGTTTTAAAGCGGCTTAAAGTATAAAAGCAGGTATAAGATTTGAGTAAACAAATCTTTGTGTCTGTTAAAAATAACTCCCAGAGAGTTGACGTAATTACAAGCTTAAAGTTTTAAAAATCTCGGTACAAATATTAGTAAATTTATTTTCTAACATAAGAAAGAACGGAAAAAAGACGCAAACATGCATTTTTATGCTCTTACCACCTCGTATATGCTCTAATAAAGTAAAACGCATGCAGTATATGCAAAATAAAATTTGTGATTTTGGGGCCTAAATGTTAAAAAACGTACATATTCTTAACAAAAAGTTGCATATACCCAATAACAAAAAATATGCAAATATGCATTTGCCCGTCTCTAGTTATAAGTTCTTGTAATGTATCTATGTGGAATTACATAACAAATTGTATCATCGTTATTATTAACAATAGGCATCACTTTCTTAACTTTTTTTTAAAACAACCAAATTGTATTAAATTTTTAAGTATTCTCTTCACGGTGTTACACGTGGGTCGTGGTCGATCTGGATATCTTCTAACAAATAAAGCACATGTTCTAGTAATAAGTTTGTCACATTCACCAAGTATTAAAAGTAAATTTACATAATCTTCATTGTTTAATTCCAAACAAGCCATATATATCACTTTGTAAAAGTGCCAATAACCACAAATAATGACAATTAATATTTAATTATGGCATCTACATACACGACCTACTAAAATAAAACAATTAATAACACGGCCTACTTATAATAAGCAGCAATAAGGCAGACGTAATTAAAATTTTTAAATTCATGTTAATATCGTTTGGGTGTAGGAAAGTGAACAAAACTCCCCTAATTTTTGGCCGTAGATTTGAGTAAAAGAGGAAATAACGCTAGTTTAATTAAACAAAATTAAGGTATTTTACATTTTTGAAGTTTAACTTTTTATAACTTTTTTACGAACCCTGTATACAATAAAGCAGTTGTCGACATGTCACCAATTAGCTTGACCTTCCTACTCATTAACTCGATAAGATATTTTTTATTTGGTATTGGGGATGTTCACATAGAATTTTCAATATAAAGGTCTGCACCTGTCAATTTTTTATTCTACATAAAGTGACATTATAATAATATACAGGGTATTCTGTTTAAAACAACGAAGTTGCTGTTCACTTCCGGTATAACCGGAATTGGCATATCTGTCAAAATATTTTCCATAAATTCGCTATGACTATGCCCATTCTTTATAAAAATCATGTGAGTCGTTTCCAATACATAGATAGTGTAAGCTCGTCGAAAAACAGCCTGTACATATACAGTGTGTCCGAGATTCAGCATGCATGTATTGCTATATTCGTTAATATTGAAGATAGAATGTCGGTTAAATGGGGAAAGTTTTAGAGAATTATATGGCTATCATAATGGTAAAATCAGATTTGAAGTAACTTTTTTTGTTTTTGAAATAATTGAAGAAAACAAAAATTGTGCATTTTCTACTACCCCCTGTAGCTCTTTTATTTGAAGTCTGACAACATTTTGATTTGTACATTATTATAACACTTTTAAAAGACAATTTTAAAAAAAGTACTAAAATTAATCTACAGTCATTTGTTTTTGAAATACATACACTAACTATTGTTTTTCATATGGACGCCATCTTGAATTTTTATATTATCGAATAGTACTTTTTATCACTTTTTCAGCGATGTATCACATAATACGAGAATTTACTTCAAACTATCAAAAATTTAAAAAATATGAAATTGAAATAGTAGGCCTTAAGAAGGCATGGATTAATAGATGAAAAATTTATACAATTAGGTTCCTAATTATTGTAATTTCTAATAACTAAAATAAAAACAAAACCGATAATAGTAACTACCATAAAACATGCTCGATATGTCCCCCTCTACACTCCACACATTTTCTACAACGATTTAACACTGAATGTGTAACCCTAACTAACGTATTCCTATTTACAGAATTTAGTACATGTCTTACTCTATTTTCTAAAATGTCAAGTGTCGAAATAGTACACCTCGTTTTTTGTATAACCCCATAATAAAAATCTAGTGGGTTCAAGTCAGGGGACCTGGCAGGTCATAAAATGTCCCCATTATTGGAAATTAATTTATTATTAAATACTCTTTGCAAATATTGTTTAACGTCTGCTGAATTGTGTGCTGGACATCCGTCTTGCATAAACCAAATATTTTCTAAATTTGGATTGATGTTTCTCAGTGCGGGTATGACTTGTTCTTGCAACATCTCTAAGTATCGGACTCCGTTTAAATTATAATTGAAAATAAATGGTCCAATCAAGTTATTTCCTAAAATGTTACATTTAAAATAAACTTTTTAAGAAAATTTTATTTATACCTATAATTCCGCACCATACATTGAAACCAAATCTGGTTTGAAATCTCCTTTCACAAACTTTATGGGGATTTTTCACATTCCAGAAGTGCGTATTGTGCCTATTAAAAATTCCGCAATTTGTAAATCTGGTTTCATCCGTCCATAAAACGTTGGACGAGAATTGAGGATCTTCCCCAGATTTTTGAATGCACCATCGTGAAAATGCCATTCGTCTCTCAAAATCACCTTCTCGTAACGCTTGTCTAATAATTGGTTTGAATGGATGAAATTTATTTTTTTTAAATGTCATGGACGGAGGATTTCGGAATGTGTAACACATCGGCCATTTTTCTAACCGAAGATGCTTCGTTTTCACCAACAAAATTTAGAACAGCATTATTATTACCTTCATTATCTTTAACATACTTGTTAGGTCTTTCCTTCTCAAAACTGCCATATGATAATAAATTCATCACTAAAGTCCTGAAATGCCTTTTATTCGGTTGAACGCGATCGGGAAATATTTCTTCATAATTTCTTATTGCATTATCTGCATTTGTATTTGCTTTGAAATAGATTTCAAGCATATCTAGCTTCTCTTCATTGGAATATCTTAACGCCATACTTCAAAAAATCTTGCACTAAGATACAAAACAGAGATAAATATTAACAATAATAACAACAGGAACAAACAATAAAAACAACACAAACGAATAACAGAATAACAACAATAATAAACACTAACAATGACAACAAGAACAATTATTTTTCCAAGTACTTAACACAGATTGCGAATAATTTACGCGAAAAAATAAATTATGTCATCTTCTTGTCAGTCATTGCAATTATTATCCATGGCCTCATATTTTATTTTGTTTAAATGTTTGGTTGCTGAAAGTAAATTTTCATATCATGTAATACATTGTTGAAGAGGTGTTAAAATCCACTATTCGATAATGTAAAAATCCAAATAGCGTCCAAAAACAAAAGTTAGAGATGTATTAAATTTTGTAAGTAAAAACAGATACATTAGCAAGGGTTTAAATTTTTGATAGTTGGAAGTAAATTCTTGTATCATGTGATACATCGCTGAAAAGGTGATGAAAAATACTATTCGATAATGTAAATATCCAAGATGGCGTCCACATGAAAAACAATAGTTAGTGTATGTATTTCAAAAACAAATGACTATTGATAAATTTTGGGACTTTTTTTAAAATTGTCTTTTAAAAGTGTCATAATAATGTACAAATCAAAATGTTGTCAGACTTCAAATAAAAGAGCTACAGGGGGTAGTAGAAAATGCACAATTTTTGTTTTCTTCAATTATTTCAAAAACAAAAAAAGTTACTTCAAATCTGACTTTACCATGATGATAGCCATAAAATTCTCTAAAACTTTCCCCATTTAACCGACATTCTATCCTCAATATTAACGAATATAGCAATACATGCATGCTGAATCTCGGACACACTGTGTGTATATATATATATATATATATATATATATATATATATATATATATATATATATATATATATATATATATATTTCACAAGGATTAATGATGTAGGTTAACGATATTACGTCAAAAATATGATTACCAGCGTAGCAATGATAAAAAGTACAAAACATCTACCGAATAATTAATTTGTTCATATATCAGTTAATACATTTAACAAAATCAAACATGTTTGCATTTATTAAATTTCGTTTTCAATCATCTGCAGTGGAAAATTCTGAAACTAAAAAATTAATATCTAAGAATTTCACAAATTAACGGCAAAAATTTAGGCAACCAAGATTAATAATAAAAGATTAATAATAAATTTTCTAAAACATGTTCATAATTGGAGAGTAAATTTTCTACATTTTTATTACAAACAATTTTTTGATTCATTTTAATACATAGTATTTCAAAAAATTAAGCGTTTACTAAAGTTTTGTTCTATATATATTATATATCTATGTTTAACACGAACATTAGGTTTATGTGTTAACGGTTATGATCACGTATTAGAAAATTTAGAAATAAATAACCAAAAGTAATTCTATACATGATTGACACATAAGATTATAAGGATAAGTGTCTATAAACAGATAAGTAATAACAAAAATGTGAAGACTGCTATATAAGGTAGTAGTTGCAACAAAAACTCCATTTCGTATTTTTGATAATTGTTTTGATCCATAGTGAGAGTTCAGGTAAGTTTAGTAAATAACATTTTTATTTTTATCACTATTTCATCAACTGTAATAGTTATTTAGTTAAATTAAGATCGGGATGATGAAAAACAGGCCAAAGTGCATACGAATGACGGCACAACATGAAGAAATCTAGAATTTTGTTTAAAAACATTAATTCGTTGGTATAATTACATCGGCTTGCAAATAAAAAAACATAAACCCAACGAAAAAAATGAGATGTTACAAATTTAACGTGTGTATCTATGAATCAGTGTATTTGTCTGTGGTATCGTCGCTCGATTTTGGTTTAGTTTTTTTTTTGTTTGAAGGGTAAGTTGGTCCAGAGTGTTCTTAGCTACGATTTAAGAAAATACTTCACCCTTTTGAAGATCATTAGCTCTTTTCTATTTACCTTACTTCTTATTACAGGTTTTGATTTATTTGTTTAGTTATTTATTTTGTTTGCAAGATCAAAACTTTCTTACCTCTGACTCAAGAAAATAAGTTTACTTTTTAGAGGTTTTAAAAGTAAATTTTTTTGTGTGGGAGATTTTTTAAATTTTTAATTTAATGCTATTTTATATAGAAAACTAAAATTACTGTAGGGTGTATCTAAAATGTACTATTAGTTAATTGCATGAACTATACAAAATATGCAAAGATGATACTGTTGAATGCTTAACCATTTGTGTTAAGAAGAAAATTAATTTTTGTTTTGGTTATGAATTTCCAACCTAAAATTACATTGAACAATAGCTTATTCTTTAAAGTAAAAGTAATAACTAATCTGCTAGTTTGCGCGTCTGTGCATCTCCGAGTTTACGGGTTTGTGTGTCTTGCGTCTGTGCTTGTGAGCGTGTATGCGTGTGTGCGTGTGTGCGTGTGTGCGTGTGTGCGTGTGTGCGTGTGTGCGTGTGTGCGTGTGTACGTGTGTGCGTGTGAGAGTGTGTGCGTGTGTGCGTGGGTGAGTGGTGTGTGCTGGTGTGTGTGTGTGTGTGTGTGTGTGTGTGTGTGTGTGTGTGTGTGAGTGCGTGAGTGTGTGCGTGTGTGCGTGTGTGCGTATGTGCGTGTGCGTGTGTGTGTGTGCGTATGTGCGTGTGCGTCTGTGCGCGTGTGCGTGTGTGCGTGTGTATGTGTTTGCGTGTGTGCGTGTTACCATATGTGCGTGTGTGCGAGTGTGCGTGTGTGCGTGTATGTGTGTGTGCGCGTGTACGTGTGTGCGTGTGTGCGTGTATGCGTGTGTGCGTGTGTGAGTGTGTGCGTGTGAGAGTGTGTGCGTGTGTGCGTGAGTACCTATCTCCGTGTGTGCGTGTGTGCGTATGTGAGTGTGTGGATCAGTGCGTTGGTGCCTATATGCATGTGTGCATTTGTGCGTGTGCGTGTGTGCGTGTGTGCGTGTTTGTGTCTCTGCGTGTGTGCGTATCTGCGTGTGTGCGTGTGCGTAAGTGCGTATGTGGATGAGTGCGTGTGTTCCTGTATGCATGTGTGCATGTGTGCGTGTGTGCGTGTGTGCGTGTGTGCGTGTGTGCGAGTGCGCGTGTGTGCGTTTATGCGTGTGTCCGTGTGCGCGTGTGTGTGTATGTGCGTGTGTGCGTTTGTCCGTGTGTGCGTGTGTGCGTGTGTGCGTGAGTGCGTGTGTGCGTGTGTGCGTGAGTGCGAGTGTACGTGTGTACGTGTGTAAGTGCGTATGTGGATGAGTGCGTGTGTTCCTGTATGCATGTGTGCGTATGTGCGTGTGTGCGTGTGTGGGTGTTGGCGTGTGTGCGCGTGTGCGTGTGTGCGTGTGTGCGTGTGTGCGTGTGTGCATGTGTACGTGTGTTCCTGTGTACGGGGGTGCGTGTGTGCGTGAGTGCGAGTGTGCGTGTGTACGTCAGTGCGTGTGCGTGTGTACGTGTGCGTGTGTGCAAGTGCGTGTGTGTGCAAGTGCGCATGTGCGCAAGTGCGCGTGTGTGCAAGAGCGCGTGTGTGCGTTTCTGCGTGTGTGCGTGTGTACGTGCGTGCGTGTGTGCATGTGTGCGTGTGTGCGTGTGTGCGTGTGTGCGTGTGTCTGTGTGTGTGTGTGTGTGTGTGTGAGTGCGAGTGTGGGTGTGTGCGTGTGTGCGTCTCTGCGTGTGTTCGTCTCTGCGTGTGCTCGTCTCTGCATGTGTGCGTATGTGCGTGTGTGGGTGTGTGCGTGTGCCTGTATGCATGTGTGCATGTGTGCGTGTGTTCGTGTGTTCGTGTGTGCGTGAGTGCGTGCTTGCGTGTGTGCGTGTGTCCTTGTGTGCGTGTGCGAGTGTGCGTGTGCACGTGAGTGCGTGTGTGCGTGTGTACGTGCGTGTGTTTGTGTGCGTGTGTGCGTGTGTGCGTGTGGGCGTATGTGCATGTGTGCGTGTGCGCGCGTGTACGCGTGTGCGTGTGTGCGTGTGTACGTTTGTGCGTGTGTGCGTGTGTGTGTGAGCGTGTGTGCGTGTTTGCGTGTGTGCGTATGTGCGTGTGTGCGTGTGTGTGTGCAAGTGCGCGTGTGTACAAGTACGCGTGTGTGCAAGTGCGCGTGTGTGCGTGTGTGCATGTGTACCTGGGTTCCTGTGTGCGGGTGTGCGTGTGTGGGAGTGTGCGTGTGTGAGCGTGTGTGCATGTGTGCGTGTGTGCGCGTGTGCGCGTATGTGCGTGTGCGTGTGTGCAAGTGCGCGTGTGGGTAAGTGCGCGTGTGTGCAAGTGCGAGTGTGTGCAAGGGCGCGTGTGTGCGTTTCTGCGTGGGTGCGTGCGTGCGTGTGTACATGTGTGCGTGTGTGCATGTGTGCGTGTGTGCGTGTGTGCGTGTGTGCTGTGTGCGTGTGGGGTGTGCGTGTGTGCGTGTGTGTGTGTGTTTGTGTGTGTGTGTGTGTTGTGCATGTGTGGGTGTGTGCGTGTGCGTTCTGCGTGTGTTCGTTCTGCGTGTGTTGTCTCTGCATGTGCGTATGTCGTGTGGTGTGTGCGTGTGTCTGTAGCTGTGGCATGTGTGCGTGTGTCATGTGTGCATGTGTGCGTGCGTGCGTGTGTGCGTGTGTTCTTGTGTGCGTGTGTGCGATGCGTGTGACGTGTGCGTGTGGTGCGATGTGTGCGTGCGTGTGTGCGTGTGTGCGTGTGCGTGTGTGCGTGTGCGCGTGCGTGTGTTGTGTGCGTGTGTGCATGTGTGCGTGTGTGCGTGTGTGCGTGTGCGTGTGTGCGTGTGTCGTGTGTGCGTGTGTCGTGTGCGTGTGTGCGTATGTGTGAGTGTGTGTGTGTGGTGTGTGTGGGTGTGTGCGTGTGTGCGTTCTGCGTGTGTTTGTCTCTGGTGTTTCGTCTTGCATGGTGCGTATGTGCGTGTGGGTGTGTGCGTGTGTGCTGTGCATGTGTGCGTGTGTTCATGTGTTCGTGTGCATGTGGGCGTGGTGCGTGTTTGCGTGTGTCTTGTGTGCGTGTGGTGTCGTGGTGCGTGTGCTGTGTCATTTGTGTGCGTGCGTGTGTGCGTGTGTGCGTGTGTTCGTGTGAGCGTGTGTGCATGTGTGCGTGTGTGCGCGTGTGCGCGTGTGCGTGTGTGCGTGTGTGCGTGTGTGCGTGTGCAGGTGTGTGCGTGTTTGCGTGTGTGCGTATGTGCGTGTGTGCGTGTGTGTGTGTGTGTGAGTGCATGTGTGGGTGTGTGCGTTTGTGCGTCTCTGCGTGTGTTCGTCTCTGCATGTGTACGTATGTGCGTGTGGGTGTGTGCGTGTGTGCCTGTATGCATGTGTGCATGTGTGCGTGTGTTCATGTGTGCATGTGTGCGTGCGTGCGTCTGTGCGTGGGTACTTGTGTGCGTGTGTTCTTGTGTGCGTGTACACGTGAGTGCGTGTGTGCGTGTGTACGTGTGTGTGCGTGCGTGAGTGCGTGTGTGCGTGTGCGTGTGGCGTGTGTGCGTGTGTGCGTGTGTGCGTGTGAGCGTGTGTGCTGTGCGTGTGCGTGTGTGGTGTGCGTTGTGCTGTGCGTGTGTCCAGTGGCGTGTGGGTGTGGGTGTGTGCAGTGGCGTGTGTGCAAGAGCGCGTGTGTGCGTTTCTGCGTGTGTGCGTGCGTGCGTGTGTACATGTGTGCGTGTGTGCATGTGTGCGTGTGCGTGTATGCGTGTGTGCGTGTGTGCGTGTGTGCGTGTGTGCGTGTGTGCGTGTGTGCGTGTGTGTGAGTGCATGTGTGGGTGTGTGCGTCTCTGCGTGTGTTCGTCTCTGCGAGTGTTCGTCTCTGCATGTGTGCGTATGTGCGTGTGTAGGTGTGTGCGTGTGTCTGTATGCATGTGTGCATGTGTGCGTGTGTTCATGTGTGCATGTGTGCGTGCGTGTGTGCGTGTATTATTGTGTGCGTGTGTGCGACTGTACGTGTGCACGTGTGTGCGTGTGTGCGTGTGTGAGTGTGTGCGTGTGTGCGTGTGTGCGTGTGAGCGTGTGTGCATGTGTGCGTGCGTACGCGTGTGTGTGTGTGA
Organism: Vesta saturnalis; assembly: GCA_036346205.1. Lineage (NCBI taxonomy): Eukaryota > Metazoa > Arthropoda > Insecta > Coleoptera > Lampyridae > Vesta > Vesta saturnalis. Next base: position 693,348 of record JARFJB010002079.1, on the reverse strand, counting down.
GTGCATGTGTGGGTGTGTGCGTGTGTGCGTTCTACATGTGTGCTGTGCTGTGTGGTGTGTGTATGTGTGCCTGTGCATGTGGTGTGCATGTGTGCATGTGTGCGTGTGCGTGTGCGTGTGTTCTTGTGTGTATGTGCGTGTGTGGTGTGTGGTGTGTGTGTGTGCCGTATGTGTGTGCATGTGCGTGTGTTTATGGTGCATGTGTGCGTGCGTGGTGTGCGTGTGTTCTTGTGTGCGTGTGTGCGACTGTGCGTGTGAAAGTGATGCGTGGCGTGTGCTTGTGTGCGTGGTGTGTGCGTGTGCGTGTGTGGTGTGTGCTGTGCGTGTGCGGTGTGCGTGTGGTGTGCGTATGTGCGTGTGCGTGTGGCGTGCGGTGGGGTGTCGCGTGTGTGGTGCGGTGTGCAAGCGCGTGTGCGTTTCTGCGTGTGTGGTGGTGTGCGTGTGTGGTGTGCGTGAGTGCTGTGCGTGTGCGTGTGCGCGTGTGTGCAGCGGTGTGCGTTTCTGCGTGTGTGCGTGCGTGCGTGTATGTGTGCGTGTGTGCATGTGCGTGTGCGTGTATGGCGTGTGGCGTGTGTGCGTGTGTGCGTGTGTGCGTGTGTGGAGGTGGGTGCATGTCTGGGTGTGTGCGTCTTGCGTGTTTCGTCTGGTGTTCGTCTCTGCTGTGCGTTGTTGGTGTGTGGTGTGTGCGTGTGTCTGTATGCATGTGTGCATGTGCGTGTGTTCATGTGCATGTGTGCGTGCTTGCGTGTGCGTGTGTTCTTGTGTGGTGTGTGCGACTGTGTGTGCGTGAGTGCGTGTGTCGTGCGTCATGTGTGCGTGGCGTGTGCGTGTGTGCGTGTGTGCGTGTGTGAGTGTTTGCGTGTGTGCGTGTGTGCGTGTGTGCGTGTGTCGTGTGTCGTGTGCGTGTGGCGTGTGCTGTGTGCGTGTGCGTGTGTGTATGTGGTGCATGTGGGTGTGTGCGTGTGTGCGTCTCTGTGCATGTGGTGTGTGGTGTGTGTGTGTGTGTGTGCCTGTGCATGTGTGCATGTATGCGTGTTCATGTGTGGATGTGTGCGTGTGCGTGTGTTCGTGTGTTGTGGCGTATGTGCGTGTGAGTGTGTGCGTGTGTGCGTGTGTGCTGTTGCTGTGTGCAGTGTGCGTGTGTCATGTGTGCATGTGTGCGTGCGTGCGTGTGCGTGTGTTCTTGTGTGCGTGTGTGCGTGTGCGTGTGGGTGTGCGTGTGTGGTGTGTACATGTGTGCGTGCGTGTGTGCGTGGTGGTGTGCTGTGTGCTGTGTGTGTGCGTGTGTGGTGTGTGCGTGCTGTGTGTGTGTGTGTGTGAGTGCGTGTGGTGTGTGCGTGTGTGCGTTCTGGTGTGTCGTTCTGGTGTGTGTCTGCATGTGTGGTTGTGCGTGTGTGGGTGTGTGCGTGTGCCTGTTGTCAGTGTGCATGTGTGTGTGTTCGTGTGTTCGTGTGTGCGTGGTGCGTGTTGCGTGTGTGGTGTGTCCTTGTGTGCGTGTGGTGTGCGTGTGCGTGGTGCGTGTGTGCGTGTGTACGTGCGTGTGTTTGTGTGCGTGTGTGCGTGTGTGCGTGCTGGGCGTGGCTGTGTGCGTGTGCGCGGTGTACGCGTGTGCGTGTGTGCGTGTGTTTGTGTGTGTGCGTGTGTGTGTGAGCGTGTGCGTGTTTGCGTGTGTGCATGTGCGTGTGTGCGTGTGTGTGCGGTGCGCGTGTGTGTGTCGCGTGTGTGCAGTGTGCGGTGTGTGCGTGTGTGCGTGTGGTGTCTGGTTCCTGTGTGCGGTGTGTGTGTGCGGTGTGCGTGTGTGTGGGTGTGTCGTGTGTGTGTGTGTGCATGTGGGTGTGGGTGTGCGTTGTGCGTGTGTCGTGTGTTGCTGTGCGTGTGGGTGTGTCTGCTGTGTGCGTGTGCGTGTGTGCGTGTGGTTCGTGTGGTTTGCGTGTGTGCGTGGTGCGTGGTGTTGTGTGCGTGTGTGCGTGTGGTGTGTGCGTGTGTGGTGTCGTGTGTGCGTGTGGTGTGTGCGTGTGTGCGTGTGTGTGTGTGTTGTGTGTGTGTGTGTGTGTGGTGTGTGTGGGTGTGTGTGTGTGGTTTGCGTGTGTTCGTCTCTGGTGTGTTCGTCTCTGCATGTGTGCGTATGCGTGTGTGTGTGGTGTGTTCTGTTGCATGTGTGCGTGTGTTCATGTGTGCATGTGTGCGTGCGTGCGTGTGTGCGTGTTTTTGTGTGCGTGTGTGCTGTGCGTGTGCGTGCTGTGTGCGTGCGTGTGGTGTTGTGTGTGCGTGTGTTGTGTGCGGTGCGGTGGTGTGGGGTTGGTGGTGTGTGCGTGTGTGTGGTGCGTGTGTGGTGTGTGTGTGTGTGTGAGTGCATGTTGTGTGTTTGTGCGTCTCTGCGTGCGTCTGTGTGTGGTTGTGGTGTGCGTATGTGTGTGTGCGTGTCATGTGCATGTGTGGTGCGTCTGTTACTTGTGTGTGTGTGTCGTGAGTGCGTGTGTGTGTACGTGTGTGTGTGCGTAGTGTGGTGTGCGTGTGTGTGGTGTGTGGTGTGTGTGTGAGCGTGTGTGTGTAGTGTGTGGTGTGTGGTGTGTGTATGTGTGGTGTGCGGTGGTGCGTGTGCAAGGCGGTGTGTGCGGTGTGTGGTGGTGTGCGTGCGTGTGTCATGTGGGTGGTGTGGGGTGTGGTGTGGTGGTGTGGTGTGGTGGAGTGCATGTGTGGTCTGCGTGTCGTCTGCAGTGTCGTTCTGCATGTGGGTATGTGGTGTGTGGTGGTGTCTGTATGCATGTGTGCATGTGTGCGTGTGTGCGCGTGTGTGCGTGGTGTTTGCGTGGGTGGCGTGGTGCGTGTGTGCGTGTGTGGCGTGTGTGCGTGTGTGCTGTGTGGTGCGTGTGTGCGTGTGTGGTGTGGCGTGTGGTGTGTGCGTGTGTGCGTGTGTGTGTGTGTTTTGTGTGTGTGTGTGTGTGTGTGCATGTGTGTGGTGTGGTGTGTGCGTTTCTGTGTTGTGTCTGGTGTGTTGTTCTGCATGTGTGGTTGTGGTGTGGTGTGTGCGTGTGTCTTTGCTGTGTGCATGTGTGCGTGTGTTCATGTGTGCATGTGTGCGTGGTGGTGTGTGCGTGTGTTCTTGTGGTGTGTGCTGGTGTGGTGCGTGTGCGTGCGTCATGTGTGCGTGGTGGTGCGTGTGTGCGTGTGTGCGTGGTGCGTGTGTGCGCGTGCGTGCGTGTTGTGCGTGTGCGTGTGTGCTGTGTGCGTGTGTGCGTGTGTGTGTGCATGTGTGCGTGTGTGCGTGTGTGCGTGTGTGCGTGAGTGCGTATGTGTGTGAGTGTGTGTGTGTGAGTGATGTGTGGGTGTGTGCGTGTGTGCGTCTCTGCGTGTGTTTGTCTCTGCGTGTATTCGTCTCTGCATGTGTGCGTATGTGCGTGTGTGGGTGTGTGCGTGTGTGTCTGTATGCATGTGTGCGTGTGTTCATGTGTTCATGTGTGCATGTGGGCGTGCGTGCGTGTTTGCGTGTGTTCTTGTGTGCGACTGTGCGTGTGCACGTGAGTGCGTGTGTGCGTGTGTACATTTGTGTGCGTGCGTGTGTGCGTGTGTGCGTGTGTTCGTGTGAGCGTGTGTGCATGTGTGCGTGTGTGCGCGTGTGCGCGTGTGCGTGTGTGCGTGTGTGCGTGTGTGCGTGTGCAGGTGTGTGCGTGTTTGCGTGTGTGCGTATGTGCGTGTGTGCGTGTGTGTGTGTGTGTGTGCGTGTGTGCGTGTGCGTGTGCGTGCGTGCGTGTGCGTGTGCGTGTGTGCGTGTGTGCGTGTGTGTCGTGTGTGCGTGTGTGTGTGTGTGCGTGCGCGTGTGTGGTGTGTGCGTGTGTGCGTGCGTGCGTGTGTACATGTGTGCGTGTGTGCGTGTGTGTGCGTGATGTGTGCTGTGTGTGTGTGCGTGTGTGCATGTGTGCGTGGTTGTGCGTGGATGCATGTCGTGGTGTGTGCGTGGTGCGTGTGGTGCGTGTGTTCGTTGTGTGGTGCGTATGTGTGTGTGGTGTGTGCGTGTGTCTGTGTGGTGAGTGCTGTGTGCATGTGTGGTGTTGCGTGTGTGCGTGTGTTCTTGTGTGCGTGTGTGCGTGTGCGTGTGCGTGTGTGCGTGTGTGTGCGTGTGCGTGTGGTGCGTGTGCGTGTGCGTGTGTGAGTGTGCGTGTGTGTGTGTGGTGTGTGCGTGTGTGCTGGTGTGTGCGTGTGTGCGTGTGTGCGTGTGTCGCGTGTGTGCGATGTGGTGTGTGTGCGTGTGTGTGTGTGCGTGTGTGGCGTATGTGCGTGTGTGTGTGTGTGTGTGTGTGTGCTGTATGCTGTGTGTGTGCGTGTGCTGTGCGTGTGTGCGTGGTGCGTGTGCGTGTGTCTTGTGTGATGTGCGTGTGTGCGTGTAGGTATGTGCGTTGTGCGTGTGTGTATGTGTGTGCTGCGTGTGTTGCATGTGTGCGTGTGTGCGTGCGTGTGTGCGTGTGTTGCTGTGTGTGTGTGTGCGATGTGCGTGTGAGTGTGCGTGTGTGCGTGTGCATTGTGTCGTGCGTGCGTGTGTGTGGTTGCGTTGTGCGTGTGCGTGTGCAGCTGTGCGTGTGTGTGTGGTGTGGTGTGTGCGTATGTGCGTGTGCGTGTGTGCGTGCGCGTGTGGGTGTGCGCGTGTGTGCGTGGGTGTGTGCGTGTGTGCGTGTGTGCGTGTCTGCGTGTGTGCGTGCGTGTGTCATGTGTGCGTGTGTCGTGTGTGCGTGTGTGCGTGTGTGCGTGTGTGCGTGTGGTGTGTGTGTGTGCGTGTGGTGTGTGAGTGCATGTGTGCGTGTGTGCGTGTGCGTCTCTGCGATGTTGCTCTGCGTGTGTGCGATGTGTGCGTGTGCGTGTGTGTGTGCGTGTGTCGTGTGCATGTGCAGTGTGTGCGTGGTGCGTGGTGCTGTGTGCGTGTGTGCGTGTGTGCGTGTGTGGTGCATGTGCTGCGTGTGCGTGTTGCGTGTGTGTCTGCGTAGTGTTCGTCTCTGTGTGTGCGTTGTGCGTGTGTGCGTGTGTGCGTGTGTCGTGTGCATGTGTGCGTGTGTGCGTGTGTCGTGTGTGTGTGGTGCTGCGTGTGCGTGTGTGTGTGGTGCTGTGCGTGTGTGCGTACATGTGTGTGCGTATGTGCGTGTGTGCGTGTGTGTGTGTGCGTGCGTGTGCATGTGTGTGCGTGTGTGCGTGTGTGCGTGTGTGCGTGTGTGCGTGTGCGTGTGTGCGTGGTGTGCGTGTGTGCGTGTGTGCGTGTGAGCGTGTGCATGTGTGCGTGCTGTGTGCGTGTGCGTGTGAGTGCGATGTGTGCGTGTGTGCGTGTGTGTACTGTGTGCGTGTGTGCGTGTGTGCGTGTGTGTGCGTGTGTGCGTGTGTGTGTGTGTGCTATGTGTGTGTGCGTGCTGTGCGTGTGTGCGTGTGTTGCTGTGTGTGCGTGTGTGCGTGTCGTGTGCGTGTGTGCGTGTGTCATGTGTGTGCGTGCGTGTGTGCGTGTGTGTGTGTGTGCTGTGTGGGTTTGCGTGTGTGCGTGTGCGTTGTGCTTGCGTGTGTGCGTTTGCGTGCGTGTGCGTGTGTGTGTGTGCGTGTGTGCTGTGTGCATGTGTGCGTGTGCGTGCGTGTGCGTGTGGCTGTGCGTGTGTGCGTGCGTGCGGTGTGTGTGTGTGGTCTTGTGTGTGTGCGTCTTGCGAGTGTGCGTTTGCGTGTGTGCGTGTGTGTGTGTGTGCCTGTATGCATGTGTGCATGTGTGCGTGTCATGTGTGATGTGTGCGTGCGTGCGTGTGTGCGTGTGTTCTTGTGTGTGTGCGCTGTGTGCATGTGCGTGTGTGCGTGTGTGCGTGTGTGCGTGTGTGCTGTGTGTGTGCTGTGTGGTGTGTTCTGTGTGCAGTGTGCGTGGTGCGTGTGTGCGTGTGTCGTGTGTGCGTGTGTGCGTGTGGTGTGTGGCGTGTGTGGTGTACTGTTGTGTGCGTGTGTGCGTGTGCGTGTGCGTGGGTGTGTGTGCTGTTGCGTGTGTGGCGTGTGCTGTGCGTGTGCGTGTGTGCGTGGTCGTGTGGTGCGTGTGTGCAGTGTGCGTCTGTGCGTGTGCGTGTGCGTCTGTGTGCGTGTGCGTGCGTGCGTGTGCGTGTGTGCGTGTGTGGCGTGTGTGTGTGTGGTGCGTGTGCGTGTGTGCGTGTCGTGTGTGCGTGTGGCGTGTGTGCGTGTGCGTGTCGGTGTGTGTGTGTGAGTGCATTGTGGTGTGTGCGTGTGCGTCTCGTGCGTATGTGCTTGTCGGTGTGTGTGTGCTCTGATGTGTGGCATGTGTGCGTGTGTGGGTGTGTGCGTGTGTGCGTGTTGCTGTGTCTTGCATGTGTGCGTAGCGTGTGTGTGTGCGTGTGTGTGCTTGTGTGCGCTGTGTGCGTGTACGTGTGCGTGCGTGTGTGCTTGTGTGCGTGTGTGATGTGTGCGTGTGTGTGCGTGCGTGTGCGTGGTGGTGCGTGTGTGTGTGTGTGCGTGTGTAGTGTCGTGCGTGTGTGCGTGCGTGCGTATGTGCGTGTGTGCGTGTGTGCGTTTGCGTGCGTGGTGCGTGTGCATGTGTGCGTGTGCGTGTGCGTGTGTGCGTGTTGCGTGTGTGCGTGTGTGCGTGTGTGCGTGTGTGTGTGTGTGTGTGGTGTGTGTGTGAGTGCATTGTGGGTGTGTGTGTGCGTCTCTGCGTTGTTCTGTCTCTGCGTGTGTCGTCTCTGCATGTGTGCGTATGTGCGTGTGTGGTGTGTGCGTGTGTGCCTGTATGCATGTGTGCATGTGCGTGTGTTCATGTGTTGTGCATGTGGTGCGCTGTCGTGTGCGTGGTGCGTTGTGCGTGCATGTGTGTGCGTGTGTGCGTGTGCGTGTGTGTGTGTATGCATGTGCATGTGCGTGTGCGTGTGCATGTGTGCGTGCGTGCGCTGCGTGTGCACGTGTGTGCGTGTGTGCGGTGTTTGTGTGCGTGCGTGTGTGCGTGTGTGCGTGTGTGCGTGTGGCGTGTGTGCGTGTGTGCATGTGTGCGTGTGTGCGCGTGTGCGCGTATGCGTGTGTGCGTGTGCGTGTGTTGCGTGTGTTGCGTGTGTGCGTTTGTGCGTGTGTGTGTGTGAGTGCATGTGTGGGTGTGTGCGTGTGTGCGTCTCTGCGGGTTTCGTCTGCGTGTGTTCGTCTGCATGTGTGCGTATGTGCGTGTTTGGGTGTGTGCGTGTGTGCCTGTATGCATGTGTGCATGTGTGTGTCATGTGTGCATGTGTGCGTGCGTGCGTGTGTGCGTGGTTCTTGTGTGCGTGTGTTCTTGTGTGCGTGTGCGTGTGTGCGTGTGTGCGTGTGTGTGTGGTGCGTGCGTGTGGCGTGTTGCGTGTGTGCGTTTGCGTGTGTGCGTGTGTGCGTTTGTGCGTGTGTGCATGTGTGTGTGCGTGGCGTTGCGGTGTCGCGTGTGCGATGTGTGCGTATGTGCGTGTGTGCGTGTGTGCGTGTGCTGTGCGTGTGTGCTGTGCGTGTGTGCTGTGTGTGTGCGTGCATGTGTGGGTGTGTGCGTGTGCGTCGTCGGGTGTTCGTCTCTGCGTGTGTGCGTCTCTACATGTGTGCGTATGTGCGTGTGTGGGTGTGTGTGTGTGTGCCTGTATGCATGTGTGCATGTGTGCGTGTGCTCATGTGTGGATGTGTGCGTGCGTGCGTGTGTGCGTGTGTTCTTGTGTGTATGTGCGCGTATGTGCGTGTGAGGGTGTGTGCGTGTGTGCCTGTATGCATGTGTGCATGTGTGCGTGTGTTCATGTGTGCATGTGTGCGTGCGTGCGTGTGTGCGTGTGTTCTTGTGTGCGTGTGTGCGACTGTGCGTGTGAAAGTGAGTGCGTGTGTGCGTGTGTATCTTGTGTGCGTGTGTGTGCGTGTGTGCGTGTGTGTGTGCGTGTGAGCTGTGCGCGTGTGTGGTGTGTGCGTGTGTGCGTATGTGCGTGTGCGTGTGGTGTGCGCGTGTGGGTGTGCGCTGTGTGCGTGCGCGTGTGTGTGCGCTGTGCGTTTCTGCGTGTGCGTGCGTCGTGTGTACATGTGTGTGCGTGTGTGCATGTGTGCGTGTGTGCGTGTGTCGTGTGTCGTGTGTGCATGTGTGCGTGCGTGCGTGTGTGCGTGTGTGTCGTGTGTGTGTGTGTGTGTGTGAGTGCTGTGTGTGCGTGTGTGCGTCTCTGCGTGTGTTTGTCTCTGCGTGTGTTCGTCTCTGCATGTGTGCATATGTGCGTGTGTGGGTGTGTGCGTGTGTGTCTGTATGCATGTGTGCATGTGTGCGTGTGTTCATGTGTGCATGTGTGCGTGCGTGCGTGTGTGCGTGTGTTCTTGTGTGCGTGTGTGCGACTGTACGTGTGCACGTGAGTGCGTGTGTGCGTGCGTACATGTGTGTGCGTGCATGTGTGCGTGCGTGCGCGTGTGCGCGTGTGCGAATGTGCATGTGTGCGTGTGCAGGTGTGTGCGTGTGTGCGTGTTTGCGTGTGTGCGTATGTGCGTGTGTGTGTGTGTGTGTGTGAGTGCATGTGTGGGTGTGTGCGTGTGTGCGTCTCTACGGGTGTTCGTCTCTGCGTGTGTTCGTCTCTGCATGTGTGCGTATGTGCGTGTGTGGGTGTGTGCGTGTGTGCCTGTATGCATGTGTGCATGTGTGCGTGTGTTCATGTGTGCATGTGTGCGTGTGTGCGTGTGTTCTTGTGTGCATGTGTGCGTATGTGCGTGTGTGGGTGTGTGCGTGTGTGCCTGTATGCATGTGTGCATGTGTGCGTGTGTTCATGTGTGCATGTGTGCGTGCGTGCGTGTGTGCGTGTGTTCTTGTGTGCGTGTGTGCGACTGTGCGTGTGACGTGAGTGCGTGTGTGCGTGTGTACTTTTGTGTGCGTGCGTGTGTGCGTGTGTGCGTGTGTGCGGGTGAGCGTGTGTGCATGTGTGCGTCTGTGCGCGTGTGCGCGTGTGCGTGTGTGCGTGTTTGCGTGTGTGCGTATGTGCGTGAGTGCGTGTGTGTGTGTTTGTGTGAGTGCATGTGTGGGTGTGTGCGTGTGTGCGTCTCTGCGGGTGTTCGTCTCTGCGTGTGTTCGTCTTTGCATGTGTGCGTATGTGCGTGTTTGGGTGTGTGCGTGTGTGCCTGTATGCATGTGTGCATGTGTGCGTGTGTTCATTTGTGCATGTGTGCGTGCGTGCGTGTGTGCGTGAGTTCTTGTGTGCGTCTGTTCTTGTGTGCGTGTGCACGTGAGTGCGTGTGTGCGTGTGTACGTGTGTGTGCGTGCGTGTGTGCGTGTGTGCGTGTGTGCGTGTGCGTGTGAGCGTGTGTGCATGTGTGCGTGTGTGCTCGTGTGCGCGTGTGCGTGTGTGCGTGTGTAGGTGTGTGCGTATGTGCGTGTGCGTGTGTGCAAGTGCGCGTGTGGGTAAGTGCGCGTGTGTGCAAGTGCGCGTGTGTGCAAGAGCGCGTGTGTGCGTTTCTGCGTGTGTGCGTGCGTGCGTGTGTACATGTGTGCGTGTGTGCATGTGTGCGTGTGTGCGTGCGTGCGTGTGCGTGTGTGCGAGTGCGCGTGTGTGCGTGTATGCGTATGTGCGTGTGTGCGTGTGCGTGTGTGCGAGTGTGCTTTCGCGTGTATGTGTGTGCGCGTGTGCGTGTGCGCGTGTGCGTGTGCGCGTGTGTGCGTGTGTGTTTGCGTGTATGCATCTATGCGTCTGTGCGGCTGTGCATACCTAATTTAGAGATAAAGGTGCACCAATAGAGTGCTTACATAGTGTTTATTGCGTTTCTTAACCCTTTCGCGGGTAAATTATGGCACTTGAAATATTATTAAAGCTTATGCGAAGTAGTAACCTTTTACTATACATTTAAAAGATAATCTGCCACATTTTTTCACGGAATTTTGGAAAAAACTTTGATGGAAGTCCCTGTACCCTTCATGTTTGTGGTATAAAACAGTGGAATCGTTGATAATTTTTATTTAATACGTTACAAAATATATTTATTTGGATTTTTGATTCTGTTTTCTAAAATAGGTAGGAATAAAACTAGTACTTTACAGTGAGAATACGCGTACTGTGTTTTTTGTTCTTTCTCTCTTGTGGTACATGTTCTACACCAACGGTATGTGCCTTGCTCTGGGAAATGCTTTCCAACCTGTGATAATGTTACTTCTTCTAGAACTATTCTTTTCTTCTCCAAGAACTGAACAGGCGTTGCAACGGTCGTAATACCTTTACATGTTACTTTTATTTGTTTGACCTGCTCCAAAGAATAAGATTTGAGTTCTTTTAAACTTTTTTATAATTTCGACATTATTGAAGAAAATGTAATATTGTTATTGTGAAACTGAAAGGATTATTTTTTATTACGTTTTATTAAAATCGAATGGGTTCAATTTATAAAGGTATCATTTACTAATTAATTTTACTTCGCTTGCTAATTAATTTCAGTTTGAATAAATGAACTTTAAGATTTACGTTTACGAATGCCTTTGTTAATTGGTTGTGGCGACTAGCTCAAAGATAAAATGAAGAAATGATTACTGTTATCATTGACCACAATTATGCTCATTTCGATTTATTTATATATCTGGATTCCTATTGAGTTGACCTCTTTCTGCATTCCATATTTGTGTAAGCTTTGAATATTGATAATCTTTAGCAATAAAAGTAAATCAAACGTTATACTCATTTAATTCAATTCTAAATCGGAACGAAAATGCATCAATACGTTGTTTACAAATATATACAAAAATCAAACCTATAATGTAAAACAGTATTGTTAAAACTAACATGTAAAATCTTTATCGGAATTAAACTATTTTTTTTCGTTTAATTGTGATAGTGATGTAAAGTTTTGAGAAAATCAAACACAAAAACGTTTTATTTATTAACACAAACAAAAAGGGTTCTTACTTATTTTTGTTGAAAAACTGATGATGTAATACTTGCGTTACTTTGACCCCTAAAGGGGCCTCAAATAGGTTAGAGACTGCTCTTCCGATGATGTCACTTTTCCGGTATTCTGGAACCCTTCTCCTTTGTTGTCCTTATCTTTTCTTATACTTTTGTTGTCGCTGAATACGCTTCTAATTTTTTTCCATCAGTTAATGATTTTAGTAAATAATTGTTCGATATATTTACACTATACAGTTCTTACTTAATTGTTCAGTTTTAATCACAAACGGCGTGCGAGCTACGGAAGACCATACTTTCATTATCAATGTTCTTTAGTTATTATACTTTATATATCGATCTATTAATTGGGTCGATTGTTTTATTGTACATTTATCGCTCGCTATCAAAACATCAACTTAGAACACTTTCAACACGCACTTAAAACGCTATCGAAATCTTTTTATTATCGCCAAATTGACAATATTTGCAATTTAATTCGTTTTAGCCTTTCTTTCTCACTGATAAGGAAAATATCACTTATATTCTCTTAACACAATACTAACTAAATTCTCGTTATAATTTCACAATTTTAATTGCAGCATAAATCAAGCTGCAGTAATCGCTTTTTCAACCAACTCTCATAACTTACTATAGGCGACTCTTCTTGATCAGTTACTTAATGCGACTTTTAAAAAACTGTACATCATTATTATATCAACGTCTCATCCCTTCCAACACTTGCAAATGCCGCGTATTTAAATATTTTCAAATTGTATATATAGATAACTTATTGAAATAAACTCAAGCATTTCATCTACAGTAGCTAATTATAGATTGGCGCGCTAAATCGATACGATAGGCGAGCTGATCATGAGTACCAGTGTTTGTATTTGGTATTTGGCGTAAAACAAAACTGTTTATAAAAGACAGATTTATTGAGAAATAAAAGATCCTGTGCCATTTCATTGATCTCCTACCAACTGCCTCCAAAGGACATGGCACTGGATACGTGTAATCCTAGAGACCGACAGATTTTTGTAATTTTGGATATGTTGCAGTTCTTATTAATACACGAATTTTTATTCATATAAAATTTTTTGTGGCTATACCGGGTGATACTCAAAAAGTCGTCCAAAGTTTGGTACCCGATTTATTTAGAATACGATATTTTGCTCGCTACTCGCCAAAAATATGCCTTGCATGAAAGATACCAATAATATAAAAGGTCTAGGTTATCCATAAAATATGAAAATAGTTTCTAAAAGTACAAACAGGGAGTAACATAAATAGTTAGATATTTTTTCACTGCTTTTGCTAGTTCTATGATTCGACAGTTTGGTTCATTTTTGGATTCAACGATTTTTCTTTTAAGATGTGTTTTCAAGAAGTCTGTTACTTTTTTTGTTGGTAGAAAATAATTACTTTACTAGAACATCTATTTATTTTTACTTTGTGGCATGTATGGCATAAGTCAACCATTTAATTTATTCATTATAGTAAGAATAAGCTTTTAGAAAATACATTCGGTATAACATTTTAGCGTTCAAACGTTGTTGCTCCTGTTTCCATAGAGGCTAACATGTCTTATTTTTGACAATAACTGATGGTACTATATTGCACTATTCGTGTTTTTAATAAAAACGTTAATAATCAACTTTTTTACGATGAAAAACTGTTATGTATGCAATATGCGAAACGCTAATCAAGTTATTGCGGAAGAAAATAATATAAATGTTGAAAAAATACGAGAAATATCCTTATTTGGATTGTACCAAGCTGAAGTTACACAACATAACAGAACTTGTATGAACTGCAAAAGTGGAATCTAGACAGTTATTCAAATGGAGCCCGACACCAATGCCATTCTGATGGAAGTAGTTATTCAGCGCAAAAGAAACTGTTTTGTTTGTGTTAATTTTTATTTGCTTTCAAAGCAAGGGTTGACCTTTATATTGAAACGGAAAAGTTCTTACCGTCTACAACGGCCGTGAGGAGATTGTCATGTGTGTTTGAACGCAATATATATATATATATATATATATATATATATATATATATATATATATATGTATATATATATATATATATATATATTGGCATTTAAATTTTTCATGAATTATTTAATTGGAAATAGGAAATTTCAAGGTTGAGCATAAATTATTTTCCTGTAAATTTTTATAAAAAGTTTTAAAAATAAAACGTAGTTAGTGATAAGAAAAGATTGAATTTAAATTGAAGGATGAGATCACCCTTTGAGTTGTTTGTTTAAATCATGTGTCGCTGATGTCATTTTTACTTAATGCGTTTTAGAGATTAACACCGTATTTCTGTGAGGATACAATACTTCAGTACTTTGATGTTAATTAATCATCGTTATCGTTATGTAATATTTCTTCAGCACAATTTGTACGCTAGTGAACGTTTATTATTCATGCCCTTAACGCTTGATAGCGCGAGTTGGTAACAGGCTGCAGCCTTAAATATGGTGCAATACTATTGAGAGGGGGAAGAGGCTGTTTTTTTGCGCGATTATTTAGCGGGGTGTCTTGATCTGACTGTCGGTTGTGAAGGAGATGAGTTATTGGTGGATGTGCGCTCTCGAATAACCCTGACGACCGAACATATCGGCTCGGTTGTGCCCAACCTAGATCACTGTTCAAGTGGATATATTGGAGTTCATCCCTCCTGGTTGTTTATTTTTAGGTTTCCGATACTTAGTGGCGGATAACGAACCTTTAATAAAAAGGATGTGTTTTCCTAAGGGCATCTTACTAGTGAAATATTGAACGCAGATAGACATTATCGAATAAAAATTATTGTGAAGGCACACCGTTCTTTACCTGTCCTAACATTCAGACGTACCAGCCGATGGTCTCACTGTATGTAGTTGTGTAAATAGTTATTTTAAATCACAAATAGACCTGTAAATAAAGCTACCATATTGAGTCAAGGTTGTGTAAATAATGTCGTGGGTAAAAGCTTTTTGTGTTCATAAACTATACGTCCAAGGAAGTCAAACAAAAGTTCTTATTTGGAAATTGCTGCATTGGTTTGCCGTTTGGAAGTCATTAAGCAATTATCCTGAAGCCGTTCACGTCCAGATTGCTTCCGCTATCACCTGGAGGAGAAGTTTATAAAAATTTTGTAGAAGGTAATTTAACATTGTACGTTTATTATGATTGTGTTATCTTACGATTGTTTGCATTTTGGTGAAATTATTTGCCGATAAAGCGAATAAACGTAGTCGTGCTTAGTTGAAGTGTTGATGAATTTGCGTTATTTTAAATTAAGGTTGATGAACTACTTTTATTTGCTTTTTCTTTTGGGATTTTTAGAACGTTTAATTGAATGTACTGCAGGTTTATGTGTATAAAAATTTCACGCTGTAAAAATAATGATTTGGAATAAGCATTTGTTTACGTAAATGTTTTGAACTCTAACAGAATTGAGGTAACTTTAATTTTAAAAAAGCTAGAAGGCCAGAGTTTGCCCCTAATCAAGTTTTTAGGTAACCGGCCACAAATTAATACGGCCGTAAATGTAACGTATGTATCATTGATGTGTTTTTTATTTATGTGTGGTCAATAGATAAATAATTAATTGAATTTAACGGCGTTATTTTTGATCTCATCCCGAGCAGTGAAAGCAATAATTAACGAAAAGTGGTGATTCAAAGATTGAATACTAACAGTTTAATTAAAACATAATTTTATTGATTTAAAATTTTATTAATTTGTGGTGGCAATTTCCCAAAGTTGGCGTATTTAGTTTCATATAGTTTTTTATTAAAGAGTTTTTTGTTTAACGTAACAAATTAGAGAATTTTGAATGACGTTTGTCTAGTTTATGTCTAGTTATTTTATTTTGAGTTGAGTTGATGCCAGAATTTTGGATATGATTAGTATTTGAATTTGACTTTGCAATAATTAAGCGAATCATTTAGCGTTGCTTATTTTGTTTGTTTGGTTTGAGTGTATTTTGTTTACAAGCGCTGGGGGTAACGTAACGTAAAATTAAGTTAAAGAAAGCCATTGAACCCCAACAGCTGATGTGCGTGCACGCTTACTTAGTATTTGAAGCGTGTGGTTGTTTTGGATATTTGTTTGAGCTGAAGTTCCCAAGCATCTCTTACGTGCACCTGGAGGTAGCCAACGAAAAGGTAAGTGAAACATTTTGACTGTTTAAAGCTGATTTATCTACGAGTGCCCAGGTGTATTCTTTCCGATTTTGTGTTAATAACAGTCTAGCGCCCATTACTTTACTATATTCCAATTGTAACGCACCGTTATTTGCGACTTTCGACAATACGACTAGCCACCTTTACTATTTTTAAATTCAAAACACACCCACGACCCTCTGTTCCACCGAGCAAGTCCGCTGCACTTTAATTATCTGTTACCTTCCATGATAATTTCATTTCCAACTGTAGCAAGATTCGATAGTGAGAGTAATTTTTGAAGACGGTGATTTCATATCGTTAACTTCACTTGCAAAAGAGCAGTTCTCGACGTTGTGTTGGTATTGGAATTCTGTTTTTTTGTGCAATAGGTACAGAAATGTTACAAAAAATCAATTCATAACTTTCTTGATAACGCTGCGGTAAGGTATTCCAGATACATCTCTAACATTTTTCATGCAATACTCATCTCGGCAAAATGATAGTTTGGCGCTATCTTCAGTCCGGGAGAGCCTAATAGTCAGGGAGATTTTTTAGGGAAAACTTAGGTTTTAATTCGGCTGAAGTGTGGGATAGGGCCCGTGTTCTCCAAACACATGCAACCCAGTCCTCAAATACCCTTCATAATCCTGATCCAAGTGTTTGAGGGGCGATGCTATATCCAGACGGTACCTACATTAAATATCCAGCGGTACAACGAGCACACGTCGACGTATTTAATTCTTTCGCCGGGTTTTGCTCCATATTTTAGTTTCGTGCACCCCGTTCTACCACCATAAAATGCGTCGCGTGGGTTAAGAGGTACGTATCTTATCAGGGGTTTGTGTTTTAAGTATAACATTTTTTGGTTTGTTTTTAATTCTAGCAAAAATTTACATTCCCACATTTCAGTGACGTTATATCCTAAATTTTTAAGACGGAATACCTTTGATTTAGTATTTTCATATCTCAGCTCTATGGTATCGTGTGGATTGTCAAACAGCGGTGCATCCCGTTGTGTTGTAAGGCATATAGCACAACCGTGATAGTAACACCCGTAAAACTCGAAATCTTCGTTGGATGATTCGCAATAACTGTACACTCTCAAACCATAGGTCACATACTCTCTCTGTTTACCAGCGTGTTTGAATAGAAATACCTTTACGGTCCTCTTCCCATACCAGCACTTATACATTGTTTGTCTGCTCCTAGATAACTAGCTTTGGGGATAATTCAAATTGTATCGGGTTGTAAAAATCGTCGTCGATACACCAGATTGCAAGCTGAGGCTATCGTAATGACCTCGACGATGCCTACATCGGACCGGCAATATTCTATTAATTCTCCCGACATTTTAAACATATAACCCTGTGATTTTGTTTCTTCATACCATTTTAAAAACTCAGCTCTTTCTTCGGGTTTCATGGAGTTGGGGGAGTAATAATCAATATGAGGTAACGGTGATACATACTCGGAGTTTACTTTAATGTTAAATAGATGAGGGAAATAACATTTTCTTACAACCGTCGTTAATCCAAACGTCTTTGGTGGAGCTGAGAGTGGCATAGGGAAGTAGTTAGTAGTTCGTTAGTGGGTGATTTAAGATAAACTGGTGATCAGACCCTTGACCATTGTGGGCTATTACAACAACCTTTTTGAACAATTTTCTTACTTCCAGCAAGTAACTAACGATTTTGCTGATACAGTATTCACCTTGTAATATTTGTTCTCTAATACCACATCGGAGGCATATGACTAGAGAAGATGGTAGTGTGTAGCATGTAGGGCACACTTGCTGAAATACACAAAGATTCGCCTCGTGAAGTTTTACTTCGGGTTTTTCAGGCTCAGATTGTTCTTGACGAGTTGCTAAATCATAAAACAGAAATAAAACGTCGTCATTCCCTCTATAAGGGTTTACTGGTCTAATAAAACAAAAATGGTTTTCCGGTTTATGATCGTTGCATTGTTTACAAAATACTTCTCCACAAAAATGAGGTGTTTTTCAGTTGTTAATATTAAATGTTTTTAAACAAACGGTGCATTTGTGTACTGTTGAACATATAGACATACCCGTTTTTCTTCTTTATGGTTCAAAAGACATATGTACGAACGAAAGATTCTACCGCAGTCGTGGCAATAAACTTCTTCACTTAGTTTTTCACAAACAGGAGCTCTTCTACAGCATGCCTGTTTAAAGGGTTGTGCGGGATATGACACGTTTCACAGTAATAGCTACAGCAAAATGCTGATGTTAAAGATTTTATAACGTTAAAATGTCCTTGGTTGTACGGTAATCTTATTTTCTTTTCCTCAAAATCGACAACTTCGAATAACATTTCTCGTCCCTTAGTGCCGTGTTGGTATACTCTCGTATGTTGTACCCGGTAAGGTATTGTTGAAACTGTCTAAGATCGTTAATACTACAGCCCTTACTCGGAATTGTAACCTTAGCGACTTCTATTTAGTTTAGTGCTAATAGTTTTTGTAGTACATCCTTTTTTCTAATGTCTTTATATATCGGGTCTTTATCTGCAAGGGCTCTACCCACTACTAACGCTCGCGGTAAACATAAGTTATCTTCATTGTGTATAGTAATTATTCCACGTCGCATGGTTGATTCTTCATTATAGTTATTGTACACTCGCTGCTTTCCTTTCCCTGTTGGCGATGATACACACGTTGCCTCCATATGGAATGTGTCGGTGCTCGTGTAATGAATATTACTCTACAGTAGTGATTCCAAAACACTCCACACAGAGTCAAATTTCACTTTGGATGCTGTACGAAAACTCATTCACTCCGGTAGTTAAATATAAAATTTTCTGCGTGAAAGGTTATTCCCACTTTATCGTCGGGGTTAACCGATGACATAATGTATGTATTAACTTCATTAACCCCTGTTCTTATCCAGTCTAACACAACTAGCTTTCCGGTGTTCTTCTTCAGTTTAAACAAAATTTTTCGCTTCTTTATGCGCATATAACGCTCACTGACAATTTCAAAATTAGCCACGTGCACACGTGATGAGACCGATGTGAACGGAAGCAGCAACGAAAGTAAACTAAGTCACTTGGTGAACGTATTTATCCATTACTCACCCCCACCCTGACGGTATTCTCACACCAGTTGATCTGATTGATAACTGTTTGTCTGGTCAGATGTGGTTAGTAGGACACACCAAAATGCATGACCACTTTTGAAATAAACATAGTCCACACAGTAGGTCTTTCTTCTCACCGCTGCTTTCTCACACACACACACACGCACCCTCGCACACGCACACACACACCTAGACATCAGGGCTGAACACTGCCAAAATCATTGAATCAATAATCTTGAACTAATTTTTTTGTTTTACGGAGTTGATTATTATTTAGGGCAACAAATACCCAAAAACCATCCAATTTCCTTTGTAGAATGGCAAGAAGCTTTGACACAATGGACAAAATCGAAATATTGTGGTTTGCCGTGGTAGTTATCATTTAGGTCTAATGGTATGCAAAACCTTAGTTTTGAATCAGTTTTGTTGGGAATACGGTTTTCCGCATTGCCTCGACGACCAAGAACTAAATACAACAGTTTTGCGTTGTTAGTAATAAAAGACGGCCGACAAATTAATTGATACACTTTTGTTATGAAAACGACTAAACGCATTGCCTCGATGGGTAAGAACTAAATGTTCGGTTGTTGGTTATCATATGGAATGCCAAAAAACTTTATTCAGACACCAATTTCGTTGGGATATCGGCGTATTGCTTCATTAGGCAAAAACTAAATTTTATGGTTTTAAGGTGTTTTTGGGACTAAGGATACCAAAAAATTTAGTTACAAATCAATTTAGATGGGAAAATGCCTCGTCGTACCCGGGCAAGTGTTATAGTTTTAAGCTATTATGTTCAAAAACTATTTATGCACCTATTTTGCTTGAAACGAATTGATTCGACAGAGTAAATATGGTTTTTGATCGTTTGGAGTAAAAGGTCTCCAAACGATTTTTTCACTAATTTCGTTGAAAACAGTAGCCAAAGATATTATTTTAATTGGGAATACACAAATTTTATCATTTTGATGATGGCTATCATTTTGGCCACCAATTTCTTTGGAAAAACGGCCAAAATGGAAAAGAACAATACAGTTTTACGTTGTACGTAATCATTTAAAGCCAAACATATCCAAAGAAGTTATTTATAAGCAACTTCATTGCGAAAGCAACGGAACGTATTGATTTTAATGCACACGAACTAAACGTTATTACTCTTCGGTGTTGGTCATTCGGGACAAAGTATACCAAAACATTTATACAAAACTTAAATATTGTGGTTTTACGGTCTTGAGACCAAAGTGATTTTAATTCTAGGACAGTTCATGCGAAGCATTTGCGTTTATCGTTTGGCAAAAGTAGCAAGTATCCTCCTGTCTAGTTTTTGTTTTGCAAAGATATATTGAATCTGCTATCCTATTTTTGGCAAAGAAGCTCTTCTATATACCCGGGTGCCAGCTCGTTGACGAAAGACTTCCATTGGGTTGTATCATTAAACCATCTGTTCTGAAGGTTTTGTTCTGGCTGCGTATTAAATGTCGCTGATGTTAGTACTTGCTGAAAACGTTTGCTAGTGTTTTTTGGACAGTTTTACTTTAGTCTGTTCGGAAACTTGAAATAACAGAGCTAAGTGCATCCTATCGTACTACATTAGTATCTTATAAGAACAGCATGCCAAAAGTTTTCTTAATCCTGTTGTAATGGGATAACATCTCAATTTTGGTGTGGGGTGAGGTTTGCAACAGAACACCTATCCCTTCTTCATTCATCAAAACTCCGTTTCTTCTGAAATCTCCAAGAGGCTTAGTCGGCAGTAAAGATCGGCCGAAATTGGTAATCGGTTAGTTTGGAAAGAACGGTTGGAATATTAGAGGCGTTGATAGTTTCTAGTACAAGCTGTTCTGGATGTGCACACTTGATTACATCCAGCAGAAATCGTGATACTTGACTAACATTTGACTCTGATTTATTCAGGAAAAACAACAGCCCAGTTAATTCCAAATTGCCTATTGATTTTAACTTGCATTCAACAACAGATTTCCATTTTTGTTATTCTGTGGCATCAATAAATTTTTTGGTTTAACTTTAGATGGAATGTGCACTAACCCTATCCCGCCTTGCTTTACAGAAAGATATAACTCCCGTTGGCTGGTCAAATGCTTCCCTTTCCACATAAAGTCAAGTAATTTTTGCTGAAGTACTTTTTGTTGTTGGAGAAAGATTGATATCACTTGTAATATGTGCCATAATTTTGGTGATATGAACTGATTGATGACCTTTGTTCACCCTGAAATGGACAGTGATTGTAACTTCCACTCCCATTCAACAAATGACTTGTTTAATATGTCAGTTAACGTTTTAAAAGCTTCTGTGAAGTCACGTGTCAAACCGTTGAATGCCAGTCGAAGTTCATGGGTGTTTCTGATTTACCTCTTATTCGCCCGACTAAAAACCTTTGCATGTATGATTTAACCGCGATCCAAATTCTGTCGCATAGGAGTTGTAGGATTTTTGTAGATGATCAAAATCTTGTTGTCTGCTGGTAAATACCGAGACGTCATCCGCGTATGCACTAACCGTAGTAGTGCGGACGCGATTTCCGTATTAGGGCCAGGAAAGGCTCAATCGCGAGTGAAAAAAGGGGAGGTTAATAGCTCGCGATAATAATAGCCCCACTGGAAGTATTTGCATACAACAATTTCACGTTAGTAATAAACGATGGTCCTAGATTCATCTTTTCTAAGACATAAAAGAGGTAGTTGGCCAATGAGGTTATCATTTTATGGTAAAATGATTCTAAAAGATCCCAAAAATTTAAGTAAAATGCTATTGTCAGGCCGTGCAGGGCTGGCGCACAGTTTTTGTTTTACGCTAGTAACCCTAGAACTTGTTACTGCCTGGTTTAAAACGATTTTGTCTTTGTCAGATAGGCTAGTTATGTTATCGTCTAAAGCACTCTTCTTAGTTGTGATCAAGTGATTCTGATCATACGGCGCTTGGAAGTTTTTGTGGGCTAGAGAACAAACGGTTGGTAAATCTTGTACAACTTCGTTGCAGTGTCTTAGCGAACACAGGGTTTTATAAGGGTAGCCTACTTTTTTAATAAGCGTTGGACGACCTTTTTGGACTAGATTCTCGTGCTTTGTTGTAATTAATCGGTTTTCGGTAATTCTCATGTAAGCGTTTTTAGTGTTCGTCATACGATTACACGTCGTTGTATATTTCCGTTTACAGGTCCCTTCGTGCGGTTTTTAAAAGTTGTTTTATTAACTCCTCATATCGTTTTTGTTTATTTTGCCGTTGATACAAGATTACTACGTCCTTTATTTTACCTTTCAGTTGCTCCCACCAAGATGTTATGTTGTGGTCGTTTATGTCATGAGATAGTTCCGTCGTTAAAAATGCAATCACGGTATTTATGAAACTATCATCCAAGGCAAGGTTGTTAAATTTCCAGTAGGGTGAGTATGAAGTTGTGTTCGCGATTTTCAGAAATAATGTTACAGAAAGGTGATCAGAGAAGTATGATTGCAACTATGATGATAATAACGAAGGAGTGATATTGTTTGAACAATAAATTCTATTAAGTCTTGATGCTGTTAGAGGTGCGTGTGCGTGTTCGTGTTCGTGTTCGTTGTGCATGTGCGTGTGCGTGTGTGTGTGGGTGTAGGTATGGGTGTGAGTGTGAGTGTGCGTGTTCGTGTGCGTGGGCGTGTGCGTGTTCGTGTGCGTGTGTGAGTGCGTGTGCGCGCGTGTACGTGTGTGTGCGTGTGGGTGTGCGTTTGCGCGTGTGTGTTTGCATGTGCTTGTGTGCGCGTGTCTGCGTGCGTGTGTACGCGTGTAAGCGTTCGTGCGTGTGTTTTAATGTGTGGACGTCTGTTAGTATCCATGATAAGTCCAGAACCATAATATGAACGTACTTGAAATTTTGTATTTAAGCTTCATTTCATTTCTTCTGGAGCTGATTCAATTTTGCGAGAGATTCTGTGGTGAAGTGGGTTCATTAGAGGCAGTTTTGAATTTTTATCAAATATTTCTGAAACAATTGCATATTTCAAAATTATAAAAATACATAGATATAAATCTTAAACATATCGATTAATTATGTTCTGTGCAATTTTTTTAAACGAGGCTTAATTTTGCGGCAAAAAATTCCCAATGTGCAACTTAAGCGTTTGTTCAAATTTTTTCAATATCTGAATAACGATTAATTTTATAACAAAAGGTGAAGACATATTTTTTAAAGATAATTTGGTTTTACATAACTTTTCACTGAAGTGTAGTAATACGAAGCCAAAACATATTAAAAATTACTCAAATAAGATTGAAAACTGTATAATCGACATTTTGGTAGAAACTGACGACTTTGGAATTTTTTTCCAGTTAGCATCTGAAAGTCTATTAACCTCTACCTGAGATGAAATTTTAAACGTTCATCTGACGTAGATTATTGTTTTTGTTTTCACAGCGTTGCCTATTTTCGTTATGAACGTACTAAAAAAGAGGTTGCATAATTATCCTAAAAAATTACCCCTGAATTATTTCATTTCTTTCAATGTCCATTTTGTAGGTTAGGAAGTTGTATGTTGATCCACGCCAGATGTTTCATAGGTGCTAGGAAGGTTTACAAAATTTTTAACTCGGACTTAATTACATTACACCTTCCCATGAGCGAGAAAAAAACCGATTAAATAACATTTCTTTTGTCCGTTTTTCGCTTCACCATTTTACAATTTCCTCATAATACCATTTCTTCATTAATACACTTCCGCTTTTTTCCAATTTTTTTCACCAATTTTAAACACTTTTTTTCTTATTCGTACTTTTTTTCGCTCGTTTCTTATTCATTAAATTTTTTACTCGGTTGCAGTCCCCAATTTGAACAACTGAAACATTTATAACAATTTAAAAAAAACACTATTTTAGGTAGCATTCATAGTAGGAGTAACAGACGCTTGTAGGGATAATGAGCTCACTGTCCTAAAAGGAAAAGAAAGCAGCGTGTTTCACTCCCTCCTCAAAGGCGTGCCGCTCGAGCTTTCTACGCTCCTTCAGCCACAGCCGTGAATTCCCAGCATATACATATATATTACGTATATATGCCAGATGGAATTAAAGATGGGGGCGGTCAGGATCGGAAGAAATGAAGTTCTGAGGGAGAAGATACTATCCCCAGATTTGCCTAAATTACAGCACATGTGCGTATATTCAGTGATCATGTCGCTGTACGTATATGAGAAAAACCCATTGAAAAAATCTCATACAAGGTAGACAGCAACAGTGATCGCTAGCATGGTTCGCTAGCCTAAACATTGATGACATAATGGAAAGAAAACAAATTTTTAGTGCTAAAAATCCTAATAAGCAATACTCAATTGATGTCGCTATATGATAAAAATATTTTAATTTCAACCAAAATATTTCAATTCTTCTGGATTGTTCCCAGGTGTCTGATTAAGAGAGGCAACCCGCTCTATCTCAGAAATTATTTATCGTACAACTTAAGGAAAAAAATATGTATGACTAAGTCACATAATAGAGGGCGTAGTTAACAATAATACAACAAAAACGTAATTTTTCTATAATACATGCACAGTAACAGTACCATAAAATTTAAATATTCGTAATCTTCAGATCATATTACGTTTGCTCCAGTACTTTTTCCTCTATCTTGTAAAATAACTGGTAGGGGGAGTGGGAAAGCTGAATCAATAAAACAATTATAACTTTTGTGCCGCTTTATGGATTTTAACAAGCTAATATCATTTGAAATGGAATTCAATGCCTAATAAAATATTGTCATCGTTTTATTCCGTTTTTTAGCGATCGCTAGGTGGCGTTGTTTGAACAATTGTTATTTTTTCTACTTTTTTGGGAATTTTCAGATGCGATGCTAGTAGATATACTATGGGGGTTCTGGGCCACTTCTTCTATATCAAAGCAATTTCTTTTCAAAGGTCAAGGTCATCACATTGTATACATCCAAGTACATGGTCTTTCAAGGTCAAAGTCATCGTACACATTGCCTGAATCAAAGTATATTCCTCAAGGTCAAGGTCATTGAAGTCAAGAAAAGTTACTAGATTGGTTATTCAAGGTGATTGGAGCTCTCGTACAGAGTGTCCCCATCGAAGGTTTCAAGGTCATCACATTGCCTATATCTTCTTCAAGGTAATCATGTACATTACCTGCATCCAAGTACACCGTTACATACACATCACCTATGTCAAGGTTTTCAAGGGGCCCATAGTACAGGTTGCCTGCGTATATTCGTCAAGGTCGCGTATGAAGATTTACTTGGGGATGGAGGATGCTCACCAAGGTCACGAGAGTTGTTTGTGTTTACAGTTAACGAGATAATTTGTCATCACCTTGCCTACATAGCTACGCGGATCCTGGACCACTTTTCTACTATACTTTTTCTACGAGTGTTTGGCTCAAGGTCACCACACATTCCCTGCTGGTTTTTCGAGGTCATTGTGGGCCACGTACACGTTCCCTACATCAAAGTAAACGTTTATTCTTATAATTTCAAGGTTTTTGAAGTTCACGCATGGAAGGTGGCGGTGGGGGAAATGTTGAAGGTCACCAAGCACTTCTTGGAATTTGGATGAGTCATGGTCACGTGTTAATTTGACATGAAATTTTCAAGCGCACCAAGCATTCTGTTAAGTTGACTTAACACGTGGCAGAAAATGTTCAAGGTCACTGATCTTTTCAAGTTCACGAAATTAGTTAATTGACCTCTGAAGTAGATCCCTCAAGGCCAAATTGCATGACTCACGTGTCTAGGCTTTGCGCATACGTATGCCACAATTGAGCTACTCCACAGTGCTCA
Organism: Vesta saturnalis; assembly: GCA_036346205.1. Lineage (NCBI taxonomy): Eukaryota > Metazoa > Arthropoda > Insecta > Coleoptera > Lampyridae > Vesta > Vesta saturnalis. The sequence continues at coordinate 668,461 of JARFJB010002079.1, read as the reverse complement.
AGATTACCATGCAATTCTTGGTCTAACCGAGGTGTTAATTCATTTATTACAATTCTTCAAGGTCACGTATGGGGGCGCACTTGGGGGTTTATATCAGGATACTATTCAAGGTCACGGGCAGCATATTAATCCGATTTTCAAGGTCAAGCTAAACGATAGGTCAAGGTGTTCCTGTATTGGCGCTCTTCAAGTAGCGAAATAAGCATGGATTTGCATGGGTGAATACCAAGGTCACTTGTAGTTTCCAGCTATCCCAACCATGTAAATGTCATGGTCACAATTCTGAGAAATCTAAAAATAGAATTTTCATGGTCAAAGGTGATAAAGTCAAGCTATTCAAGGTTCTTTTATTGGCTCTGTATCTGCATACCCATGTATCTAGCATCAAAGTCAAAGAAGTCTTATGTTGATTCTGGACGAATTTGTCAAGATCAGGCAGATTTTGCCCGAGTCTAGAGCATGTGTTAATTCCTAGAAATCAATGGCTACCTGCGGAAGTATCCCGATCTTATTGGATAGTAATACAAGGTCAAATCTTGGCGGGAAATTTTCACCAAGTAATTCCTGCCATCGCTTCAAGGCCAAAGTTTATTCTTACAATTGTCATTGAAGTTGAGAGTGATCCTTGAGGGTAATTCCCTTTTGGCGGAAAATCGCCACCAAGCAATTGTTGGAATTTCACTGAGTCATGGTCATGTGTTCAAGGTCATCAAGCAAATGATCAAGGCCGCACTGTTCAAGCAATTCTTTTGTATAAGTCTTAGAAGTTATTACAATTCCTAGAAATCAATTTTCAAGGTTGTCTGCGGGAGTATTCTTAGAAATCAATTCCCAAGTCTAACCGTAGGGGTATTATTAGAATGGGTCAAGTTCATTAAAGGTGTGAGTTATCCATTGAAATTGTTCAACACCCTTCTGATGGGAAATTTTCAAGGTGACCAAGAAATTGGTCGAGTCAGGGAATTCCTGGAAATTAATTTTTAAGGTCATCTGTAGTGGTATCTTAGTTTATGGAATGATAGATTGTTATCTATGCTAAAAGTAGGCCAAGGTTAAATGGGTCTTATGTTGGCTAAATGCTCTTCAAGGTCAAATTAAAATTTAATTAGAAGGTTATTAGCAAGGGAGGGGGTTTGAAGTAGATGTGGAAGTGCTTAAGGTATTTAAGTAGTAATGTGCAAATAAAATTGATTCAATCTGGTGGATGTGCCACGCTGCTGTAGATGGACGTACAGTCGTGGAACGTTTACTTCAACGTTTGAGGACGTTGGCATTTGATGCTAATCATGAAGCAGTATATGGTTTAGGACGCTTTTATACGGAAGCGGACTGTCAAAGAAATATGAAAATGGTACAAAATTATGTGAAAAGTATTTAAAGGGTCGATATTGTTTGACTTGTTTAATACAACAGTTAAGTGCGGCACAACTAGAAAAGTTCACTCTAGATTTGGAGGAGTGGGAAGGTGGGGATACCAGTAAAGGTGAAGAGGGGGAAGAAGAGGAATATGAAGGGCGTTAGTCAGTTACTAATTATATTTTCTCGATTAGAAAGAGATGCACAATTAAAAAAATATAGACTTCAATTGTTGTTGTTGTAAATATATAGTGTTCTTTTGCATATACAAAAGAATGTGTTCCTGAGTAGTCTCCAACTATATGTAATCATGATTTACCTAGAATCATGTCATATTTATCGTCGGAACAGGAAAAATGAGCCTAACTGAAATTTGACATAATATACAGGGTGTTCACCCCAAAGGGAAACATTAATCGAATTGCGTGGTTTAATTAAAGTACATTTAAGATGTTATAAATGCTAAGTATAATATTAATTCACATAACACTGTATGGAAATAATGTATTATCATCCTGCTTATCTTTCACACAGGTGTTGGCTTTGAAAAGAACTAGCGGATGGAAATCTAGTAGTATCACAAAAGGAACGTTGCGAATTCATTGAATAATAAAATATAAAGTGCCAAAAAGATATTACGTGCAAGTACGAATGGATTTAACAGCTGGAGGGCGTAATAGCGGCATCATTATCAATATTGATTTCCAGTACGTTCAAAAATATTATTATTGTAACGTTCAGAGTTTACTCAACAAAACAGCTTCAGGTGTCATCTTTGTCATTTGTCAAATAAAGTGGTGTAGGAACGTTACATCTTTATTTTGAAAAATGATAATAACTCCGGTTATTCTCAGTTATACTCAGTGAACTTGGTCACGTATAGCACATCTTTCCTTGTGTCATCTTATAACTGATACATAATAGCTGTATACTTTTTACTAATACGGCTAGAGGATGCTATCTTAAAAACGTATTTTGAGAAATTTTTCGAAAAGTTTAAACAACGATATGTACTTTTTTACTTGATTAGATAAAGCAAAAGGTATCGATAAAACTGGCGCAAACCGCAATTGCATACCTCATTTTAAACTAGAAATATTAGCAAACATACGAATAAAACATGGATATGAATGCATTTAGCGGTCCAAAATTTTAAACTACATGTTGTAAAATCGTTTGAGAATTTGTGTTAATCCAGTGAGCGGTTTTCTTTGACTATCGAGTAAGCTTTTAACAAAAGAATAGAATATTCAGTGACGTCTTAAATTTTAAACTGATTCCCATTATTTTGAATACAGACTTCTAGTCTCTCATTTGTTGTCAAACATCCGTTTTCACCTTCGCTATACTTATGCTACGAATAGCGTCCTTTATCCGTTAAATCATATTTTCTCTCGTCATAGATCTCGTAATATAAACAAGGTCTTTAATCGGCCCTATCCTTAGTTATCTATACCCACAAGAAAACGTAGGTGAAAATTTAATTATATCAACATTGAAAATAGTAATATTTTACAAGCAATCGACGAACGTTTGCAGTGAAATCCGACACACGGACGAACCTCCATGTTAAAAAACATTGTTCTTCTAGTGTCCAACGGCATATTTTGTAATAGAACTGGTAAGTTAATGTCCTGTCCAAAATAGTTAAGTATGTTTGCCCTCTTTTATGTGTCTAAAATACCACACCAAACATTCCCTGATAATGCACCTACAGGATGCAGTGGGGATTTCATGCGGACCAGTAACGTACATTGTGCGTATTGTTTGCTCAACCACTATGAAATCTGTCCACAGAATACGGGATAAAAGATTTCTGTGTTTATTAACCAGTGACAATAGTCCAAGCTTCTATCGTAGTCTGCGACGATCAAAGCTTGGTGGAGATCAATATAATACGGAAATAACCTAACACCATTGAGTATTTATACTCAATGCTAACACACAGTTTACTTAATACATGGGTGTTTTCAAAAATAAAAAAAATCAAGTTTAATTTCATATATGTATTAGTAAGGATAATTATTCATCAGTTGTGTTTGTCAACATTTGATGCACTGTAGTCCGAAGAACACCTAAATCTTAAACTTACTATAACACTTATCCGAGGTTTGGGGTCCACATACGCTAACATTGATCACGTTTTCCTCAGTTCTTCTAGAACCCCGTCTATAGTATGTAGGGTGAAGGAAACTTTTAATAGTACGAAAGCAAGGTGTTAAACATCGTAACGACGCCGTTGAGGATACCGCAATATTTAAAGCTTGCAGCGATAGTCGAACTTTGGAGACTATCACACACACGCACGCACTAACGCATCCACGCACGCAAGCAAGCAAATACGTACGCACCCACCCCCCACCGACCCGCTATATCACCCAACAACCCATCAACGATCCTTAACCGCACTTTAATTTTTGATGTAGTTGAGATACGATGTTGAAATTTTCATAGTATGTACTTTATTATATAATAAAGCTAGGGATTGACAGCCAACTATCTAGCAAACGCTATGGTCTAGTATTCGTAGTACTTAATGGTCATCAAAACAAACCGTTTTGTCGCAAATTCGAGTAAATAGGTGCATAAATATAGATTTTAAGCAACACTCGGCCCCAATGGAACGAAATTGTTGTGTCAACAGATCTTGGGCAAAATGCGATACAATTGCTGACTAACACTCATACTATGCTTCATGAATCAGGGTATTATATTTTGCTGTAATTCCAAGGAAGTTCATATATAAATATAGGTTTTGGGAAACATTCAGCTCAAATGCGGACAAACTTTTAAATTGTATATAATTTAGCTCTTGATCATCAAGCAAATCCATTTTGACGCGTCCGTAAATATATATAATATATATATATATATATATATATATATATATATATATATATATATATATATATATATATATATATATATATATATATATATATAGGGCAGCATAGCGCTATGCTAACTGACACACATGGGTAATGGAAGTCTAGCTTTTGTTTATTAATACAATCTATTTTTCCGCATCCATAACATGGATGCGGATGCTAATGTAGTTTTTTGGGAAAATTCATTTCAAATTATGACCTACACTTATGGGTCCTAGAGTGTGGTTTTTAGCCATCGAGGTAATCTATCTTGCCGCAACCCAAAAAAAAAAGGTGGATAAGTATAAATTTGTTGCAACACGTAGCCCACTCATGGGTTATCAAAATTAACTATCGGTCATCGATGGAGTCCATTATGCCGTACCCACAACAAAATTGCTGGATACATTTAGATTTTCGGCAAAATTCACCTTAAATACTGACCACTTATCTTAGTGATCGCGTCAATCAGCATAAATGTTGATTAGCAATCAATGGGTACATAATTCAACTCTTGATAATCGAATAAATCCATTTTGTAGTGGCCGTAACGACATTAGTACATTAATACAGATTTTGACCTCAATGAAATTGGTATGTAAATATAGATTTTGAGCCTAAAATCGGCCCAAATTCTGACTCAATCCACACATAATTTAGCTCTTGGTCATCCAGCGAATCCATTTTGTGGCGACCTTAACAAAATTGGTATAAAAATATCTCCACGGATAAGAAAGTTACAAGTTTTTTCAATTTTTTCTTTGTTTACATTTTAACGGAAGGGCGAGCTTTGAACAAAATGTCTGCCTAATAAAAGACGTTTACTCCACAACTTTATCTAATAAAGTTTGTCGTATCTAGTATTGTCACTAAGACACCGACCGACTTGCTTAGAGATTCTTTTAAACATATCTGCAACATCCATGGGGGATCTAGCTGACTAGCAATCCCTATGTAATAAAGAATATAGCTTCGAAATGTTAGCCTTGCAATTCCATCAAAACTTAAAAAAAGGGTATATATATATACCGGGTGTCCGGCTATTCGACCGCCAATTCTTGACAGGTGATAGACCTCGCATTTTCATAAAAATTGAGTTAGAAACATGCAGCCATAAAATGCTTAATTTTCAAGATACAGGGTGTCAAAATCTTACTCTTATTTTCAATTTTTGTCAATTATTCCTCAATAAAACGACACAGTAATCAGAAATTACGTATTGGGGGATTTTTTAAGGCGAGAAATACAAATTAATTCACGCTTTTGAAATCACTAGTAGGAGGCGCCACCTACGGAACTTATTTAATTTATCAAAACTTTTTTCCAGTTTGGTGCATGAATGTGAATATTAAAAAAATCGATTCTCCAACCTTTTTTACATAAAAAAGATGTATTTTGTCCCTAGAGGTTACCGTTTTTGAGATAACCTTCATTGAAGTTTCCATTGCAACGGAATTAATTGTAAAAATTTGAAGGAAAGAATTAGCGGTATTCCCGCACGAATAAATATCAGGATCAAAAGATAAATTGTTTACATACCTAATTTTCAAAATCTTAAGTGTTAAAATTTTAAGGTAATTCGTAAATGCTCATCAAAATTGTTTCAAAACTGATAAGCAAATTACTTTTTCCTTGAAGTCGTCATAATTTTATCCCAAAAAAAGCTTCTTACTCTTATCAATTATTAATTTTTGTAAATAACTTCTTATACGATTAATTACTTATTTGCAGTTTTTCAAAAAAAGAAAACCATGCATTCATACAAAATTCAACAGTTTTGGAACTATTTGACCTTTGAATTGTATGCTTCGTTCTAATTTTTTATGTTAACCTGTGCTTTCTAATCTAAATAAAATAAACACAATCAAGTTGGTGAACTTTTATTTAATTAAATTACTTAAATTAAATTATTAAGCAACAAAACTTTAGCACAAATGTTCAAAATTTTGGCCATTAACTTGCTTGCATAATTTGCAACATGTTCTCATTTCAAAACGTGTTTTTCGAAAAACTAAAACGTTAATTTGAATTATTTCGGCTGCAGCTTGAATTCGTGCTAACAAGTCTTCCTCAGTCTCAATAATGGTTCCGTTGCATAGCAAGGATTTCATGTACCCCACAAGAAAAAGTCCATTGGGTTTAAGTCTGGCGATCTAGGGGGCCAGAAGTGTGGTCCACCTCGACCGATCCGAATTAAATACTCCTTCCCTGGTAAATTTCGCCTCGTCCGTGTATAATACATATTTAGGAAAATTGGAATTTTCACGGCAAGTTTCTAAAAACCCACTGTAACGGGATTGTCCCTCGGTTCTAATGCCTGCACTCGATAAATTTTAAAAGGCTATACCAGTTGTTCCTGCAAAACTTCATGAACTGTTGATTTGCCCATGTTCAACACTCGGCCTGTTGCTCTAGTACTTAGAGACAGTTTTTCAAAAATTCTATTTAATATTGCCTCTTCTAGACGGACAGTTAAAATAGTTATTTGCCGACCTGCATTATTCCTTGTAACAAGTAAATTACCTGTTTCACGAAGTCTTCTTTCCACACTATTAAATGAATGCTCTTCTACCATTTTTTCTGGCCTCTCCGTATACTAATAGCATATCAGTAAATTTATTGAAGGAATAATCCATAATTTATAAACCGAATAAACTATTAAACTTCTTAAACAATCAATGAGAAAATTCGAATTGCAACAGGTAATATTACACATCATTCAAGTCTTCTCACTGTCAATTTAACTGAAAAAGTTCGCCAACTTTTTTTTGTTCATTTTACAGTATTGCCCGAAATAAACAGTACTGAAACTAAGTCGGCGGTGTCTCTATGCGCGCGCTGTCATACCCAAGTTAGCTAGTGTACACCTGTCAAGTAAACCTTAAACAATTAATTAGTAGGGTCTAATTTTTAAAAATGTTGTTAAGTACAGAGGAGAAAGTGTTTCTGGTAGAGCATTATTTTCGCTCATACGGAATCGGCCGACGTAAAAGTGCAAGTCTGCGATACGTGTGTGATCAATTCACACAACGGTTTAATAAACGTTCTCCAAGTAATGCTGTAATTTTAAAGGTCATTGAAAAGTTCAGAAATACGGGTAATGTATTGTGCCAACGAAAAGGAAACTCGGGGCGTCCCAGAACAGTTAACAATAACAATAACCATGAACGTGTTTTTGAGCAGATCTTAGAAAATCCGAAAGTCAGCCAGACAAGGACAGCGTTGCAACTTGGTTTAAAAAGAACTTCCTTGCAAAGAATCCTGAAGAAGCTGGGTGCATTTTCGTATGTGATTCAGGTACATCAACAATTACATCCTCGGGATTATCGCAGTAGAGAGGAATATTGCGCCAGAATTCTCGCGTTGCAGTATGAAAATCTTGAATTTTTGAAAAATGTATGGTTTTCAGACGAAGCACATTTTGATTTGTCGGGGCATGTGAATCGGCGCACAAATCGATTTCTAGGCTTTGCCAGACTCGATGTGGTTTAAGAAGTTCCTTTACATAGTGCAAAAGTGAGTGTTTGGTGTGCAGTTTCGGGACACGGAATCATTGGTCCATACTTCATCGAAGGGAATGGTAGGCAAGTCACACTAAATCAACAGAGGTACATACAAATTTTAACACGCTTTATCCCCGATCTACGTCAATTCTGTCGTGCACGTAATTCGGCATCTCCAGACCAATTTTTTCAGCAGGACGAGGCAACTTGCCATACTGCTGCCGCAGTTCGTCAAATTCTTCAGGGACATTTTCCAAGCAGATTCATTTCACGATTTACTGACTTCCCTTATCCTTCACATTCTCCAGACCTCACGTCTCCAGACGCATACATTTGGGGCATGGCTAAAAATGCCGTTTTCAAAAGGAAACCACAAACCATCGATGAATTAAAGGATGCCGTTAGAGCCTTCTTCTCAGACCTGAGACAACCCTTATTCTATAACATGACGAGAAACTTAGTCTCTCTTGAACGAGGAGGTGCACATTTAGAACATGTAATAACGTGACAATAATATGTATTTCTTAAATAATTACAAGTTCAGTACTGTTTATTTTGGGCAATACTGTATTTAGATTAGAAAGCACACGTTAATATAAACGTTTAGATCAAAGCATACATTTCAAAGGTCCAATAATTCTAAAACTGTTGAATTTTGTATGAATGCATGGTTTTCCTTTTTTGAAGAACTGCAAATAAGTAATTAAACGTATAAGAAGTTATCTACAATAATTAATAAGAGTAAAAAGTTTTTTTGGGCTCAAATTATAACGCCCTCAAGAAAAAAGTAAGTTGCTTATCAGTTTTGAAACAATTTTGACGAGATTTACGAATTACTTTTAAACTTCAACACCTAAGATTTTGAAGATTAGGTATGCAAAAGATTTATCTTTTGATCCTGATATTTATTCGTGCGGGAATACCGATAATTCTTTCTTTCGAATTTTTAGAATTAATTCCGTTGCATTGGAAATCTCAATGAAGGTTATCTCAAAAACGGTTACCTCTAGAGACTTGAACAAAGTACACCTTTTTTACGTAAAAAAGGTTGGAGACTCGATTTTTGTAATATTCACATCGATGCACCTGCAACTGCAGCTGGAAAAAAGTTTTGATAATTTAAATAAGTTCGATGTACTGTACGTGGCGCCCCCTACTAGTGAATGAATTTGTATTTCTCCCCTTAATCCCCCTCTCTCTGTGTGGTTTTCGAGGAATAATTGACAAAAATTGAAAATAAAAGTAAAATTTTGACACCCTGTATCTTGAAAATTAAGCACTTTAAGGCTGCAAGTTTCTATTTCAATTTTTATGAAAATGCAAAATGTCCGACATTGGGGTATACTCGGTATATATTCTGTTTTCAATGTATCATAACTAAACTCATGAAGTAGCAACGGAGAGTTATTATTTCTTTGTCAGATTTGATGTGATGTTAATAAATCTTTAATGGGTATGTTAGTTTTTTCGCTCTGAATACTTTTACTGCGTTAAAATTAAAGCGTCTTAGAACTTTGCACCGCCATTATTTTAATCTAGTAAAAATATTCAGAGCAAAAAACCTAACATGTCCATTAATTTTTTGATAGTGGAAATTTTTATTGTTAGCCTTCATCCGTTAGAGAGTGCTCTGAAATGTCGTTTTCAACGTAGTTTAATAATATTTAATTTATTAAAAATGTAACTAAATCTCTTTCTACAGTAAAATAATAATTACATTCTGGAATGTCATTTTCAAGGCAGTTCAATTATGTGTAGTTTAGGAAAGATCTAGCCAGTCTTTACTAAAATAAAATTACATTCCATAGTTTACTTTAAACAAACTTACCGGATTGCTATAGAAGGGTTGCAAAATATATGAATAAAAATACACGATTGTAACCCAAAAGATAAGGATTGTAATTAGGTACAAAACTAGAACATTGAACATTTAAAAAGTTATCCTGGTGTAACGATGTTATCAGCTCCCCCATTTTAAATTCCTTATAATTATTAGTTATATAATGGTGTAGGAAAAATTTTTTTTTATAAAGTAGTAAATAGTACAAAGCTAGTACAAATCACTGCCCTTATAAGGGTATTGAAGAATTAAGTTGAAGGGGAGGCGCTGACATGCCTGCTGAGTTATGTGTAGCTTTATAACGGTAACGAACAATAGTTTTTAATACGGGAACAAAATAATACATGCTTCCCATGAAGCTGTCTATGACTAAACAGAACAAAATAGAGACAGTATTTTTAAGTGATTGTAATTAGTTGTCCTAAAGTACGAGAGGGGGGAGGGGCTGAGGACATGCACGTTGTTAGCTTTGCATCAATTAGATAATAAAGCGTTTGGAATAATCATCTAAACACGTCTTTATTATTAAATAAATTATCAATACAGGTAACCCTCAAGTTTCGTTTTATTTATACAATTTTGTATCTTTCGTTTAAGGTACGATTGGAGGAGACGGTAAACAAAGTAACGTAGGATGAGGATGGTGCCGATGTGTGATTAGTATTTTAGATAAGAAAAACAAAATTAGAATAACCTAACAAAAGTAAATTAGATAAAGAAAACTACAGTGACATACGAGAATAAGAAATGCACGAGCCGGGAATCGAACCCGCACCCAAAAGCGTGGAAGGAGACTCCTACCGCTACACCACCAGCACTCTAGCAGTGACATTGAAACTGATATTTAAACTATTTATATATATATATATATATATATATATATATATATATATATATATATATATATATATATATATATATATATATATATATATATATATATATATATATTATGATGACGTCATACATCGGCACCATCCTCATCCTCTGTTCCTTTGTTTACCGCCTCATGCGATAGGGAGCACTGAATCGTTTGTACTCTTATTTTCGTTGTTTGATTTTAGAAAAAATCATAGGCGTACAAATTGGTTAAATGTTAAACGTTTGTCACCTAATAATTTTCTTATTTTATTTATAATTTACACTATAAAACTTTTAACGTCACTGCTAATAGTCTTATTTTGTCTTTAAAGGTCTGTTTACTCAGTGCAAACATTTTAATTTAACCATCTGAAATCAATGGAAGCAGGAGCTATGCGATGTTCCCTATTGTATGTTTAGATATGCTGATATTTACTTCCCTTACGTAAACGATAAAGCACCACTTTAGATTAAAAAGAATTAGGTGGAAAATGATAACTGATAAGTAAAATGACACTATTTTTAATTTTTTGTTGTTGACACCGATATTGGGTTCAATACTTCATAAATTTGTGATAAACTGTCAGGTGTAGCAATTAATCTTCTTTTTTGTGTAGATCAAGATCTAAAATTGTTTAATTCAGTTGAGCTAGCGTTAATATATATATATATTTAGATTAGGTAAGTGAATTCAGTGGTTTATTAAATGATGTTACTATTTTTACCATATTTGAAGTCTATGTAACTATTTAATTTTATTATTGCAAGTAACACAGAAGGAAAATGAAAGCAAATAAAGTTAATTAAATAATAATGGGATTATGGTGTAATAGTATAATATTAACAAAATATATACTTTTCAATAGTACGTTCAGCTGTCGTTGTCAGCAATATAACAGTAGATGCAAGACTTTAAACGTTCAACTAGCCTTCGTTTATTATACAAATAAATTAAATTGAATTAAAGTAGGTATTGCAGCTCAGCTGTTTCTTGGGAGAAACCGCGGTGATAGCGTTATCCCTTCTCCCACTCGGGCTCCGCCTAAAGATTTAACTAACTAGCTTTAACGAGTTTCGCTTTACCACTGGACTACGTTCCGTAACAGTTTTCTATGAGCTTACTAATACAAAGGAGCAACTTTACCTCATAAGCAGAAGCTAAAAGAGTGTATGTGTTTTAGAAGTCAAAATTAGACGTAGATAAACTTTTCGCAAATAGAAGCAAAGGAAACCAAGATCCAATTGTATGCTTGAAAACGCTTACCTTAGTTAGGTTGAAATTTTAATTAAATAGAACTAGTAAACGGTATCTTACTTAACTATTACTGTAAAAACATTATTATTTATAAAGTCAAAGCTACATATGTAACAACTTTGACCTTAGACTAAGTAAGAGAACCATGTCTTACAGTTTGCGGAACCAGCTTACAGTTCAAAACTGAATACATTAAAGTCTAAATATTCCGTAAAATAATAAATAATTTCTACCCTAATGCAATGGTGCTTTTTATGTAGGCAGATTCTCTTTCTAAACAGCCAACACTTATACGTTCGAAAAATTATGTCTGATTTATTTGCATGTTCAGTTACATACACACTAAATTGTTTTATGGAAACACGTTCATTAACAGTTATAAAAACCTATCTCTCTCTCTCTCTCTCTTATATATATATATATATATATATATATATATATATATATATATATATATATATATATTATATATATATATATATATATATATATATATATATATATATATATATATATATATATATATATATATATATATATATATATATATATATATATATAATATATATATATATAAACAGAGTTAAATTAAATTAACATGTTTTAAAAATATCAAATTGATATAATGGAAATAAAAGACAAAAGGTTTTAATGGTTTATTATTGTATACGAACCAATAACTACAAGTTGAAAGTTCACGAATACGTACCAGCTATTGTAGATCTGATTTTATGACGTCATCCTATAAGAGTAATAATATATTTAAAAATCTTTATCAACATTTTTGTTAGAAATATCAAGTGAAACATATACTAAAAGATAATACGCATACCTTCAGATGTGTTTTTCTTATAACCATATGTTGAACTGAAATATTTTTTTTTATACAACGTATCCACATGTAGTCTCACTAAACACGTTTTGTACTTATGAATGGTTGGATATAAACTGGCTATTGCTTTCCCATCATTATCTAATTTAGAAAGTAATACACAAAACCTGATTACTGCAACTCGTATTTAGCATTTATATTGTACTTATAAATTTACATTCAAAAACGATGGTTATTTACAACATACATTTAAAATATTTCACCTATATGATAAAACTGCTTTATGGAATACATTTTGTTATTTAACAGACATAAAACTTCATTATGATTGGAAAGTTGCGTCGTGTTAATTAACGTGTTTACAAATTATTTAAAAAAATTTCTGTTATAAAAAAACATTAAGGTCCAGTATTAGGTGAAATAATAATCATTTTCTTCATCCGCTTCATTTTGAGCGATTATAGCTTATTAACTGGTAAAAACATCTAATGCCTGATGCTGCTTCATAATAATGTTCAACCGTTAGTAATTGTACTTTAAATACACGCAAGGGCTAATATCTAATATTTTATTTTACCATTAGTATTACACAGACATGGGGTTATTCTTAGAAAAAAATTATCTGTTCCCCACGCTACCTTGAAATACTACATTAGCCTTCAATTCTTCTGAAGCTGTACCACATACATCTTTTTTTATCCAACTCCGGATCAGTAACATGTTTTATAATACACTCAAGACAGCATCTTCAATGTAGTGGTGTATACACCGAAAAAATGGATTGTGCCTTCTTCCTCTTTAAGATAGATTTTGCCTCTATACAGCATGCAAGCTCTATCTTAGCAGAATTACCTCTGTCAAAAAAAAGGGTTATAATCAAATTAAATATACCGGACTCTTTTAATCTTTGAATTTTTACCGATAAGGGTCTGCCGTACTATCACATAAGACGACTTTACATACAAGTTCTGTTTCGGATGAACTGTCGAAAATGGTATTTTTAGATTTATAAACATGCCCTTAGGGAAGATATTAGAGATAAGTTACGGAAACATTTTGAGTTATGACCGGCAGATCTTTGCGATATCATATCTCATATAGGTAAAATTTCGTGACGCGAGGATTTCGGCGAAGGCTGTTTCGGCGATCCCACTCCAACCCTCCCCGAGCATAATCGAAATTGTAAGACAGGTGTAGGGCTGCGCAACTTGCGCTCGGGGCTTTGTCCCTTGTCGAGGCACCAATGGCGGAAAATTTGAATTTGTATTTGTATTTAAGTCTCTGCAGGTTATGGCTGGAAATATGAATCTGTTTGTGACGCCATCTATGAGAGGAAATCTGAACTTGTATTATAATGATAAGGAGGCTAATGCTAACTTATAAGACCGACATAGGGCTTCGCAAGTTAGTTACTTTCGGGTCTTAGCCTCTGGTCCCTTGGTGGGAAATTTGAATTTGAATTTGTATTTAAGTGTTTACGTTATAATTACTTATTGCAAGAAATTTGAACTTGTATTCTAATAAGATACCTATTGTTAGCTTATAAGACATAACATAAGAAACTGTATTAGGGCCTGCGCCCTCCTGTCGTGCGCTTGTTGGTGAAATTTCAATTTGTCTCGTCATCTAGTTGTGTATGGCGTAATGAATATTTTCTGTAATAAAGGTGGCATCATCTAGCGTTGTATTTCTAGGACTAATCAGGGTTTTGTTTGTGGCACCATGTAGTGGTATATTTTTAAACTAGCGAATGTTTTCTGTAATAGAGGCGGCACCACCTAGCGGTATATTTCTAGGACTAATTAGCGTTGTTTGTGGTGTGATGTAGTGGTGTAAATGCTAATGAATGTTTTCTGTAATAGAGGTTGATCGTGTTCGTCTCTCCCTCGTCTCTTTCTCAAACATACATAAATCAATTAATCAAATGAAATCAATAAAATACCAAACTGATGCAACTTAATCATCCAAAACCACCTCTCAATTCAAAAAATAGCAGTATTGAACGCACAGAGTGCAAAAGAAAGCCAATCTCACACTTACTCTAGCTCGCACAAGACCCAAGGCTAGCAGGATTCTCGTTTCTCGTGCGTTTCGCTCTTTAAAGTGTAACCGTTATCGACTAAACATTATTATAATGCATTCTCTTGTTTATGAGCCAACATCAGCGACCATTAGAGATTTTACTGACTTGTGAATAAACTATTACAACATAGCCGTTCAAGATAATGATGGAAACGACGACGTGGATGATCAGAATGTATCTCACGTCCAAGGTGATGATGATGATTCAGAGAAGAGGAAGAAGAGCGATGAGGTAGAGGAGAAGGGCGAGTCTCAAAACCATGATGATAGCGACGAATCACGGTTCAAGAAGAAGAAGAAGACCGATAAAGGATGTGTTTAAATAAATGATGTATTGTTGTTTATAATAATAATAATATATTTTCAAACGCTAAACTTTCCTTCAATTTTGTTAATAAACTTGTTTTTCCTAACGGTGTTTGAACCTGCACTAACAATGCTGCAGTTAATGCGCAAGGGCGGTTAGGTGGGCAGCTACAATAAGTGTGAGATTGGCTTTCTTTTGCACTTTGTGCGTTCAGTCATACTGCTATTTTTTGAATTGAGAGGTGAGTTTGTATGATTAAGTTACCTCAATTTGGTATTTAATTGATTTGATTTGATTAATTGACTTGTATGTTTGAGAAAGAGACGAGGGGGAGACGAACACGATCAACCTCTATTACAGAAAACATTTATTCGCCTTTACACCACTATATTGCACCACAAACAACCCTAATTAGTCCTAGAAATATACCGCTAGGTGGCGCCGCCTCTATTACAGAAAACATTCACTAGTTTAAAAATACACCGCTAGATGGTGCCACCTTTATTACAGAAAATATTCATTAGGCCATACACAACTAGATGACGAAACAAATTGAAATTTCCCCAACAAGCGCCACGACAGGAGGGCGCAGGCCCTAACACACTTTCTTATGTTATGTCTTATAAGCTAACAATAGGTCCCTTATTAGAATACAAGTTTAAATTTCTCGCAATAAGTAATCAGAATGTAAACACTTAAATACAAATTCAAATTCAAATTTCCCACCAAGGGACCAGGGGCAAAGACCCGAAAGTAAGTAAGTTGCGAAGCCCTATGTCTGTGTTATAAGTTAGCATTAGGCCTCCTTATTATTATAATACAAGTTCAGATTTCCCCTCATAGATAGCGTCACAAACAGATTCAAAATTTTGGTCGAGGGGTGAGGGCCTGAAAGTAAGTTGCTAAACCACACATCTGTCTTACAAGTTAGCATTATACCCCTTATTATAATACAGATTCATATTTCCATCCATAACCTGCAGAGACTTAAATACAAATACAAATTAAAATTTTCCGCCATTGGGGCCTCCACAAGGGACAAATCCCCGAGCGCAAGTTGCGCAGCCCTGCCCTTTTTTTTGACAGAGGTAATTCTGCTAAGATAGAGCTTGTATGCTGTATAGAGACAAAATCTAGCTTAAAGAAGAAGAAGGCACAAGCCATTTTTTCGGCGTATACACCACTACATTGATGATGCTGTCTTGTGTGTATTAGAAAACATGCTACTGATCCGGAGTTGGGTAAATAAAGATGTATGCGGTACAGCTTCAGGGGTCAAGAAGAATTGTGGTATTTCAAGGTAGCGTGGGGAACTTAGCTAATTTTTTTTAATAATAATCCCATATCTGTGTAATGCTTGGTAAAATAAAATATTAGACATTAGTCCTTGCGTGTATCTAAGGCACAATTACTAACGGTTGAACATTATTATGAAGCAGCATCAGAGTATTAGATGTTTTTACTAATTAATAAGCTATAATCGCTCAAGGTGAAGCGGATGAAGAAAATGATTGTTATTTCACCTAATACTGGACCTTAATGTTTTTTACAACAGCAAATTTTTTTAATAATTTGTAAACACGTTAATTAACACGACGCAACTTTCCAATCATAATGAAGTTTTATGTCTGTTAAATAAAATGTATTCCATAAAAGCAGTTTTATCATATAGGTGAAATATTTTAAATGTATGTTGTAAATAACCATCGTTGTTGAATGTAAATTTATAAGTACAATATAAATACTAAATACGAGTTGCAGTAATCAGGTTTTGCGTATTACTTTCTAAATTAGATAATGATGGGAAATCAATAGCCAGTTTATATCCAACCATTTATAAGTACAAAACGTGTTTAGTGAGGCTACATGTGGATACGTTGTATAAAAAAAAAATTTTAGTTCAACATATGGTTATATATAAGAAATAAACATCTGAAGGCATGCGTATTATTTTTTAATATATGTTTCACTTGATATTGCTAAAAAAAATGTCGATAAAGATTTTTAAATATATTATTATTCTTATAGGATGACGTCATAAAATCATATCTACAATAGCTGGTACGTATTCGTGGAATTAAAACCATTAAAACCTTTTGTCTTTTATTTCCATTATATCAATTTGATATTTTTAAAACATGTTAATTTAATTCAACTCTGTGTTATATATATACATATACATATATATATATATATATATATATATATATATATATATATGTATGTTTCCTATTTAGATTTCCACAAGTATTAATGTTTAAATAAGACATTTTTCTTTAAAACTTGTGTAAATAAACGTACAATTAATTCAACGTTTCGGGAACGTCCTTTGTTCCCTTTGTCAAGAATTTATTTGACAATTACAGAAATTGAAATAAGGTAACTATTTTTAACAAATACAGAATATGAAACAAGGTAACTAATTTAAATTTAATCTGGACGAGTGTGTTTGACTTCGGGTAGTTGGTCGAGTACATGATGTAGAAGGTGCAGAAGTGGGGACGTCAGGAATAGTTGCAGCATAAGTGTTTGAAATTCCTGGAAGATTTGGAGTTGGTTGAAATGTAGAATCAACTTGTTTAATGACATTCTTCCAAATTTGTGGCATTCTAGAAGTGTCATCTCGTTTATTGAGGGCGTTTGGTCTTCTTTCAATTTCAACTGCTTCTCTAATAATTCTTTCTTGTAAGGTATATAGAGGTGCAATTAAACGGATATTGTTGGTATTAATTTGGTGTCCTGTATCTAAATGATGTGCAGCTAAAGACGATGAAGGATTGTGCTGCTTAATTGCTAGTTGGTGTTCATCGGCTCTCGCATATAATATTCTGTTGGTTTGTCCTATATAAGTTCTTCGACAGTTGTTGCACGGTATCTCATACACTCCTTGGCTTTCATTTGGAATTTTGTCTTTGGGGTTTCTTAAAAGTTGGGACAAAGTTGAATGTGGTTTGAATACCGGTCTGAAGTCGTTTTTGGGACAGAATAGCAAAGAAATTTCCCAAAATTTCCCATAAAATGGTACTGACACAAATACAAAATACAAAATATGTGACTATGCATGGCAGATCCTTATATAAGTGGTATTTTTTGAACATTTTTTTTCTTTGTTTTCAAATTTGAAGGAATTTTGTGGTACTATATGTGATTTTAAGTTTAATTATAATATTGTGTTGCATATTGTCTTATACTATACTTTTCCTTGACTGCAAATTCAAAATTTAAGCTAACTTTTACCTTTGTTACTATGTTTGATCTTAATTGTAATTAATCAACCATAAAAGTAGGCAATTACAGCCGGGAGAGCTAACAGGGCCATTATCGTTATTTATTGTTACCCTTCAATTGGATAAAACTGAAAGTTAGAGGACGGAAACGTTCGCGACAATAGTAACAGATTTGATAGATTAAATAACAAAAAAATAAGTATAACTCGGAAATCTAAATTAAAAATAATTGAAGCACTTGGTCGCAAATAAATAACAGCGAGTCCGGTGAGTGACGCGGAGCCAGGAATCGCGTAGGAAGCAATCTAGTTGAAACGTGATGTGATTGAAGGGTATGTAAGTGAAAAATGTATATGTACATATGCACATTTAGTTATTCACACAGAAAGTATACGCTCTATTATTTATATGTTTCTCGACTCTGTCTATATTTCTACTTCTTACTTCCTTACGTGTCGAGGCAGTAGCCAAATAACTGTCCATTAGTAGGACGATACCGTTAGAAGGGAATGCTACATCGTCCAGGGCACGATTTGACCAGTAACCGGTCTGCTCGCTATGGCATTACTCAAGAGAATAATACAACTGTCTCGGATAGACCTGGCTGACAGACAGGCCCCGTTGCTGACGACTGTGCAATGAATGAATAACGAGTCGGTACGTGGAGTGTTAGAGATATGCATGGTAAAGAATTTGAAATTGCGAATGTAATGTATGAAAGACACCTTGATATTCTGTGTGTAGCATAGACATAGCGCAAAGGAAAGGATGCTGTGGAGATGGGGGATGGTAGCCTAACACTATGGTCAAAAGTTGAGACTGAGGTGCATGGCACAAAAGGAGTTGGAGTGATCGTAAGTGAAAGAGCGAAAATATGTGTTAAACAGCACGAATTGATATCTCCGCGTGTAATGTGGATTAGAATGAAGGTGGCGTTTCGAAGACTTTTTCTTATTGCATGCTATGCACCGGTGAATGGAGAAAGAGAGCAGGAGCGTGAGAACTTCTGGAATTAAGTAGAGAACGTATTGAATGTATGTAAAACAAACGAAAGGGTGATGATAGTGGGGGATATGAACGGATGGGTAGGTGCACAGAGAGAACAAGAGTAAATGAGAATTGTGAACATCTGTGTGGAGAGAAGCCTGTTTCTATCCAATACGTGGTTTAAACATAAAAATTTACATAGGTATACGTGGCAAACAGATGAATCTAAAAGTATGATGGACTTGATAGTGTATGATGAACGACTTAGAAACCTGGTGAGACACAAGAGTAATCGGATTGTGGATTGTGGATCGGACCACTTTTTGGTTGTATCGAGAGTGTGTCAAGGGAAAAATTGGGTCTGGAGAAGGAAAGCAACCGTAGTACGAACGTCCAGAATTAAGTGGATAATGGTGCGAGAATCAAATACGCAGATCCTGTGAGTAAAGAGTTGAATGTGAATGAAACAGTGTGGAACGAACAAATAAAAGACACTGACGTTGAAAGTGCATGGATAAGCTTGAAAAACTGTATTGCCAATTGTGCCGTGCGGATATGCGGAAGAGTGACTGTAAGTAGACAGAGAAAATGTGCCTGGTGGAATGAGTCCGTAAAAAAGGCAGTATGTAAGACAAAAGATGAATACATAGCAATGATTGCTGCAAGTTTAAGTTTCAGAAACAAAGAAGCGAAGGAGTCAGTGAGAATAGGTAAACAGGAAGTGATGGCTCTAAAAGGAGAGAAAATGCAGAATGATTTTGAGGGAAAAACTCTTCTGGAAATGGGTCAAGAATACAAAACGTGGCCCAAAACAAAACGCTGCAGAAGTGATGAATATGAGCAACGAAATAGTATGGAACTATGCTGAAGTGAGGAAATGCTGGTAAGAATATTTCAGAAAGCTGTACAGTAGTGAGGAAAGTAAGACTGAAGTGTTACATAAGGAGAATGTAGAAGGAATGGTGAATGAAACTGAGAAACACATTGGGATAAGTGAGGTAGAGAAAATGGTAGGAAGGTTGAAAAACGACAAGGAAGCAGGCGTAGATGAAATTACTGGTGTACTGCTAAAGTATGGAGGTGCAAGTTTATACGAAGACTGTTTGAACTATTCAATGTATGCCCTACGTGTGGAGAAGTGCGAGGGATTGGAAGAGCGCGATTATTGTACCACTGTATAAGAGTAAGGGGAACAAGAGTGATTGCAAGAACTACAGAGGAATAAATTTGCTTAGCGTGCCTGGTATTTGGAAGAATACTGATTGATAGATTCCGAGAAACTACACTAAGATTTGGCATGTGCAGGGTGGCTTCATACCAGGGAGATAGTGTGTCGATCAGATAGTTGCTCTCCAGCAGGTGATCGAAAAGTGTTTAAGTGTAAAAAGTATGCTGTACTGTCCGTTTGTAGATCTGGAGAAAGTATACGACGGAGTGAATAGAGAGAAGCTGTGGGAAATGTTAAATGAATATAGCGTAAATAAAGGTCTAATAAATAAGCAGTATAAAACGGTAGTCGGGCATGTGTTAGGGTGAGAGGAGGTGTGAGTGGATACTTTAATATTGAGCAAGGAGTGCGACAGGGCTATGTGATGCCACCGTGGTTGTTCAATGTATACATGGATAAATGTGTTAGACAAGCATGTACCGATACAAATGGTGTAATGGTTGGTGACGTAAATGTACGACTTCAGGTGTATGCAGAGTGTATGCACAGTCTTATTAAGTGACAGTGCGGATGAGCTACAAACGTGAACAAAATTAAGATTGTGATGTTCAATCGGGAAGGTGGAAAGGAGAATAGGGCATTTACTCTACAAGATGAAATTGTGGAGCAAGTGGACGAACTGGTATATCTGGGTAGAATGTTTACTGCAGACGGTATAATAGAGGGCTACATTGGACGAATGGTCAATGCTGGAAGGAAAGTGATTGGAAGTATGTGGACGATAATGAGAAACGAAAGCATGAGCCTAGCTACGAAAAGAGTAATCTATAATGGCGTGTTTGTCCCGTCAGTACAGTATGGAAGTGAGACATAGTTATGTCAAAAAAAGCACTAAAGAAAAATAAATTCCATGGGTATGAGATTCCTGAGAAGCGCATATGGTAAAACGAGAAGGGACAAGATAAAGAATGAATGCATAATGGCGGAGTGTGGCGAGGAAAAGACGATGATAGATAATTATAAAAGCAGTACATTACGTTGGTTTGGTCACATTGAGAGAATGCACAACGCAATATTAACTAAGCAAGTATATGTGGGTGAGGTTAGAGGTAAGACCGTGTCTGGTAGGCCGCGTAAAACATGGCTGAATATAGTAGAATGTATGATAAATGAAAGAAAGATAAGGAATTTTAAAAATAAAAGGGCATGTCAGAGACGATGTATGAATCTTGCGGAAGCTAGGGAGGTATGTGGAGATAGGAAAGCATGGAGAAAGATTGTGAATGAAAAAATAAATAAGAGGCAAGGATTGTTTTGCCTACCCCGCAAGAGAATGGCGTGAAGGTTAAGTTAAGTTCAGTTACTAGAAGACCTTTAAAAATTGTCTATTTATTTAGCTTATTCGACATACGCTCTTTGAAACGGGATGGTTTGTCCCACCACAAAATAATTAACCTGGGGGCAAATCTTCCACGACTTGTCGATAGCTACAGATTGAATCTCTCTTGACATTGATATCAACAATTCGCTATTAAAAACCCGAAGCATTTGAGCCAATCATTTTCACCAAGAATTCAAAAAAACACATCCGCCTCGCGCGGGCTATGACGTACTAAAACGATCTTTATAAATTTCATCTCGTCACCTTATAATTGAATGGGTATTACTAATCAATTACAAAATGTACGATAATAAATCTTCCTTAATTATTTATTATTCATTATTGTTATTCATGGTATATGACAGAATATTATGGCTGAACTGTAAGATCGGGACACACTTTAAAATTAGTTTCATAGACAAGGTGTCATAAAGCTCGGGAGTCTATCAAAGGTATGTATATGCTATATTTTATTTGCCTTTTGAATTTTACGACCAAAATAATCGTAAGTTTTATCAGAATTTACCGGACCTAAACCTTAAGGATTTCAATAGCTATTTGTGTATTAGGGGCGCAAAGTAATACATTGCCGCTCTGAGCAAGAAGTTTGACGTGCGACGCATACCAGAGCGCGGCTATCTCGCGAGAGCGGTAATATTACTTTGCGCTCGAATTACACACAAGATTTTTCCTACAATCGCCGAGCGCATAGTTTCTTTTTTTCTACAACCGCCGAGCACAATGTTACTTTGTCGCTCGGCGAGCGGCAAAGTAACTTTGCACTCGCTCTTCTGAAGAGTGCTTTCTTTTGGAAGAGCAAATTTGAACTTCGCGCTCGGTTGCAGGAAAATTTTTTGTGTTTTGTGATAATGCAAGAAAAATTTTAATGATGAATTTCTGAAGTGTTTTCTCCTTTTTGGCCATATTTATGCTGCAGCGCACTAATTAATTATGGTATACGTTCTATTTATAATAAAGTAACCGACTTATACGGGATGTTCAAAAAAATTAAGAAGGCATAATTAATGGTTTCGGCAGGCAGTAGCTTAGTTGCAGTAACTTGTTTAATTTAAATGGGACATCCTGTCCTTTATACAGATAAATTAAAAATTTTGCTTATCTTTCGAACTGTGTTAGGTTTCCCGATATTTGATGATTTAGTACATGGTTTGATTATAATTACATACCGTCATAATACATAACCTATATATTTGTAGGTAAACAAATACATTTATTGTTTATTATAAATTAAATCATTTCAAATGGAAAAATTGATAAAAGTTGCAATTAGTTTGTTATTCTCAAGATTTATAACAACACTTCGAGAAGCATAATTATTGCTTTGTAATCGACATAATTCTTTTACATGGTGATTGTTAAATTTGGAATTATGTCTTCCTATATTTTTGTTGTAGTGTTCTTTGCAGTCTGCCCATACCAATTCAATTGGATTAAATTGACAGTGATATGAAGATAACCGTAATACTCTGTGTCTACACTTGTGTGCTACTTCATCTATTTCCTACACCTTCGGTATCGCATTATGTGCAACTAATTACAGTAATTCTTTTTTAAACATGCTAGGCTCATAAGCTATGCTGTGATTTAATAGAAAATTATATATTTCCTTCTTAGATGAATTATATGGATTTTGTTCTAGAAGTTTGGAATGATAACTAGCATTGTCCATTACAATTAAAAATGGTTCTTTTAAGTTTGCAATTAAATAATTTCCAAATAATTTTGTAAACAACTCCGCATACATGTCTCTATGATAGTCTGCACTTTGTGACTTTGTAGAAAACAAAAGTGAAGCGTTGAAAATAAATCCATCTTCATTACCTGCGTGAACAACTATAAATCTAACAAATACAGTAATTTTATTAGGAATTACAATGTAACTAAATTACAACAAACCTTTTTCTTTCACCCATTCGCTTCTTCTTCACGCTTTCCTTAGATTTATCATTCCAGCTTCTTTTGTGCGATCCTCCACGGAAAATCCAAGTTTCATCTAAGAATACAGGATCGTATAATTTTACTTGTTTATTTTTGTAATATTCTCTCAAGAATGGTACACGATTGGCAGCAATATGTGGTTGTTTCAGTAAACCTCTCCTACCATGATCTACTTTAGATGAAAAGCCAGTGGAATGTAAGAGACGTCTTTAACTTAATCTATTGAAACCGAAAACTTGCTTAATTATTTTTGTAATAATGCCAGCGTAACGTGTATACCTACAAAAACAGGTATAGTACGAAATATGTCTCGCATTTTTGTATGCATTTTATAAATTTTTCTCTTTCACATCCTTCACATAGTCATCAACTTCGGTGGACTTAGATTTCGTACATTTTCTCCGCTTAGCTGGTGACTGTGCAGGTTGATTTTCTCTTTGGGCTTCTGCAACCCCTCTTTCATAGCACTAACTGTATTTATACTGATCCCACGAGCTACAGACGTGCGCTAAAAGTAGTCCTCCAAGTATCATATTTTACACAACAATGTATTACATACCTGCATAACAGATTTGAGTGGAACGAGTGCCTCTTGAGTGTTACGTTCCCGTTCAAAATAATTAAGCACGTTTATAACTACGAACTACGCTTGAGGTGTTTATTACATATCATACCTAAACTTTGAAAATGTTATGTAAATTACGTAAAAATGTTACCAAATTACCGATAATTCACTGTACAAGTTGTAGATAGTTTAAAAAGTAAAGCAAAAACGCATAAACAATAATTTTAAAGAATGACAGGAGTGACAGATGTTGCTTCTCAATCACGACACACGTTTTAGTGCGCTAATATGGGTTGTACAGCAGATTTATGTTGGTATGGCCATCCTTCTTTAATATATGTAGTTGGGAAAGAGAGGAATGTGTAATTTTATCATAGAGTTTTATATAGATGAGTCATACCCAACTTTATTTGAATCATACTTTAATAGCAATTTAAATAAGCTGGGAATGTTCAGTACAACCCCTATAAATCCCGTTACAAGGAATGAAGAAATGCTTTTATAATGCTAAGGATGAAAGCGCCTTTCACAATAACGAATGCATTCTGTTTCTATTATGTAAATCTTTGTTAAACTAGAAAGTGGGTAATAAATAACTTACGATATTGTTAACCAAATTTGGTATCGTTTAGGACTATTAAATTTGAGATTATTCTTTAGTGCGAGTCGGCCGTTGTAGTGCAATGGACTAACTGCCATTTACCATACGTTGTTATGTAAACATTGAGTTCAATCTGGGTTTTAAAAATTAGCATTATTCATGAAAATGTGAAAAATTCAGTATAGGAAAATCTAAAACAGTTCGAAAGAAAATCAAATTGTACATTTATCGGTGATATAAGATACAAGGTGTCCTATTTAAATTAAAGAAGTTGTTGCATGTCAAGATCCTCTAATTATTCAATCTTAATTTTTGAACGCCTTGTATAAGACAGTTAATTTGTTACACTTTTTTACAATTAATTAATTCGTGCACTCTAGTATCAATATGGTCAAAAAACTCTTAAGAAATTGAGATAAGTCAAGTAGTATACAGGGCATTTCACTTAAGGAAGATAACTTACATATGGTCTGGAACTTTGGGATACCCTGTAGATTATGAAATTGTTGTACCGCTCGTAAGTCCTTATTCATGCTAAAAGCGAAACCTTTGCTAAGTCTCTCCTCTTTTTATATCAACCTAAAAAGCGGTGTCACCACAAAAAAACGACGACACTGTGAAACCCGCTTTTTATTTTTATTTTTATTACGTACAATAATTTATTTGACATTGTATGATTATTTACCGATATCTAATAGGACATTCTAACTTTCTGAAAATTAAGAGTTATCGCAAAAAATGAATACTCAAAGGTGTAGACTACATTAATGCTACAACGTTAACTCATGAAAACTTGTCATCTCGTTAACTAAATATCTAATATCTAACGAACCTAAATTAAATGTAACAACCATAATTATATTCAATTAAATATCGTTTATATGAACCGGTACACAGTTTTTAATTTCTATAAAGCTATAAATAATCGTACACTCCATTTGCCAGGCAATGTATCTCAAACTATTAATTTAACTTTTATTAATATCCACAAAGTTTCAGTCTGAATATCTACATTCATTTGCGATACGAAGCTTGCGACATCCTTTACTTCTTACTAAGCCAGATAAAATCTAGTACAATTAAAACCTCCGATCTTTGCCTTAATATAGATTAGAGAAGGTAAAAGCGTTTCTATACTGAAACAGTATGAACTTGTATAAATGTAGTTTTCCAGCGGTTCTTATACAGCGGATGCCTAAATTTAACACTTACTGTAAATTAGATATCTGTTTTTTGTCGACAGGTCCAACAAGTCGTAAGGGATGTCAGAGATAAATCCACAACTATAAACAGGATTTGCTTTTGTTGGGCACCACTCGTTTTCCTTAGATAAGTAAAACAAAAAAAAAAGATATGCATACATATATTCAATAAATCAAAATAATAATACGGTTTAACTTCAGCATGAATACAAATGATAATAGTTCGAACATAAATGTAATTGTTCGTATAGCTTACGATAATAAAGCTAATTCTTAATAAGAATTTAAAACTACGCACAAAATGTAGGCCATATTTAGATTCGTCTTCGTCTTTTCTTTGAGTTTAGCAAATCGTGAATTTAAAAGTAAATTACACATAATTAAAATACTTCTTTCTTTTGGGTATTAAATCATGTATTTTTATTGTATATAAATTTAAATATTTCGAGAACAATTCAGGTTATCATCCTCAGTAAATGACATTAGCTTTAAAAACTAAACGAGATGTCAAAGTAAATTTATGAAATACGAAAACGCAAAATAACCCTGCTATTAATATACCAATTTGATAAACGTATTTAAAAACCAACTATGGAATCTAATTTTATTTTAGTAAAAAATTGCTAGATCTTTACTAAATTAATTATTAAACTACCTTGAAGATAACAGAGAACCCCTCTAACGGACAAAGAGTAACAATGAAAAACGTCATAATCAAAGAACAAATTTAATCAAATTTGGTGTAAGTGAAAAGTTGTGAAAAATTTTTAATTTGAAATTGATAAAAGCATTCACCAATAGAAACTTGACATACCGATTAAAGACAAAGTAAAATTTAACAAATTTAAGACATTTTTCGATTATTAATAATTGTAATTGTTATTTTACATTTAAAACACGTTGCGACGTTTAATACGATTTTAATTTTTACTTCATATGTTAAACTAAAACTCAGTGAATAAGTGTGCCATTCAACTAGATGCGTGTATTTGAAAGCCTACTATTGAATGTTATTTTACTGTAGTAAATAGATATAGTTAGATCTTTAATAGATGATTAAACTTCCTTGTAAATGACCTTCTAGAATACCCTGTAATGGGCGAACAGTAACAAACAAAGTGTAATAATCAACAAACAAATTTATAAATTGAACATCCTAATCCAAAGTTGTGAAAAACTTTAATTTAAGAATGCTTGTTATCATGTAGCTTGTGCAGCACTGTTATATGGTAGCTTTGAAATGCAGTTAATATCGGGCTCAGGTTTCTAATAAGACATTGCGTTACTGTAACTCGGAAATACGGGAAGCGAAAGTTTATTTACAACTCTCTTAAAACAATCCTGGAGAGTTAGTAGCGCGTTATAACAGTATTTTATTATCTTTGATATACTATTTCTTTGGTACTGATTAATACTACTTACAGGTTTTAGAACAAAAAGACACTTGATCAGTGTTGCAGGTGGCGGATCTATCACTTAATAGGTACACGGAAGAATTTTCTTTGAAGTAAATTCTATCTGGACAGGTTGATATTTTACCCTCAATTGTTTTAAGTGGAGGCTCTACTCTATGTAAATCTACAACTGGCTAATCGGTATGTTCGGTGTCTGTATTTTCAGGTTACAGGGATACTGGGGAATGTGGCGGATCTATACACAACGTTCATAGCGGGAAACAGGTGGTCGGTACAAAACTATGGCTTTCATCGGTTCCGATGTTGGAAAATAATTAAAACATGAACATCTCCTTAAGCTCATTGTTACAGTACTAACTTCTGTGTTTCAGATTGCAAATTCTGTTCCGGTCCTTCACTTCTAATACGACACTCTGCACTTGTAAGATGCCAGTAGCGGCGTATAATTTGTGGAACAGAATCCACTTGTAAAGCTACGTAGGTAGTCCCTGGAGCTGACTGGTTGACGATATTGGGCCCGGCAAACAACCCTCGTATACATCGGAGTAAGAAAATGACGCTGGCAATGAAACTCCCAACGTGACATTCTTTGCTAGTGCTCGTGTAGGTGCTGTATAAACTTACATGAAGGTGAAGGTACATTCTAGCATCTGCAAGCCAGGATGATCAGGTGCTCGGGTTATGCAGGAGAGAGTGCTAAAATCGGCAAAGGCCTCGAAACAAACTTCTAGAACTGGTCAGGTTATGCAAGGTTGGTTTGAGAGAGAAAGCCCGAGATGGCGAAGATCTCGAGATAGATTCCGCTACTGTGAGAGCGTCTCGCAGTCAAATTAGATTTAGCTGAAAGCGGATACAATTGTTGTTCATTGCGTCAGGTCAGAGATTGGCTATTGTTTAAGTGGTGGCGTAGAAACGCTTCCGCATCGACGACGTTCAATAAAAAATAAATAGTAGGGTTACCTTATATAAAGAGCCTTGGAAATCATTTAGCTGTAAAAATACAAAAATATACAGAAGATTTGCAACAAAAAATGTATTTTTAAGGTAAACACAGGACTTAATCTTTCTAGTTATCACTATCACTGTCGCCTGCTTGTTTTGAAATCGGTAACTCTCGGTAGAAATAATGGAATTGCATCCGGATCTATTACAAAATCCTTATTAAATATTTATGTTTTTTTTTGGTAATGTCTAGAATTCATGCGTGTAGCAGGCAATTAATCATCAGGGACTAGTAATTGAGTTCTCGGTAATCTGGATACATTCCGACTTCTACATTAAAGTTTGTTTTATAAAAAATTATTGCCGGAAACGCAGTTTGTACCTGAAAATGTGCTGGAATTGAAATCAGAAACTTTGTTTTTCTTACTATTTCTTTTTTTACTGATGAATGGTGGCTGAGGTGTGACATATAATATTTGAAAATTCTCGAACTCTAGTACAATTACAACAACAGTTGCACCTGTGCCAGTCTCAAGGCGTAACGCTTTCCACAGTTGCTTGTTTCTTTTTAAGTTCTTGCAATAAAATTATTAACGTGGTCTGTCTTCAACTTGTGAACATTGTTTTCAAATTTGGATAGATCTTAATCGTCATAGGTAAATGAACACACTTACTTACAATATAATTAAACTGGGACTTCAATAGTGCTGAAGCGATTTCATGATCGCCCCTTCCTGCCTTCGATTCTTCCCATAATTGTTTTTTGTGAGCTTTAAAGTGTAAAAGCTTTGATTATTGACAGGTAAGGAGTAGAAGACATTTTTGTAGGTCAACCATAATCGCTTTGATTTCGTCTACTAACAATTTGCTTGTTGCTTTATCGTTCTTCTTCCCCTTATACCTCAGTCAGCATGCAGCACCGCGAAGATGATCTTCATATTCCTGGAGGATAACTGCCGTTTCTCCATTTTCACGACCTTTTTGGTGCAGCAGAATAAATTTATCGCAGCTATCCACACGTATGAGCAGACGAGGTTTTGAAACCCAGATTAAATTCGGAATTAAACCTTTTTGTACGCCCAAATTTGGCAGTTTCTTCCTTATAAACTCTTTCATCCTTTCACTTCACCAAATATAATTTAAACACTTTCTTTATTTAGTTCAGGTCCTAAGTACTTATTTGCAGTTTTGTTCGTGTGCAGTGGCTTTCTTAATGAGGTCACTTTGTGAAGATCAGTGACAGTTGGGCGGAACAACTGAAATACAAAACCTCCAGCAACATGAATTTAGGCCATTACGCATCACAGTTTCGGCTATTCGTAATGCATTAGGAAAGACGGTTTTCCATACATCAATTTTTTGTATTATGTTTCCTGATTTTACAACAAGGTTATAATTTATTGTTTGTTGCCTGTGACCTTGCCTGCATCGTTTTTGGGTCTTTCACATTCTGTAGATTTTGAGATGATGTGTGAAGGGACAAACTGACGTTTGAATCCAAACTTTTTTGCTTCATCCAATAATTTTCGGTAAATAATAGGCATATTATTATTATGGGTAAAAAGTAATACCTCCAGTGGGACTTATGTGACTTCACACATACGTCAACAATTTTACATGTATAGCTTACATTATTTTTATTATAATAATACAATTCACTGCCAGCAGCGAAAAAATATTTGGTGTTGAACAACATACAACCTTCCAACCTAAAGAAATGAAACAATTTTAGTAACAATTTCGTAGGATAATTATGCAACCTTTTTTTTAATACGGTCACAAAGAAAATAGGCAACACTGTAAAAACAAAAAGAATAATCTGTATCGGATAGATGTTTAAAATTTGACGTGAGATAGAAACATCTAGATACTAACCAGAAAAAAAAATCCAAAGCCGCCCGCCTCTATAAAAATAGTTTAAGCATTTTCAATCTTATTTAATTAATTTTTAGCGCATTTCGGCTTCGTTTTAATATTATTAACATAGAAAAGTTATGTGAAATAAAATTATCTTTAAAAAATGTCTTTTCTTATAAAATTAAACAAATAAATTTGAACAAACACTTAAGTTCCACATTAGCCTTTTTTAGGGCCAAATTACGTTTCGGATCAAAAAATTGCATCGAACAAAATTAATCGATATGTTTATAATCAATGTATAGGTATTTTTATATCAATGAAATATGCTGCTGTTTCAGAAATATTTGATAAAAAACAAAAAATGGCCCTAACACACCCCCTCACCGCTGCTGTATTTCTCCTAAAAAATAATCAGCTCTATGATAAATGAAATAAAGCTAGTACGTACGTATTATGGTGTAGATACTAAAATACATCCCCACACACAGACACACTTTCTCACCCATCCACCCATCCTACCACTCACCCACACATTCACCCAACCGTCAACCTATCCACCCATCCTCCCACATACACACGCACTAACGCACACACGCGCACACGCACGCGCGCATGCACGCATATTGTATTACTCAATAGAACAATACAATTGCCTCCAATCGACCTGGCTACATGGGGCAGTCAAGGTCAAAACAGACAGGCCCCGTTGCTGACCACTGTGCAAAGAATGAATGGCGAGTCGTAACGTCGAATATTAGAGGTATACATGGTAAAGAATAAAGACACCTTGATATTCTGTGTGTATCGGAGACAAAGCGCAAAGGAAAGGATGCTGTGGAGATGGAGGAAGACACCATAGCACTATGGTCAGGAGTTGAGACTGATGTGCACAGCACAAAAGGAGTTGGGGTGATCGTAAGTGAAAGAGCGAAAATATGTGTTAAACAGTACGAATTTGTATCTCCCCGGGTAATGTGGGTTAGAATGAAAGTGGAGTTACGAAGAGTTTTTCTTATTGCATGATATGCACCGGTGAATGGAGAAAGAGACCAAGAGTGTGAGAACTTCTGGAATGATGTACAGAACGTTTTGAACGAATGTAAACCAAACGTAAGAGTGATGATATTGGGAGAACGGATAGGTGGGTGTACAGAGAGAACGTACTGAACGCGTTCCAGGAAAGTTCGGAGACCAAACAGAGAATCAGAGTGGTGAACGCCTGGTGACCATCTGTGTGAAGAAAATCCTGTTCGTCATGGCAAAGAGGTGAATCTAAAAGTATGGTTGAAATGATAGTGTATGATGAACGACTTAGAAACCTGGTGAGAGAGGGAGAGAGAGGGAGAGAGGGGGAGAGAGAGGTAGGGAGAGGGAGAGAGAGGGAGAGAGAGAGGGCGAGAGAGGGAGAGTGAGGGAGAGAGAGGAAGGAGAGGAGAGAGGGAGAGAGAGGAGAGAGAGGAGAGAGGGAGAGAGAGGAGAGAGGGAGAGAGGAGAGGGAGAGGGAGAGGAGAGGGAGAGGGAGAGGGAGAGGGAGAGGAGAGGGAGGGGAGAGGGAGAGGAGAGGAGGGAGGGAGAGGGAGAGGAGGAGGGAGAGGGAGAGGAGGGAGAGGGAGAGGGAGAGGGAGAGGGAGAGAGGGAGAGGAGAGGGAGAGGGAGGAGGGAGGGAGAGGAGAGGGAGAGGGAGAGGGAGAGGAGAGGGAGAGGGAGAGGGAGAGGAGAGAGGGAGAGGGAGAGGAGAGGGAGAGGGAGAGGAGAGGGAGAGGGAGAGAGGAGAGGGAGAGAGAGGAGAGGGAGGGGAGAGGAGAGGGAGAGGGAGAGGAGAGGGAGAGGGAGAGGGAGGGAGAGGGAGAGGGAGAGGGAGAGGGAGAGGGAGAGGGAGAGGAGGGAGGGAGGGGAGAGGGAGAGGAGGAGAGGAGAGGGAGAGGGAGAGGGAGAGGGAGAGGGAGAGGGAGAGGGAGAGGGAGAGGAGAGGGAGAGGAGAGGAGGGAGAGGGAGAGGAGAGGGAGGGGAGGGAGAGGGAGAGGGAGAGGGAGAGGGAGAGGAGAGGAGAGGGAGAGGGAGAGGGAGAGGGAGAGGGAGAGGGAGAGGAGAGGGAGAGGGAGAGGAGAGGGAGAGGAGAGGGAGAGGAGAGGGAGAGGGAGAGGGAGAGGGAGAGGAGAGGGAGAGGGAGGGAGAGGGAGAGGGAGAGGGAGAGGGAGAGGAGAGGGAGAGGGAGAGGGAGAGGGAGAGGAGAGAGGGAGAGGGAGAGGAGAGGGAGAGGAGAGGGAGAGGAGAGGGAGAGGGAGAGAGAGAGAGGAGAGGGAGAGGGAGAGGAGAGAGGGAGAGGGAGAGGGAGAGGGAGAGGGAGAGGGAGAGGAGAGAGAGGAGAGGAGGAGGAGAGGGAGAGGAGAGGGAGAGGGAGAGGAGAGGGAGAGGGAGAGGAGGGGAGGAGGGAGAGGGAGAGGAGAGGGAGAGGAGAGGAGAGGGAGAGGAGAGGGAGAGGAGAGAGGGAGAGGAGAGGGAGAGGGAGAGGGAGAGGGAGAGGGAGAGGAGAGGGAGAGAGAGGGAGAGGGAGAGGGAGAGGAGAGGAGAGGGAGAGGAGAGAGGAGGGGATATTTTTTAAAATATATGCTATATATGTTATTTACATTTAGTACGATGTGTGTGTGTGTGTGTGTGCATGTGTGCGTGTGCGCGTTTATGTGTGCGTGTGCGCGTTTGTGTGCGTGTGCGTATGTGTGTGTGTGTGTGTGATTTTGGGAGAAATCCACCGGCGGTGATGGGGGTTTATTAGGGGCAGTTTCTGGTTTTTATTAAGTATTTCTAAAACAGCTGCATATTTCAAAGATATAAAAATACCTAGGGATAGACCTTAAACATATCGATTAATTATGTTCTATGTAATTTTGTGATACGACGCGTATAGCAGCAAAAAAATTCCTAAGATAGAATTTAAGTCAAATTTTTTAAAGAAAATTTAATTTTACATAACTTTTCTTTAGAAAGTTTCTTAATATAAGCAAGATAACTCAAAAAATTAATTAAATAATATAGAAGCAGGCGGCTTTGGAATTTTTATATTATCTATCTGATATGAAGTTTTAAACATCATTCTGTCATAGATCATTGTTCTAGGTTTTTCAATGTTGCCTGTTTTCGTTATGAACGTATAGAAAAGGGGTTGCATAGATATGCTAACAAAATTGAAATTAAAATTATTTCATTTCTTTTAAGTTTTCATCTAGATATCTATTAACCTCTGTCAGACATGAAGTTTCCAACGTTTGTTTGACATAGATTATTGTTTCTGTATTTACAACGTTGCATATTTCCGTAATTAACATTATAAAAGAGGTTGTATAATTATCCTAAGAAAAATATTATTTCATCTTTTAATTCCCATTTTGTAGGTTGGAAGGTCGTGCGGTGTTCCACACCAGATATTTTATAATTTCCGGTAGTTTACCAAAACTTGTCGCTAACGTAGGTAATTTTTCAACAACAATCTACACATTCATTGGTTGTTGAACTAGTTGTGTAAATATGGAAGGAACGTTATCGAAAGAACCTACTATCTCTTTGATGATCAAAAATGTTTTTGCACCAAGCAAAGCGGCGTTTAACCAATGTTTCCCATCTAGTTAACACTGTGATGGTCTCGGTACGGTTTGGTAGTACTGTGTTCATTTTAACCTGACTAATAGTTTGGTTAATTTTCTACTCGTTGTCACCTTATGTCAGGCATCTCCCAAACATGTAAACTGGATAAAACACCCTTAACGCGCATACTGATCTAACGAACTGCATTCGGAATACATTATTAACACTGCTATTTCAAAAATTACATTGAACCAAGGTATATGAAGTGATAATTATCAAATTTTGCAATAGTAGATTTTTTTAGTTTTTCCAACACCTTGCATGCTAAAAGGTGAGGAATTTCAGCTTCACTTGATGTTAACGTTCCCGCATCCTATATATTTATTTTTATTTTCTTTGCTTTATAGTGGCCGAAGTTTCGCCAAACCCTACTCTAGCGCTTTATCCACTATACACTAACATAACGTCCACGCCTGAACCGGGATTCGAACCCGGAACTAACGTATCCTAGGTCAATACCAGCCCGAATATTTTCTACAGTTTGTCCATATGTTGGTTGTATGTATTCTTTTTTAGAGTGGATTCGTTTGGCACATGCCGAATAAAAGATTTGAACTGCGGATTCTCTAATTTGTGTTACGGTTTATTTGCAGAGACAAATGAGATCGATGCATGTTGACTTTGTGTTCTCTCGTCAAACAATAACATTCTTTCATGCCTGGTTTATTTACTCAAAACCAACTCAATTGCAAATCATACCACTATATATTTTTCCTGTTAACGGGTTTCGAATACTGAATAACAAATTCGTTGTTGCTTTTTTTTAAGTAAACATTTGTTACACGTCCAAACCCATCAGCTACAGCAGAAATGGGCGGTGTCGATAGGAGTAAAATGATTGAAAGGTAGTTTCAAACACCTTACACTAACAATAAATCTACAACTCACAATGCTCAGTCCAAGACGATTTGTCTCTACGCGCCACCACAATCTTAAATTTTTCTGAAATAAATAGTCTTAGACGGAATTTTAAATTAATCCAATCTGACTGTGGAAGACAGGATGGTAGCCTACTCAGTAAACCCATACACAACTCAAATTCAATCACACTTCAAAAGCTTAATAAAATTTTGAAATGCACAGGTCGTCGTAAACTTACTGATCACACCCTGTATATATATATATATATATATATATATATATATATATATATATCTGTGTGCGGTGCGTGTGTGTGTGTGTGTGTGTGTGTGTGTGTGTGATTTGAGATGATATTCGTTAAGCTAAATATCATAGTAAGAGAGATATGAGTTCAGATTAAACGCTACATTAAACATAAATTAATTTCAATGGAATTGAGTAACCATATATGTAAAGCGCAAATTGCATAAGAACAAAGTAACATAAAAGTAAATACAAATGTGATTATAGGACATGTTGTTAGCTAGTTAAATCAAATTTCATAAGTATTAAAGTGTAATCATGGCTGAACAATAGATTTCTTCATTATAATAGTTTCCGAGCATCTTCGGAATAGTAAAAATATGTATTTTCATCTATAAAATACATGTAATCATTTATATGAGGATATTGTAGTCTTGTAGCATAATGTGCTTCTATTCTAAAACAATAAAGAAAATAAATTGTATCTATCAACATAAGAAGAGTAAAGTACATGTTAAAGAGTGTGAAATCTGAACAGATTTAACAAGATTCATATAACTTACTAAGTTTAAAAGTGAAATTAAATAAATATTATGTTATAAACTTACATAATAGTGTGATTAGGAAGTGTTACAACTTAATTTATTTATATTCTAGATGTAGTTTAAGCATAAAAGTTGAGAAACCAGGTTATGGTGATTTTGAACGTTGTGGTTGAGTTGGAATTTTTCAACATAAACC
The DNA here is from genome assembly GCA_036346205.1 of Vesta saturnalis. NCBI lineage: Eukaryota > Metazoa > Arthropoda > Insecta > Coleoptera > Lampyridae > Vesta > Vesta saturnalis. Next base: position 632,767 of record JARFJB010002079.1, on the reverse strand, counting down.
ATGAAAGTGTTAGAAACTGGTCAATCCATAAGTATTTTGGGTCATAGAATCCGTTTCTGTTTGTAGTTGTCTTGTAGGAAGTAGAATAAGTTAGATATAAGTATATGAAAATTTTCATATTTGTTGAAATTTAGATAGTTTAAGAATTTTAAAAGAAAATATGCCATGTGAGGTATCTATGGAAAGGAAAAATTGCATAGAATTCAAAAATAATTATGGTTTAAAGATCTGTCTACTTATAAGAAAGTTATGTGTAAAAATAATAATTTACAAATTCTGAAAATGATTATCCAATGAGAATTAAGCAGTGTTATGTTTGTATTGACAAAATTTGCTAAGGTGATTGGTGGTTATCCAGAAGTTATATAAGGAAGTGGTAAACGTTTTTATGATTATCTTGTAATTCTTCAAAATGTGAACATGTCACTCGAGGTGTACATGAATTAAAAATTTAAGATCGTCCATGTGGTCCGTATATCCTAAAAATGTAATAATACTAAACAATTGAAATTTAAAATTGTAAATAGAAATAAGGTTAACGTAAATATTAGTGTGAGTTATGTGTTGTCGGTATACAAGTGAATGTAAATCGAATTATTTCAATTATTTCTTTTAAATTAAAAATTATTTTAACCAAATTACCATTGCATTATTATTTTAATTGAAATAAAAATTAAAAAGTTGCAAGTACATAATAATTTGAATGCAGATAAAATTTAATTTAATTTAATTTATTTAAAGTGCTTTTTGAAAAGTTACAAAGTGCATATTGACTTCTGACTTGGATATTGGAAAATCAATATTGGAAATTGGATCAACTGAAATAAAATACACATTGATGTGAGTTTATGAATCTTATATATTTATTTGAGGTTACGTTGAATATTATTATTCTTCATTTATGTAAAGGATGCAAGTGAATTATATACTAGTCTGGAAATAGTACAACCACTTATTGATTTTATAGTGATTCAATATTATTTTAAAAGGAAAAAGATACTTACCCAAATTAGATTGTCATTATTGTTTAGTCATGATGAGATACATACAGATATTCAGGTCAATAAAATTCGCATGCGCAGAACATGTTATATATTTGCAGATGATACAAGGTATTTGAATGAATTTAAATTATACGCAATAACAAATTTATTTCAAAATCACAATTGAATTTATTTTACAAAAGAACCATACGTAAATGTTTAAAATGTTTTATTTTAATTTTTAATACAGAACTATATTGAACCCTATCCCTTGAGATACTAGCCGAGGCAATTTATTTAAATAAGATAAACAGTAATTATCATATTAAATTAATGATGGCACAACGTGCTGAAGTTGTAATAAAATACATTACAATTTCCTAGTACTATTAATCCCTATTGTTTCATTTAATTCAAATGGGGTGATAAATTAATATGACAAAAACATAAATAAAGATAAACATTAAAAATTATATATTTACACCACAATGTATATATATATATATATATATATATATATATATATATATATATATATATATATATATATATATATATATATATATATATATATATATATAATATATATATATATATATTAAAACAAAAGTTTATTTCATGTATATGATTTAATGTATTGAATAATTAATTGGTACATACATCAGTTAATGCAACGTTAATAAATTCAAAACATGTTTCCATATATTTCGATTTCATTTGAAATCATCTTGAAGTGGAACATTATAAAATTTTAATTTTATAATGTTCCACTCAACAAGCAAGTATGAACTTAATTGAAATCGTACTTTTATCTTTTAAACAAAACCTAAAACTGTTTCTTACAAATTACGTTAGCTAATCCTTTATCCGTGATACAGTGAAGTCCATATAGTCGGTTTCCCGTAATTCTTTTAAAATTTGCACCCACACTGGTCACACTGGTCGTACTGGATCCGGCCGCTAAACTTACTAACGGCCGCCAATGTCATTTATACATGTACTGCAGAACTGAATTTTTACAAAACTCAACACTGACCATTCCAAGGTCCCTTAAAAAAACGCGCGCGACCTACCTTTACTTAAGCTCTAAGCGAACGGTTCTCTTTTGCACCCTTATTAAACTCTCCCTTTTTTACCTTCTGTCCGCCGTATTACCGATCTCTTTGCGCTAATATCAAAATGTACCTATCACAATCGTGTATTTCGTGCGTCGCTGTGCTGAATCGAAATCTGGAATAAAACCATCGCTATCCAAAGTAAGGAAAACGTAGCCATCTTGATTTACGTTGTAAATTCACTCACAACTCTCCGAAAAAACCATTAATTGTGATTATATACACATTATCCAGACCATAACTCAACTTTATATGAAAACTTCTCATGTGGGGAATCTATTTCCGCACAATTTAACTCCTGCACATTCAAACAACTTCATTATTGAACACCCATTCAATTTTTCATTATTGCACCAATCTGAATTCTTTTATACACAGCAGCAATGTGGTAGTCTTACCAGTGCAATTCCGTAGATAATTACTCAAACATTATTTTTCATCCAAATTTAACGTTTTCAATATGAAAATCTTTCTACAACATTCAAATATTATTTCATATGATATCTAATGCTTCATTAAGAATTCCAGCGGCGTATCATTTATACAAATTTACATTCTACATGCACAATAAAATTTTTTTCGTCCAAACTCACTTCATTTGTACTCAAAATACGTTGCATACGTTATCAAAATACTGCATATACACGATGCGTCAAAATAACCTTACACATTGAATGTAAAAAACAACATTGCATTTTAAAAAATTCTTGATTTAATGGAATAAAAATGCAAAATAAAATCGAAATATGAAGCATTTCGCATATTATGAAACTTTTTACAAAATTTGAAAAAAATTTCTAAATATGAAGAAATATGAAGTAATTTTATGGCGTTTAGTAAACGTATGTATCATAAAACATAAGAATACAAGTACTCAAAGAAATTAAAAAAGCATAGGCCCCGAAATTTCATAAAAATTATAAAACATCTTATGTAACTGGTGTCGAACAAAGCATTCTAATTAAAAAGGTACAAACTATAAAACGGTTACAATAAAAGGAAGATACACCCATAAGCTCTGTGTATTAAAGATCTGGTAGAGATGTAGGGGCAGATATTGTAAAGCTTCAAGGCAGATGCCTTCAGTACATTAAATAGGTGCCTTTCACCTTTAATGTTAAACCATACAATATGGATCAATTGGAAATTTTAGCGAAACTTCGCTCCATAGAACTCACTAGAAGAAAGTTAAAAAAATAGAACATTTTATTACATAGCTGTGCTAAATGAATGTTAATCACAAAGAATAATACTAGTGTGTTGTCAGCAACGCGTGGCTCGAACACAATATTTAAACTTGGTAAAGATTTTACATTTTTTGCAAAGCAGATAGTAAATGGCTATAGTTCAAAGGGGTTATTCCACGTCAAGTCGACCAATATAAGAAATCATCCCCACCTTACCATCTTCAAAGTTCTTAAAATTTTCCACACATGATTACAAGCATCTGACATGATGTTATGCAAAATATGAAAACCATTTTTTTGAGGCTCATTGTTCATCTCATATATTGCTCTATCATTGTGATGACGCATTCAACGTATATTTCGTCTTGCTTTGGTCCATGGTGACTTTGTCACTATCAGGTTGTTTACTTTTAACCCGGTAACCCCATCGCCAAGCGACCATGACCGATAGCCAGGCAAGTCTAACCACGGGTGTGTTTCTTCTCCATAGGTTCCCAAGCCTGCTAATATTGGGTCTCTACTACAGATTCCCAAGCCTGATGATGGATGTCTTCACCACAGGTTCCAAAGCCTAAGAATGGGTCTCTTTATCAAGGTTACAAAGCTTCATTGGGTGTCTTATCCAAGGTTCCCAAGCCTAAGTTGGGTTTCTTAACGGTTTCCAAGCATCAACGCTTTTGCATTAATTCGTGGACTTTTGCTGCATTTGCCAAAACGACTTCAGGCTAAAAATATTCCCGGCTGTAGAATGATGTAGCATTAAGGGTAGGAAGAACACAAATGAGGTGCTGTTCAGGAACACAACGCTTGTCTTGCCTTGACGGCCAATGGAATGAATTCGCTGGTCCTAAGGTTGCATGAAGCTTACTAAAATATCATTTTCTTCAATAGACACTTCCACAATATTTCCAACCTACCATTTCCTGTCATAAGTGCATGGCAACATATTGACCAGGCTGGAGACTTGATATTTGAATTCGAGGAGCTGATTGTCCATTCAAGTTTGTGAATATTGGATCTCTACTACAGATTCCCAAGCCTGATGATGGGTGTCTTCACCACAGGTTCCTAAACCTAAGAATGGGTCTCTTTATCAAGGTTACAAAGCCTCATTGGGTGTCTTATCCAAGGCTCCCAAGCCTAAGTTTGGTTTCTTAACGGTTCCCAAGCATCAACGCTTTTGCATTAATTCATGGACTTTTGCTGCATTTACCAAAACGACGTCAAGCTAAAAATATTCCCGGCTGTAGAATGATCTAGCATTAAGAGTAGGAAGGACACAAATGATGTGCTGTTCAGGAACACAAAGCTTGTCTTGCCTTGACGGCCAATGGAATGAATTCGCTGGTCCTTCAGGTTGCATGAAGCTTACTAAAATATCATTTTCTTCAATAGACACTTCCACAATATTTCCAACCTACCATTTCCTGTCATAAGTGCATGGCAACATATTGACCAGGCTGGAGACTTGATATTTGAATTCGAAGAGCTGATTGTCCATTCAAGTTTGTGAAAATTTTGAAGTTTCTATACTAGGCTGCTGAGCCGTCACTGAAATAGTAGATGTATTTTAACTCTGCCTTTACTGTCTTTAAGTGCTCTAGCAGCTTTTTAATAAAAACATGAGAAAACAATTGTGTCATGCTTTCAACAATTGCTAATCATGCAAATGCTTAAACTTTGGACTTCAAAACTGAGTAAGTATACAACAAATGTTTGTAAATTTGCTTCACTGTTTTCCCAATGAAAACCTTGTACCGCATCTTGGACTACAAATCAGTAGTTTTCTGAGAAATCAAGTAAAACAGCGGCCCCATCTACTTCGAGATTTTAAATTGACTGATCTCAGGTGAGTACTCTGATGTTTTGCAATGTAGTGCTGACTTGTGAGAGCCATTCGTCGTGTGATAAGCTCAGATATAAAGTCATCAAGAGCCAACTTTTTAGTTTCAAGGGTGTCACGGTATGTGTGAATCCATTGTTGAAATTCAATACTTTCCTCAGAGTCAATGTCAACACAAAGCTCAGTCAAGTAGCTTTCTAAATCATTTCTACCAGGATAGGAATGGCACTGATTCAGCACACAATCTTTTGACTCTAGGCTGCATACACTTTTACTCATCAGCATTTTGTGGTCATCACAAATACTGATTGCTGCCATCATTAGCTTAACGTTTTGATGAGAAGTGCATACACATACTGAATGTGTTCCTGATGATCCGACTACAACACACCATTTTGGCCTGAGTTCACAAAATCTTGAAGAGCCGATTTCAGATCCATTTCGTGATCGATAAACTGAATACATTTTTTTTACTTATCTTTTTGCGTTTGAGTTTTTATTCCTTCTAGCTTTACTGAAATGTAGCATATTATGCTAAATTCGCCATCTTCATAAAACGACTGCACGTTTGATTTTACATCTTCTGAAAGCCTTTTTCCTTTCCTTTTTTCTGGCCTTGCCAATTTCCCTTTTGACTGTTTCAATTTTCTTGCTTGTTTAACGAGCCTTGTTCAAATGCAAAATTCCTTAGTGGTTTTTTCAATGGTCCAGCTTTCTGGCGCCAATGTTAACATTTGGATTTACTCTAGTCTGCTTGAAACTGTGAGCTTCGGTTTTAAGTCTTCGATTAATTTATTGTAATCACAATAATTATGGCAAATTCCACTTCCACTTGTAGTAGGCTCAATCAGAGTACGAGGATCAGGACCACTTGCAACAGCAACTTGACTGATATTCCGGTTGATATAACCTCCTTTATCACGACTACTAACTTTTCGGAATTTTAGAGGGGACACACCAAGATGATTCAATGTTGAGTAAAGTTTTTGTGTGATACAAACTTTTTCATCAGGATCAGAATCTGATGTCACTGTTTCTGTTTCAATGACTAATTTGGAGGAACATTCTTTATGGCATAAGGAGTACTATTTTTTGCCAGGTTTAATTTTCTTCTTTGTCATTCCATTGATCAGTTTTTAATTTATTAAAAGCAGTTGTAGAAATGACATGGTGCCTTGTTAAAGTTCCTTGTTTTGTTTGTTAACATCGCAAACTGAAAGAGGTCCAAAGCTTAGGAAGCCATAGCTCTGCAAATATTAGCAATACAACTTTCAGGTTTTGTATAACACCACCTGAGGACCCTCTGAAAATATGCTGAAAGTTTGAAGAAATTTGAATAAGGTCAGGTACATGACATTGAACGATCTAAAGGTGTTTTTAGCGATTTTAGTTTTGCAAACCTTTAGGCTCTTTCCAATGCGTTCAATAACATCAGATTGTTGGAATATATAAATGTATGTGATATACCTCAATTCAGAATTCAAAAGATGAAAATTTTGTATCTATTCATCTGTGCTAGGCACATTATTTCTTTAATTGGCATGTGATCCAGTAAATCCGAGTTGTATAAATGACAAACAAAGCAACATATTTTAAGATCTATTGGCAAGCGCGATTTTAATTTTAATGAATTCAGTGAGTTGGACTTTTGAGTAACATATATGGCGATAGAACTGAGTGCCAAGCATTTTTAATGCTAGTATTAGGGGTGCATTCAAGAATACTTTTCGACAAAAAATTCTGCCATAGCAAGTAAAATAAAGGGCTTTGGAAATAGTAAAGGGAAAACGCACTCACGGAAGCCCTTCAGTAGATTAGTTACTTACTTAACATTCACGCCATGCCCTTGCGGGGTAGGAAAAACAATACCTGCCACTTATTTATTTCTCATTCACAATCTTTTTCCATGTTTTCCTATCTCCGCATACCTCCCTAGCTTCCGCAAGGTTCATACATTGTCTCTGACATGCCCTTTCATTTTTAAAACTCCTTATCTTTCTTTCCTTTATCATACATTCTACTACATTCAGCCAAGTTTACGCGCCCTACCAAACCCGGCCTTTCCTCTAACCTCACTCACATATATTTGTTTCGTTAATCTTGCGTTGTTCATTCTCTCAATGTGACCAAACCAACGTAATGTACTACTTTTATATCTATCCATCATCGTCTTTTCCTCGCCACACTCCGTCATTATGCATTCATTCCTTATATTGTCCCTTCTCGTTTTACCACATCTGCTTCTCAGGAATCGCATACCCACGGCATTTATTTTTCTTTCGTGCTTTTTTTGACATACACATGTCTCACCTCCATACAGTACTGATGGAACAAACACGCCATCATAGATTGCTCGTTTCGCAGCTAGGCTCAAGCTTTCGTTTCTCATTAACGTCTACATACTTCCAACAACTTTCCTTCCAGCATTGCCCTTCGTCCAATCTCGCTCTCAATTGTACCATCTGCAGTAAACATTCTACCGAGATATACCAGCTCGTCCACTTGCTCCACAATTTTATCTTGCAGGGTAGATACTTTACTCTCCTTTTCACCTTCCCGACTAAACACCACAATCTTCGTTTTGTTCACGTTTACCTTGAGGTCCATGCCCTCACACATTGTATCAAACTTCCTCAGAGCGATTTGTAGCTCATCCGTACTGTCACTTAATAAGACTGTCATCTGCATACACCAGAAGTCTTACATTTACGTCACCAACCATTACGCGATTTGTATCGGTACATGGTTGTCTAACACATTTATTCATGTATACATTGAACAACCACGGTGACATCACATTGCCTTGTCGCACTCCTTGCTCAATATTAAAGTATTCATTCACACCTCGTCCCACCCTAACATATGCCCAACTACCGTTGTATACTGCCCTTATTCCATTTATTAGACCTTTATTTACGCTATACTCGTTTAATATTTCCCACAGCTTCTCCCTGTTCACTCTGTCGTATGCTTTCTCCAGATCTACAAACGCACAGTACAGCTTCCTTTTTACCCTTAAACACTTTTCGATCACCTGATGAAGAGCAACCATCTACATATCCTCTCCTTGGCATGAAGCCACCCAAATCTTAGTTTGTGTAGTTTCTCATACTCAATCAATCAGAATTCTTCCAAATACTATACCACGTACGCTGAGCAAACTTATTCCTCTGTAGTTCTTGCAATCACTCTTGTTCCCCTTACCCTTATACAGTGGTACAATGATCGCGCTCTTCCAATCCCTCGGAACTTTTCCACACATAAGGCATACATTGAATAATTCACATAATCTTCGTATAAGCTTTGCACCCTCATACTTTAGCATTTCACTAGTGATTTCAACTACGCCTGCTCCTTTGCCGTTTTTCAACCTTCCTACTCTTTTCTCTGCCTCATTTATCCCAATATCCTTCTCCGTTTCATTCATCATTCCTTCTACATTCTATTTATTCAGTCCTACTTTCCTCACTACTGCACACACAGCGTATTCCTGCCAGCATTTCCTCACTTCACAATCGTCCCATACTATTTCGTTGCTCGTATTCATCCCTCCTGCAGTGTTCTGTTTTGGGCCACGTTTTGTATTTTTGGCCCATTCCCAGAAGAGTTTTTTGTTTTCCTCAAAATTATTCTGCATTTTCTCTCCTTCCACAGTCATCACTTCCTCTTCACTGCCTCCTTCGCTTCTTTGTTTCTTAATCTGTACACCTCATACAATCGCTTTTTCTTCATCTAATTTTTTGCAGCAATCATTGCCATGTACGCATCTTTTTTCTTACACACTGCCTTTTTTTACCGACTCATTCCCGCAAGCACATTTTTTGTGTCTACTTATAGTCGCCCTTCCACATATCCGCACTGCATAGTTGACAACACAGTTTTTCAAACTTATTTCAACGGCAGTGTCTTTTATTTGTTCGTTCCACACTGTTTCATTCACATTTAACTTTTTACTCACAGCATCTGCATATTTTATTCTCGCACCATTATCCACTAGTTTGTCTGCCCAAATTTTTGACGTTCGCACTACGTTTTCTTTCCTTCTCCAGACCCACTTTTGCCCTAAACACACTCTCTATATAACCAAAAAGTAGTCCGATCCACACTCCGATCCGCGCATTCCTTTTGCATCTTCCGCCAGGTTTTTAAGCCCTTCATCATACACTATCAAGTCACCAGACGTTCACCATTCTCATTGACTCTTTGGTCTCCAAACTTTCCTAGAACGCGTTCAGTATGTTCTCTCTGTACACCTACCCATCCGTTCATATCCGCCACTATCGTCACTCTTTCGTTTGGCTTACATATGTACAACACGTTCTCTACTTTATTCCAGAAGTTCTCACGCTCCTGGTCTCTTTGCCCATTCACCAGTGCATAGCATGTAATAAGAAAAATTCTTCGAAACTTCACTTTCATTCTAACCAATATTACCCGGGGAGATACCAATTCGTACTGTTTAACACATCTTTTCGCTCTTTCACTTACGATCACCCCAACTCCTTTGCGCCATGCACTTCAGTCTTAACTCCTGACCATATTGCTGGTCTACCATCCTCCACCTCCACAGCATCCTTTCCTATGCGCTTTGTCTTCGATACACACAGAATGTCAAGGTGTCTTTGGTACATTACATTCGCAATTTCAAATTCTTTACCATGCATACTTCTAACATTCCACGTACCTACACGACATTTATTCCTTGCACAGTCGTCAGCAACGGGGCGTGTCTGTTTCGGCCTTGACCACCCCTTGTAGCCAGGTTGATCCGACGCAATTGTATTGTTCTCTTGAGTAATACCATAGCGAGCAGACCAGTTACTGGCCAAATCGTGCCCCGGACGATGTAGCATTCCCTACTAACGGTATTGTCCTACTACCGGACAGTTATTTGTCTACTGTCTCGACACGTAAGGAAGTCAGAAGTGGAAATATAGGCAGAGGCAAGAAAGATATAAATAATAGAGTGTATACTTACTGTATGGATATCTAAATGTACATATATACATATACATTTTTCACCTACACACCTTTCAATCACGTCACTTTTCAACCAGATTGCTCCCTACGGGATTCCTGGCTCTCGCGCCTGTCAACAGATGCTGCTATTTATTTGCGACCAAATGATTCAATTATTTTTAGTTTAGCTTTCCGAGTTATAATTATTTATTTATCAAATCTGTTTTACTATTGTCGCGAACTGTGACAACTTAAACATTTCCATCCTCAAAGTTTCTTTTTTTTTATTCAATTGACGGGTAACAACAAATAACGAAAATGGTCCCGTTTGCTCTCCAGACATCAATTGCTTACTTTTAAGATTCATTAATTACAATTAAGATCAAACATAGATTTGGATTTTATTACAATGTTTCTGTACAAACAAAAATGTGCCCCAACGTTTGTTATTTCCCAGTATTTTTTAATTATTTAGAGGTGAATTGCACCCCATAAATCCCATTGTAAGTCAATTTAATTTACAGGGTAGTTTGCATCTTAATGAAGGTATTTTTGAGCAAACGAAAACGTGCTCCAACTCTCAGTTCGTTTTCCAGAATTTTTTTAATTATTTAGGGATAAATTGCGCCCCGTAAAATCCTATTATAAGTCGGCTTAAATTTGAGGGTAGATTAACATCTTAATGAAGATATTGTTGTGCAAACCAAAATGTGCTCCAACTTTCAGTATGCTTTCCATTTTTTTTTTATTATTTAGAACTCTGTTTCACTCCGTGAATACCGCACTGTGGTGAATTTTAACACCCTTGATAGTATGCCGTTTTGAATGAAATTTTTAAATTTATGTTTTTCCAGCAGATAATTCGCTAACCTTTAGTTTTCTGTCAATAAACGATAAACGTGCGTCAATGAAGTTCGGGTATATTCGGAAAAATTGTTTTCTATAATTTTCTGCTGTTTCACAAACGTTAGTGGCGGGTAGTGCTAGTTGATGAGCATAGAGATGTTTGAAATTTTCGTTTGTTTCTAAAATTAGGCCCAAACGTATAAATAAAAAATATCTTGTTTTTATGTTCGCATAATTATACATTCTGAAATAATGTATTGTGAGTAAGAACACGTTTATACCATGGGTTTTCATTCTCAAATACGCACCGATTGTTTCTGTGGAAGCTAACTCACCGATTTCTCCTTCTTGAAGGCCAAATTTTTAATCAAAGGGCGCAATCATCCAGAATAGTTTACCTTATTCCATTCATTCTTTAAAACAAGCCAACTAAACGTTATTTTTGTAACGAATTAAGCAAGTGTGAGATTTTTGCTTTCACCAATTGGGTCTATATGTCTTACGTGCCTGCACCTCCAGTAAGGCCAATAATTATTGTATATTATTTTTAGTTACAGAGTAAACAGTATCAGGAAAATGTCAATATTGCTATTGGCGGTAATAACTTTAAGTGTCGTGCTCCTCTACAAAGCAATCTATGCACCGCTTCAATATTGGAAAAATTACGAAGTCCCGCACGATAAACCACTACCCATTATAGGAAATGTAACTGACTTCATCTTACATAAAAAAGCTCTGGGACAAGTTCAAAAAGAACTGTACGATAAATACTCCAATCACAGGTAAAATGATCAAACACGCAACCAATCGCGCAATCAAACTTTTAAGTTTAGATACTGTGGTTTCTTTATGTTTACCAGCCCAAGTTTATTTGTACGTGATCCTGAACTTATCAAACAAATCTGCGTAAAGGATTTTAACGCCTTCTGTGATCACAGAGTGTTACTACCTGAAAAAGCAGATCCATTTTGGAATAAAGTTATATTTGCCCGTAAAGGTATGCATTTTTTCCCAAAATGTGGTCTAATTAAATAATTGTAGGGCAGGACTGGCGCGATCTCAGGAAAATAATTTCACCTGCATTCTCGCAGAGTAAAATGAAACATATGTTCGTATATTTAAATGAGTGTTCCAAACGACTATTAAAAAGTATTCCGGATACTAAAAGCACACTTTCAATGGATATGAAGGATACATTTTCAAAGTTTTCATGTGATATTACTGTAAATGCTGCTTTTGGAATTGAATGTGATTCATATAAGGAGCCCAACAATATATATTATGAAATGGGTAAAAACACATTTATAACGTCATCATTTAGAGCGTTAAAATTTTTTGGAGCATCGATTAGCACGAAGCTTGCAACTGTAAGTTTATGTACAAGGCAACTAATTGAATTCCGATAAAATATTTATAGTTCTTCAAAATTTCATTTTTCGATGAAAACCTCAAACTATTCTACAGAACGGTAATAAAGGAGACACTAGAATACAGAAAAAGGAATAACATTGTTCGAATTGATGTATTAAACTTACTCACGGAAGCACAAAATGGTCGGTTAAAGTACGAGCAGGGAGATAAAGGTATTAAGAATATAGAATTTTCCATACCAGAGGAAGACTCAGTTGAATCTACAAATACCTACACAAAAGATATTAGTGACGACGATATTTTGGTGCAAATCATGGCAATGTTTTTTACTAGTTTTGAATCAGTAACCAGTTACATGAGTAACACTGCCTATGAATTAGCGCTTAATCCAGATGTACAAAATAGACTCATTGAGGAAGTGGATAATGCTTGGAAGAAGTGTGATGGCAATATAACGTATGAACTTATCGTAAAAATGAAATATTTTGATATGGTTTGCTCTGGTAAGATTTTTAAACGTACTCGTTTATTGGTAGATAATGTTTAAATTGCAGAGGTTATCCGACTTCGAAGCCCAGTGGTACAATTAAATCGGATTGCAACAAGGCCTTACACTATACCACCTGTACTCCCGCATGAAAAACCTTTACACCTCAAACTAGGTCAAGATGTAACAATTCCAATTTATTGCCTTTTAATGGATCCAAATTATTATCCAAATCCGGAAAATTTTGATCCTGAACGATTTAGCGATGAAAATAAGCACAATATTAATCCTTCAACGTTTCTACCATTTGGATATGGTCCTAGAGCCTGTATGGGTAAGGAATCTTACCTTAAGTTGTCTGCTATTTACATATTTGTTTTAGGTCCCCGCTTAGGGTTACTTCAAGTAAAACTAATCATATTCTACTTCTTACTTAAATTTAGATTTGTACCAATTGAAAAAACAGGTATTCCATTTACCCTGCATAAAATGAGTGTATCCCAAGATAATGAAAAAGGTTACTGGCTTGGTTTAGAGCCACGTCAGGATATTCTGTAAACAGTTTTATTTCACGTTCTTAGAATTCTTTAGTATAATTTTGTTAATTAATAATTATTCAATAAAATTAAACAATTTCTTCGGGAAAAAGAGTTAAATAATGCATTATTACAGCATCATTGTCGAATTTACACTTTCTTTTTTAATGTTTATGTCCAAAAAGCATAGTTGAAGTTTTTTAATGTTTTAAGCATATCTCGAATAAAGAGGTCCTGCCACACTATAAACGATAGTAAGCATTTTGCAACTTAATAGCCACAGAAAAAGCTTAGAAATGTTCAAAAACGTAGGTTTATTTGATTTATTAAACCTACGTTGTGTTTTCATAGATCACGTAGCAGGAAACAACCTAGTTCTAAGCAAAAGTTTGTATAGACTGAGACACCAAAGGAATTTGTAATCTTCAACACTAACAAACAACAACAACAGCAACAAACTTCCGCATTTGTACGGCGTATCAAAGATCCAGAAGCAAGGACCAATTGTGAGCTCTAGAAATTCATCTTGTCACCTATTAGCACACTGCTAGGTATCATCACACCCGTATCGGGGAGTCTAGGGTCAATAATACGCAGCACTTCGTGGAAACCATCAGAAACTTCCAACCAAACCATGCAACGGGCGTAGTACCCTTAGATACTACTTTTATTTATTTAACCCGCTCCAAAGATTTGAGTTCTTATAAGCTTTTTTATAATTCCAACATTTCTTAATAAAATTTAATACCTGAGATGATTATTTTTTATTAAGTTTTATTAAAACTTTCAGTTTCCGTAAATGAATTATAAGCTTTATGTTTACTTACTCCTTTCTTAATTGGTTGGAACGGATAGCTCAAGTTAATATAAAGAAACGATTTCCGTTATCATTGTCCACAATTATGCTCGTTTTGATTTATTTATTTATCTTGATTTCTATTGGGTTGACCTCTTCCTGCATCTATATATTCAATAATTGTGTAAGCTTGTGATATTAATAATCTTTAGCAATAGAAGTAAATCAAACCTTGTACTCATTTAATTAAATTCCAAATCTGAACGAAAATGCATCAATATGTTGGTTACAAATATTTATAAAATCAAACCTAACTCTACAAATTCATAAATTCTTAAAATTATTAAAACTTAATACTTAATACCTAAAACTAACATACAACTAATAAAATCTTTATCAGAAGTAAACGATTGTTTTCGTTTAATTGTGATAGTCTAATGTAAAGTTTCAAGAAATCAAACACACAAAAAAGTTTTATTTAGTACCACAAACAAAAAAGGTTCTTACTTATTTCCGTTGCAAAACCGGCTACCCTGGAACCGCGTCACTATTGTTGTCCTTATCTTTCTTTATACTTTTGTGTAGCTAAATACGCTTCTAATTTTCTTTCATCAGTTAATGATTTTAGTTAATAATTGTTCGATATATTTACACTATACAGTATTCACATAATTGTTCAAATTTAATTACAGACGGCGTGTGCAACAAACTGCAAGCGAACTACGGGAAGCCATACTTTCTTTATCAATGTTTTTTAGTTATTACACTTTATATATCGATCTATCAATTGGGTCGATTGTCTTATTGTACATTTATCACTCGGTATTAAACCATCAACTTAGGACACTTTCAACAAGCATTTAAAACGCTATTGTAAACTATTACGCAATCTTTCTATTACACCCAAATTGCCAATTGTTGCACTTTTTATTATTTCAATAAGGAAGGTAATTTTCTACTTCTTCCCTATCACCGTTAATTAATTCTTATTTGTAATTTTAACACTTTATAGGGCATCGTGACTATAAAATGTCGCTTAGACTGCGAATTCTGATCGCTTATTTCTTATGCGACCCTTTCTGTTCGCTTACCTATCGCGATCGTTTTGGCTCGCTCACTATATGCGACTGTCTTAAAAACTCATGATTATCACAGCGTCATTCACTCCCAACATATTAATGTACTTGCAAATGCCGCGTATTTAAATATTTTCAAATTGAATATATAGATAACTTATGGAAATAAACTTAAGCTTTTCATCTTAATATTTATTACATTCAAATACAAATAAAAAATAACCATTTCTTTATCCAGAAAAATAATATATAAATATCTAATCTCGTATAATTTAGCGCCAAATCTTGATTTTTCTAAAGCTCCCGTTACAACCACGAAGAAATACTGGTAAGCTTCGACATAGTGAGCCTATTCACAAATATGGCTACCGCTAAGGCACTAACTATCCTAGGGACAGGCTGGAAAAGGATGCAACGGTAGACGAATGTACGCAACTCTCGGTAAACACAATAATGGAACTTTCCGCCAGAAAAAGCATTTCAACCGCGCTCCCTCTCGAAAATTCTAAATTGACAATAATAAATCATTTTGTGTTCAAAATGACCACCACCGTCTCTTATACAAGCCCGAGTTCTCTTCCTTATTCCCTGACAGGTAATTCTCATTTCCATAGATGACGAAAATTTGCAAATTGAGTAGCTATGAAAAAATTCAGTTTTGGAATTAAGAACTCTGGTCCGGCAATTTCTAGACAAAAAAAATAAAAACTGATTTGCTTCGACAATTCGCCTTTTTTAGTGACATTCGTGCTTTTTGAATTTGAATAGTTAATTTTTCTCCGTTACTACTCGTTCCTTTTCATTATTTCTTGTTACTATTATTATCGTTCCTGTTGTTGTTCCTATTATTATTATTCCTGTCATCATTGTTCGTTTTTTATCATTTATTTATTCATTATCAGTTGAGATGGCTACTTTTACTAATGCTGAATATGCCGATATTCTCTTTATGTATGGATATAGTAATGGAAATGCATCTCTTGCACAAAGAGAATACGTACGGAGATTTCCCAAGAGACGAACTGCTCATGTGAGAGTATTTTCTTCAACCTATCGCAGAATTGCAGAAACTGGTACTGTTAAAAGAAATAAAAACGCTTGTCCAATATTACAAACGGTAGAAGATACTCCCATGATGAGTACTCACAACGCTGCCAGTTAGCTTGGGACCTCCCAAAAAAAGTTTGGTCTGTGCTGAAAAAGAATGGCTTACACCCATATATACTCGAGTTCAAGAGTTAGCAGAGAAGGATTTTGCCAGGAGACTTGAATTTTGTCATTTTATCTTACATGTTGACAGGGAGGATGCAAGACTTTTATCTAGAATTTTATGCACAGACGAAGCGAGATTCGACAGAGAAGGTATCACTAACTTACAGTGGATAGGTAGGCACGGACCAATTGCGTGGCCGGCTAGAAGCTTGGATTTAACGCCTTAAGATTTTCACATACCGGGAAGACTGTAGGAATTGGTTTATGCGACGGAAATTCATACTCGTGAGCAATTAATAGAAGGGACACAAGAAGGAGCGAAAAGAATAAAGAACGATTTTGAAAGAAAAATTACCTGTCAAGAAATTATAAAGAGAATTCGAAATTGTACAAGATACGGTTGTCGTCATTTTGAGCACAAAATGTAAAATTATTGAATAACATTCTCAGTTCTATTGAATGAAGGCTGCAATGATTTATTACTCTCAATTTAGAATTTTCAAGAGGTAGCGCGGTTGAAATGTTTTTTCTGATGGAGCTATCGAACGAATTTTGAAAAAAATGATTTTATGGGAAAATTAAAACGTTGAGCTAAGTTTTTAGACTATTTTAACACTACATGTAGAGAATAGTTTAAGAGTTATAAGCAATAGAAAATTTAAAATAGGTTTTGGTTTCTTTCACATTCTGATTTTAAATCTTTACAATTTTGTTCTTATAAGCTTATTCCTCATACTTTTGCGTGTTTTAAGTGAAATACTACTATTGAAAACTGAACTAAAAGTACTATTTAAAAAGATCAATTCCTATTGAATCGACTAAAACTGAACGAAAATGGGAATTACAACAAAATCACAAAATCTGAAATATTTCGAAGACCGTTGATTTTTGCATATAAGAAAGTATGACCTTTGAAGGTTGGAATCTAATTTTGAATCACCCTGCGTATGGAAGACTTTAATTACCAAGCGATATCCGAATTCGCGTAAAACCCAAGGCTGTGGATTGAATACGTGGATAATACCTTCGTCGTAATTTGCTAATGTTTTCAAAATATTTTATATATAATATATTTTTATGTAAGGAATGTGGGATTGTTTGTAACTAATATTTGCCTAGGATTGTAAAACACATGTTGGGGGGTGAGTAGCAGGTGCACGCTTAAAAATGCTTTACTGAAGGGGCGTAACGAATCATTGGAATTTCATATGCGCGCTCTTGATGTAAAACAGATCTAATGATTAATTACGGCTGAACAGAGCGCAAATCCAAAGGGATCTTTGTTCGGTACGTTGAAACCCGAGACGTAAATGTAGGGTTTGTTACGAACGAATGCATATTTTTAAAATTAAGATGTCGTGCAATAATTAATACGAAACTGTTCCAACGGAAATTAATGTGTCTTGGTTTTATATTACCTTTGAAAAACGGGAGTTGATTTCGGGTGTAAAGTTAGTTTTGTTTGAAATCGGTGCGGAAAATTAGTTACAGTTAGAGTGTCAATCGAGCCAGATCGATTTTTGGGTTAATTAAATACCTTCATTGTAAACAGTCTTTAAAATAATTCTTGCGTGTACATTTTCCTTTTGATTTCGCCAACACTGAGTTGTTTTTTCTTTCGGGGTTAAACCGCGTATGTTAACGATTTGTGACTGTGATCAATTAAGGGAATATTTATTCTAGTGTAAGTATGCATTTTTATGTAAACGAGAGCTCGCAGCCAATCATTTTACCAGCCTATGCAACGTATTAAAAGAATCAAACATTGCCTTGCAAAGGTATCTTATTCGTACGTGGATTCATTAAGCTGAAATATGCTAAAATAAAAAACAGTACAGGGCCCTCTCACTCTGGTATTTGTGCGAATTAGCATTGTTCGTTGTTGTTTATATTTATATTTGTATAGAGGTGGGCTGATGAACGGGTACATGATACCGCTTTGGTTACTAATTGTAAAAGGCAATTACCAAGCGTGCCTGCGAGCTGATTTCTCTTTGTATGTGCATTATTGTAATTTGATTTATGTATTTTGTACTTCGGTGGTCACTAAACAATTGGGTACGGGTAAATCCCTTGTCTGTTTCCTTTTGTCCTTGCCTTTACCTTATTATCACCTGCGCAATTTTATTGTTGATATATTTTATATGTACCGTAATTTGCTTTATTGTTTTATGTGCTTATTTACTTAAAGACCGACATGATTGGATTTAAAGGGCCACATGTTTGGTATTACGAGTTTTATTTTGATTATTTATGACTCAAATGTGCGTGTGACTACATGTGTTTTTTTATTATTGTGTTTCTGTGTAACTAAACTGCTTTTTATTCATTTTCTCTTAATGTTATAATTTTATACGCACTTTAACCTGATTTAATGGTGTTCTGTTATACAGGGTGTCCAGAAAGATGTGGTCAAAACTGCTAGGACCTATAAAGGGGCTCAAAATAACCCTAGTATTCATTTGAATTTTTTTTCCTATCTCTCTTCGTTATGGAGTTATCGGCCGTCTGTTTGTTGCTAAATCTCCTTATAGAAGACAGAATACTTGTTTCAGTTAAGCATTAATACTAGTAGAAGGTAAATTACTCAACTCATTAAAAGTTGTAGTACTTGTTTGGTAGACGTTTATGAAATATTTAGGGAACCCGTTAACTATTGCTTTAGATGAGTCATATGAATCCTCATTATAGCGCATTTTACATGGTATGCGAGAATAACCTTTCTTTCTTTGAATGAACGACCAAAATTGATTAGTCTTGTTGAAGGGAGTGTCCAACTGTGTAGAGGTAATACCTGTACGCGGCAGTAATCATAGCTTTAGCATGAGACCGAAGACGATGATAATATTTTAGAGTTATATATAAACCACGCCTTTTATATTTTCGATGGTAATATTCTTTGAGTTTACTAATTTCGGGAGTGAACCAAACGGGAAACGATTGCTTCCGACTGCATTGCCTTGGAACATACAGATCAAATAATAAGTATAAGCATCTGTAAAATTTTGTGCAAAGCAAATTGACATCTTTGAGACCGTTAAGAAAAGACCAATCTGTACTTAATAAGGTGTTGTATATGTTAGGGCACTCAGCCTTTTTGAAATTATATTTATATTTATTAGAATTAACGGAAAACAGCGTTTGGAGAAGAAATTAAATCTACAACAAGATTCAACGTGGGGTCATAAAGGTCTTCCTTCATTACAAGACTTTCATCACGCGAGATTTCTATTTTCAGATTACATAGAACAAGATCAAAAAGGCGATTCTGTGTGTTAGCAATCAAGTTAAATTGGCTTAAATTTAAAAAATCTATCATACCATTTAGGAACTGACATTTGGTATCATTAATGTAAGGATTATTAAAGTTAGGAATATTAAAGTGTCCTAAAATTATTTTGCCTCGACTGTTGTTAGTAATCGTTTGTTCAAAATATTCAATAACTTCACTCATTTGTTGCACTACTCCGTGGTATACCGGGTGGGTGTTTACTGCGTAGACGGAGGTTTGCTCCTTAACTATTAGAGATATCAAAACCAAGGTTGATGTGGTAATACACGATCATTGGACCTACATTCTACAAATATTTAGGTATATACAGGGTGATTGACATAAATATGCCAACACAAACCTGTGTTTTTTATGGAACACCCTGTATATTTTTACTTTTTTGGATTCACTGTTACATTTAGAATAAAAGTATAGAAATTTGTATCTGTATCAATAACCGTTCTGCAGATATCGTCACTTCAGTACCAAAATAGAGTTAACTTTGGAACCACGATACGAGCGTTGTCACCACGATTTTGTAAATGTGTTTATACCACCGACTGTTAACAATAGTCTACTAACAAACAAACTGGGAAATTTTTCGAAAACATGTAAAACTATACAGAATGACTCACTTACGCGAAATGTAATTTTTCTCAATTTTTTCAAATGCAATACCCTGTATATTTTTTCACACTTCGATTCCCCATGAAAGATGGACCCTTCTTCAAATATTGACGCTTCTACGTAAAAATATTCTAAAATACAAATTTTGTATATCATTAAAATATTTTTCCATTAGTTCGTGTGTTTTGAATTGTTGTTTTGTCAATTTTTGTATAAAATGAATTGAAAAAGAATTAAAAGAGGAAATGGTCGATATGATCTTTAGTTACGGCGAAGTTCAAAGAAATGCTTTGCTGGCTACCCGTTTGTACTGTGAACGATTCCCTGAGAGAAGACAGCCGCGAAAAGAATCGTTTGTGAATATAGCTGAGAGATTTATAAATTCTGGGAGTGTGTGTTATCCCAAGCGCGCAAAAACAAGCCCAAATGAAGAAATTTAGTTTCAAATTGTGGCATCTCTTATAAAATATACGCAAATTAGCACCAGAGAGCGAAGTACACACCTAGACCTAAATAGAAATACAGTTCGCAGCTTTGTTTAAAAAAAAACAAATTGCATCCTGATCATATCGAGCAACACCAAGCTTTAAGTGAAATACATTTTCAAAATTCCGAATCTTTCTGCTAATGAGTAACTACTAGAGTCAATGAAGAAACCAATTTTGTTAATAACATTCTATTTACGGATGAGGCAACTTTTCACACTAATGGCAATATTAATACACATAACTATCATCACTATTCAGATACTAATCCACACATCTTAAGAGTTGTTGATCCCCGGCGTCGATGGTCAGTTAATGTGTGGGGTGGTATAATCAATTTTAATGTGGTTGGTCCTTTTTTCTTTGATGGGAGTATTACTGGAGAAAGATATTTACAGTTTTTGGAAAATGATTTACCCGAACTTTTGGAAAATATCGAGATAGATAATACTAGTACGATGTGGTTTCAACTAGATGGCGCCCCTCCACACTCGATAGAAATTATCTGATGAGGTGGACAGGACGAGGTGGTGTGCAAAACTGGCCAGCCAGATTACCGGATCTTACGCCCCTTGATTTCTTCCTTTGGGGCTACGTTAAAGAAAAAGTTTACCAACATCCTCCCACCACAAGCGAAGATATGAAAAATAGAATTAGAGCTGCGTTTCAATCCATTTCGCCACTAATCTTGTTGCGGGTGAATATTTCGTTTACCGAGCGAATTGTAAAGTGTTCAGCTAGGCGTGGTCAGCATTTTGAACATTTAATTTGAATTTATGGTTTTATTCGTTTATGTTCACATGTTCAACTTATTTTTAGGTGTAGAGAATTATTTTATTGTTTAGATATTAATTAAGTTTTCCTATCAGTTAAAGAATTTATTTGCCATTCGTATTTTCTTATTTGTTCTGGATTTTGTTTTATTTCTTCTTATGTATGTCAATATTTTCATATAAAGCGTCAATATCTCAAGAAGGGTCCGTATTATGGCTATGAAACCTATTATCAATTAGTATCTACTTGTCACGGGGAATCGAAATGTAAAAAAATATAAATTAATAGCTGGAATTTGACACCTGGGCCTTATTTTCCGGTGGGCCTTGTTGCGTGCAAACTTGAACTTTGTGCTCAAACTTACCCCAACAGAGGAGATACCTTTTATATAGGACTTGCCGGTAGCTCGGTCACGGTAGAGATGGCGGGGTCCCACAGTGATACAGGTGGTAATGGTAGCTGAAAGAGAAGAGAAGGGCGCCAGCTAGAAGGATAAAACAGCCAGCCCTAGATAACTAGTTAATTTGCCACTTTTCTAGCCAAGTAACGAAAATGTTCAATGATCTGAGCACTAGGAAAAAAAATGTAAAGTAGAAAGTCCCCAAAAAAAAGCAGTATATTAATTTCTAATAATGGCAGTATATAGGTTGCATTTGTATGTACATATATATATATATATATATATATATATATATATATATATATATATATATATATATATATAATTTACATTTCCCAAAAAAAAAGTAAAAGGGAGATAATTCCCTAAATAAATAAGTAATTCACTCGTGTTACACAAATTGTTAACCACAGAAAATACATAAAACATTTGTGCTCTTAATTACACAATATAGCAAGCCACCCAAAGAATCTAATACTAGAATTTAGAAAATGAAATTAAGTGAAATTTACATCCAAAAATGGCAAAGTAATATACAGAATTGCAAAGTTAAGTTATACTAAAAAATAGGTTTATAGTCTTTAATAAAATACAGTAAACAGGTAATTTAAGCATTCCCCAAGTTGTAAAGGCACATATAAATAATAGATTATAGTAATAATACAATTGCTATGAATAACTTGCAGTAAACAAAAATAATAGAAATGATCAGGTGGTTAATAAAACCTTTAACTCGAATCTGTTGAGCTGAATGCATCCAGTTACACAGTTTCTTACAAAACAGTGTTTAATTACATACATTACCACATTACCAATCGAAATGCTATTTTTATACTCAACCATTTCACCCAAAGCAATTTACTGTAAAAGCGAAAAAATTTGTGCAATAACACAAACTTTTATCACAAACGTGTACATAGATCTATACAACTTATAGGATTGGTCACAAATTAACCAAAGCATTAAGGTATCCAAAAGACACTGAATATGAGTGATTTATCACTTATCTTTTATATCCCAGCCTGTCGGAAAGTTGTAATTTCAAATATTTCACAGGTGTGGAAGTCAAATTTCTAGCTAATTATGTAATAAGTAACACCCTTCATCAGCGAAATGACAGTATGTCCAACAGTATACGAATTATATACAAATGTACATATATTTACACAACATACCAGTATATTTAGATAGTGTACGAACAATATATTATGTGGCGTACCAAAGGTATATAGCGTACGAAAAGTACCTCTTCAATGAGGTAAAGAATCAGAAAAGTACAGAACAGAACAGCTTATAACTGTGTCGAACAGTTAAATAGTAATGGCTTTCCCCAGCAAATCTAAAGTATAAAAACACAACTTCGTGGTTAGAGAAATTTGTGAGGTTAAGTTTAACCTCTTTAGCTAATTGGTTTAATGATTTTGTTAATGGATTTAGTTCTTGAATGGAACCAGATCAATTGCCTGTTTGAGTATTTCCTCTATATCCGATATAAATCGATTGTACCCGCTAATTATAGTGATTTGGCACAAAATTTAGAAAAATGATTTAAAACCGACAACCTTCGATGGGCTAAATAAAGTCCAGAAATTTACATTTTTCTTTTAGGAAACACAAAATGGCTTTTCCTTCGCCAAGCACAAACCGGAAGTAAGTAAAATTAAAAGCAAAGAATATTCATCTTTGTTAAAAGTCAAATATGCGAATGTCAGACGGATATATACCAGTGACACCCAACACATGAAGTTGAAACATAACTTATAAGTGACCATCAAAATGTTTACCTAACCAACAGAAATGTTTTTTAATTGTGAAGCGTAATATATTCAAGAAACTACAGAGATAAACTTAGAGAAATATTATTTTTAGAAAAATAGAGATTTTAAAGAAACACGAGCAATTCATTAATTCTAATATATCGCAAAAATTTACTTAATAGTACAGCAAAAGTAACGAATGTAACAGCCTTATAACCCTCCACTACCTACCGGTGTGAAAAGAGCGGCCAATACCAGCAGCTAAAATTTCCGAAGATACCCGAAGTGAATTAAACTATTATATACCAATTTTTCTATTACTGTTCCTTTCCTAATATACATTTAAGCAATTATAATTCAAATTAAATTAATTACGCCCCTAAAAACAGACAATCTGTTAACGGGGTTGCAAAAGTAACTTTTTATCATATCTCAAAAACGACACACAATCGCGATTCAATTTTCGTATTAGTATGATAATAATCTTATAACGATTAAGCAATAAAAATATGCAGGTGCACTGCCGTCCAAGGGGTAGAAAAAACCACCCCCCTAGCATATCTCGAAAACGACTCATACTATCACAATTAAATTTTCGTATTAGGTTGAAAATAATCTTAAAACAATTAAGAAATAAAAATATCTAGGTACACTGCCGTCCAAGGAGTAGAAACATCCATCCCATTATTATATCTCGAAAACGAGACATACTGTCACGGTCAAATTTTCGTATTAGGTTGACAATAATCTTAGAATGATTAAGCAATAAAAATATCCAGGTGCACTGCCGTCCAAGGGGTAGAAAAAACCACATTTTATTATATCTCGAAAACAGCACATACTATCACGATCAAATTTTGGTATTTGGTTCATAATAATCTTAGAATGATTAAGCAATAAAAATATTCAGGTGCACTGCCGTCCAATGAGTAGTAAAACCACCCCTTCATCATTCTCAAAACGGCATACTATCACGATCAAATTTTCGTATTGGTTCAAATAACTTAAAGATTAAGCAATAAAATATCCAGGTGCACTGCCCAAGTAGAAAAACCCTTTCTCATTCTCAAAACGGCACATACTATCACGATCAAATTTTCGTATTTGGTTCATAATAATCTTAGAATGATTAGCAATAAAATATCAGTGCACTGCCGTCAATGGGTAGAAAAACCCCCCTTTATTATATCTCGAAAAGCAACCATACTATCAGTCAAAGATTCATATTATTGCAATATAAATCCAGGTGCACGCCTCAGGTAGAAAAACCATTGCATCTCGGAAACGGCATTACTCTCACGATCTAATTGCCGTGTTAAATTTCATCGTGATAGGATGTGCCGTTTTCGAGATATGATAAAGGGTGGTTTTTCACTGCGGCAGTACTTATATTCAAGATTATTCAACCAACGAAAATATCGTGATAGAGTGCCGTTAATATAAAGTGTTTTCTGACGACAGATTTATTGCTTAATCATTCTAAGATTATTGTGATTTATTGACTGTGATAGTGTCGTTTTGGAGATATGATAAAGGGGTGGTTTTTTCTACCCCTTGGACGGCAGTGCACCTGGATATTTTTATTGCTTGTTTTAAGATTATTTTCAACCTAATACGAAAATTTGATTGTGATGTCGTTTTCGAGATATGGTAAGGGGGTCGTTTTTTCTACCCCTTGGATATTTTTATTGCTTAAACGTTATAAGATTATTATCATACTAATACGTAAATTTAATCGTAATAGTATGTGCCGTTTTTGAGATATGATAAAAGTGTTACTTTTGCAACCCTTTTATCATATTGTTTGTCTGTTTTTATGGGCATATTCAATTTAATTGGAATTATATTTGCTTAAATCTTTATTAGGAAAGGAACAGTACCTAATAGAAAAATGGGTATATAATGGTCTATTTCACTTCAGGTATCTTCGGAAATTTTAGGTGCTAGTATTGGCCGCTCTTTTCACACCGGTCCACTACCTACCTTATTTGTGAAACTTTTTTAAAGCAAAAATAATTGCTAAGACTTCCTCTTACCAAATTTGAGTAAAGCTTTTCGGTCTCAAAAAGGGTGCTTGATGCAAATATTACGGGTTTTTCCTCATCATAAAGATTGGTTAAAATGTGTGAGGACAGCCTAGGGTGTAATTAAGTTTTTACTCAATTGAAACACGTTTTCACATTCGTCTGTCCAATCAAACTCAACACCAGACTTGCATAGATCA
The DNA here is from genome assembly GCA_036346205.1 of Vesta saturnalis. Lineage (NCBI taxonomy): Eukaryota > Metazoa > Arthropoda > Insecta > Coleoptera > Lampyridae > Vesta > Vesta saturnalis. Next base: position 606,818 of record JARFJB010002079.1, on the reverse strand, counting down.
TATAATGGCCTAAGTTTACTTGACATCGGTATAAATTTACTTATGGTAATGTAATAGAACCAAATATGATTTACGTTGTGTTAAATTTGCTGGTGAAGGCGCTTTTTCAATTTTATATTTTGTTGGATGAATACCAAGTTCATCAATTTTATGTCCGAGAAATTCTATTGAATTTTTATAAGATACTTTTTTTATTGATTTTTACATTGTACTCTTTTAACTGTTGCATGACAGCGTTAACATTCGGATGACATTCTGACAAAGAAGAACCATAAACTAAGATGTCATCTAAATAACATTTAAAGTTTGACAAACCAGATAAAATAGTTTCCATAACAGATTGGAAAATTCCTGGTGCTGAACTTATCCCATAAGTTAATGTTATACCGAAAAAATCCCAAATGAGAGTTTATTGTAAATAGTTCCTTGGAAGACTCACTAATTTCAAGTTGTTGAAATGCCCTTTTTAGATCTAAAATACTAAAAATCTACTGCCACTTAGGCCTGCAAATATATCATCCGGCAATGGTAATACACAGTGTTCACTGTTAATGGCTTTACAGTTTTTTTTAAATCTACACAGATACTAATGTCAGTTGAATTCTTTTTAGGAACGACAATACGACTCGCCCATTTCCTATTACTTATTTTAGTTAAAATTCCAGATATTACCATTTTTGGCAATTCCTCTTCAACTTTAGGTTTCAAAGAGTAGAGCATCTCATAAGCTCGATGAAAGATCGGCCTAACATCATCTTTTACGTTTATCTCTGCTTTGAATTTTTTTAATTGATTATTAGTATCATTATGAAAATTACATGCAAACTTAATTTTCAGTTCCGAAATTTAGCTGATATAAATGTACTAGCGACAACACAAATATTTTGATTTTTATTAAACTTAGTTTGACTTTCATTCATTACGTTTGACTCAATTTTAATATTTTTGTCTGATTTTGACTCCACTAAGACATTTTTCCAAGTTGGATTTATGACATTTAGCCAGTTGAAACATAAAGGTGTAAATCTATTTATGCTATCTACTATAATTAAAGGTAACTTAAAAACATTATTTGCATACTCAACAGTAACACCTATCTGACCTATTATTGACACATTTTGACCTGTGACTACTTTTAATTTAAAATCTACAGGAGTTAACTCTACATGTGGGAACAAATCATTATAATCAACATGCATCGCAGCTCCAGAATCAACTTCCATTTTGAGCTGTTGTTCGTCAACAACCCATTTTACCTGTAAACTTTCATTTTCCTTGGAGTTTAGACTCAACCAACCTAATTCTAACGAATCATCTTCTGACTCACCGTTAAGTTCACCATCATCATAAACTTCATCATCTACTACATATGGACTCCGTTTTTACATAAGACTGACTTAGCTGTATGCCCTGTATGATTGCATGTGAAACACATTCATCTGACAACTGGACATTTTCTTTCATCCCAGTGTATTCTTAAACAACGTTTGCACTGCTTGTTTCTCGACTGTTCACTGACATTTTGACTTGAAGATTGACCTGACTTTATTTTTTTCAAATTTTGACTTAGTACTTAACTTCTTAGAGTTGGACTGGTTATACTTCTGATATCTCAGCTTATTGACCGACTCTGTTGCATCACTTCCAAATAATTGTAGTTGATTTTCAGTAAGGTCTATATCCATGGCAGCTTCAGACGTGTTATCAAATGATGGTAAAGGATCTATAGTTAACAACTTCCTTTGACGTGAGCTTGACTTGACACCACAAATTGCATCTGATAAGAAAGATCCAAAATTGCAATGCTTGGCTAGGTTTCTTTATCTAATAGAAAATTTTCTTAGATCTTTACCAGTTTCCTGCTCAGCAGACCAGAATTTGTAACGTTCTGCAATGACTAAATGTTTAGTCCCAAATTGACCTAAAGCTTCTGTACGTTCAGCATATGACTTACTAGCTAAGGTACTTGGTGCTAACAAATCTTTTAGACATTTATATGTTTCACCACCAATTAACGTTAAAAAAAGACGTATTTTCTTTTCATCAGTGGTTATTGCATTCGCCTTAAACAGTTGTTCTAACCTTTCAATGCAGGCCTCTGCATCAGACTCTTGTGGATTAAAACCTCAATACTTCCAATAAAAGACATGTTTTTGCAATAAGTACTTGCGACTACAGACTTGACTTCGACTTTTTACTTTTCACTCGACTTTATACAACTTTTCAGCACATGAGACGACTGTAGCCTGTCGCCAAATTTGCTATGTATTTGACTTTATAATCTTAACACATAACTTTATAACTATTATTCTATTTCTGACAATTACATATATTTTCGTAATTAACTCATCACTATGGTAATGTTAAAATAAACAAATTGAATTCATAATAAAATACTTACCTTTTTTGGTTTTTTTTATGGTGTATTTTAAATTATACAATCTAAACGTTATTATATATTATACAGTTGGCTTTATACGTTTCTCAAACTGTTATATTAATAGCAGGCTGATGTTTATGTTTTAATTTTTCAACTGCGACAAAATTGTTTACAACATTAATTTTTAACAAATATCACTACTGATGAAGATAACTGTAAGTGTTATCGAAACGTTTAGATTGTATAATTTAAAATACACCATTTAAAAAAATCCAAAAAAGATAAGTATTTTATTGTGTGATAATGATGAAAGTTTACATTTTCAAATTGAATACACTGCACGTATATTTTGAAACTAGTCGCTGGTCAGCGTACAGTGCAGTTACGTAAAATTTTCTGCTGCAATTTGACAGTACACATCTTTCGGCTTCAAAACAAAAAAAATCCAAAAAATATGCGCTCTATTTTCAATAATTAAATACACATATCATGAAAATCGAATCTGCTAATGTAAATGCGTAAATTTGTAAGTGCATTTCTACGCAAGTCAAATAAATGATCTCTGCCCGTCAACATGTTAATAATCTATCACTAATAACTAAAATTGCACTAAAAATAAATATATATAAATTTCTTGTCAGAGTGTTTCCACTTTAATTCAATTAAATTAAATATTTTATCTTAAATTGGTAGTCGTTCACTTTGTAAAATGAAATGTACATCACAAAGACATGACCTATACTAGCATCATAATTTGTTACAATAAATCAGTGTGTGCTTTTTCCAACTTCTATGATAAATTCTTATTAAAAATATTTACTAGGCATATCACACCAATCTATTTGTTTTAAAAAAAGTTCAGTGTGCATAACAGTCTGGTTGAACGACGAACCTAAAAAAGTAAACAGAATTTTAACGTAATGTGAATAAGAAAAGACCTGTCCCTGATTTCCTTGTTTAACGAAAAATTCAACAAAAACAGTCATAAAAGCTCTATTATAGCACATTATAATTGACAAGAACATGAATTAATATCACACGATATAAAATAGATAAAAAAATAAATATAATTAAAAGTGCGGTTATTAATATTAACAATATTCATAGAATTTAATAAATAACAATAAGTATTTAAAGCGTTCACTTTTCTCTTATAATTTCTATTGATGAAGTAGATTTAACAGTTAAAATAAATGGCCCTTGCTGATTAGGTAAAAATGTTGTAGGAACGATATGCAAAACTCCAGCGGGAATATGTTCCAATTCCACAATAACAAAACCAGATCTGAAATTCATTCAATAAAGCAGCTAACAATAACAAGCAATAAGGAATACCTATAAGCGCCTGATGATGTGGTACGAAATGGTGCGGTAACATCAGAATCATTAACAGTGACGATCGTGATATCAAAGCCAATTTGATACTGTTTCGGCCCCTTTAATTCTACAAGCAATTTATTATCGTTATTTGATCCATTAACTTCTAATCTGAATCTTGGATTATTTTTGTATGTTAATGAGTGATTACCACAACCGCCGGCAGTAACACTACTCCATTCTCCTGCTATCTCTCTCTGTTTGACATAGGGATCCTCTATTTTACTAAGCTTAAATGGAGTAGTTGAGTAAGCACGAAGTGTGTAATAAATAGTTTGTGTCTTTTCATACTGTGAAACTACTAGAGTATATCGACGACTTGAGGTTGCATTTAGTATTATCTTGCATAAATAATGGGGACTGTTAATGCGAACACCGTCAATGTATGGAGGAGGATCATCTGAAATAATGAAGTTGAGATTATTCACTTTTAACACAAAAACAAAAATATACTAGGATAATAGACTCGTTTTCCATTCCCATTATAAACCAGCAAAGTTATATATTCACGATTTTCTCTAAAATCTTCTATATCTGTAATGTGTCGTGTAAGTAAAATCCAAACAGCTCCCGATGTACCTCCTGCAATGTCTAAACAAAATTGAGGATTGGAGCCAATTGTGTACATGTCTTTAACTGGACCTGTTCCCGCATTCCATGATCTGTAATAAACTAATTAAAATTTTTTAAGACAAGGTTTTGGATGAATCTTACTGATGCAAGCAGTAAGTGTAATCAAAAAGCTCTGGATTCCAATTCATATAAAATACATCGAAGAAAGCACAAATACTATCGTAATCTATCCAAAATACACCATTATCGAATTGAGCAGCACTGTTAGGGTCAAAGTTTAATACTTGTTGTAAATGTGGTGTCCAATGCCTTCTATCCAATTCTGAATAGTTACCTTTCCAGCGTAAATGAGACCAAGGATTTTTGAGCTTTAACAACCTTACCTATAAAACAAAGTAAGCATTACCTAAAGTGGCACTAAATACAATTGTGTGGAGTATATTACATCGAGACGTTTGCAATCATACCATTACCCTCTACGCACGTTTAAAGCAAAACAATTTGGACACTAATTAAAATATTTTAATTTAAATACTCAATAAGTCACAGCAGAAATTACTGTAATCCAAGAAGACCTTCTCTAATGTATTTAATAAATCTATATTAAAATCACCAACACAGACAAGCACACCAAAAACTGGTAAGGTTTGATATAGACCTGTGTTTTTTTATTTCTTTCTTGCAAAAAATATAGGATTAAAAACCGTAATATGTTATTAGACACCATTTAAAAATTGTCACATAGACAAGTAATTATCATCCAATATGGCTGAAGAAAAGTGTCATTATATTATTATGATGGACATACATGATTTTACACATAGGTACACATTCTTTTAATGGCAACGTCTATTTTTAATAGGGTAAATAAAAAGCTAAAGATGTGAGATTTGTTTTAAAATTACAAAACACTACATTTTGGAACACCGCAAAGATACACAAAAATTGTTTCAAGAATTTCAACAGCTGATTGGAATTATAACAATAATAACGAGGTAGCCACAAAAAATAAGACCGTGCTCTCCCCATTTCCAGTTTGAGGTCACAAAATATTTGAGTGATATACAGGGTCATTCAAGAAATTGTATGTTTTTGAAACACACAGTACATAACGAATAGAAGAGTGGGGGAAACCAGAACGGTGATATTCAACTTGGCTGGCTACGCCATTTTAGTACTAGATCGCAACACTATTCTTAGATGGATCACGAATTTCACAACAGGAATTTAATTCGATGCTAACCACCAGGTGGCTCTAGTACTGCGTGGACACAAGACAGCATTGACAGAGTGAGGGCGGCAATATTAAGGAGCTCGCGTCGTTCTGTTACCAAGCACGTGTTGCTTTGTCATCCGTATAAGATTGAGTTGAGTGAACGTGACTATCAACAACGTTCACAATGTGCGGAAAGTATGCTTAATATTTTAAGAGGTAACGTCAATGTCGTAATCATGGTGAGTGATGAAGCTCAGTTCCACTTAAACGACTCACTTAATAAAACAAAACTGGTGATATTGGGCAATACAGAGTTCACAAGTTGCGTGAACGACCCTTGCATAGTCCTCGTGTGACGGACTGGTGTGCAGTTGCTATATGTGGCGTAATCAGCTCTTACTTTTTTGAAGAACATGGTGCCACTGTTATCGTCACATCAGATCGCTACATTAAAACGATCGCCAACTTTCTGGCGCCATACATTGGGAGTGTACGGTTTCAGCAGGATAAATTTAACGCGAAATATTCAACTAACGACATTTTGAAGTCGGGTATTTATAAATTGAACTGCACATCCTGTAATTCTGTTTATATTAGACAAACACCTAGGAACTTTGATATTAGATACAAAGAACACATTAGATATTACAAATATAAACAAGCACACAGACAAATCAAAACATGCCAATATTAAATTTTTACAATCTTGCAATAAAAAAGATAAATTAGATGTTTTGGAAGCGTTCAAAATATATAAACATAAACAGAAAATATATTTGATTAATGAACAGGTTGATCTCATAAACTCGCCGTTAAAGGCGCGTTTAGATTGCGCGAAATTGTTTCGCTAGTCGCTGTCTCGGCCTAACTGTTTACACGGGGAGAAACGTTTCGGTTTGACAAGCGAAAATGAGGTAAGCCAACAGTTTGCGCGAGACAAGCATGCTGGTTGTTACTTCGAGTGCAGCATTTGCAGTTATGATGATGATTGTATTGAGAAAGAAAAGCAAAAGAAATAAAAGAATACGTCGACGGTGCTCGAAAGAAATATTTCGTCGGAAATTTCAATATAGAAACAGAAGGATATAACAACAGAATCTTGTGAAGATACAATTCGAAACTTTACTCGGATGACCACAGAAAACATTGAACAGCTCATATCACTCTAGTGGGTCCTAAAATAAGAAAAATTGATACCAGCATGAGAGAGACGATAATTGTAAAAGAGAGGTTGATTGTCTGCTTGAGATTTCTTGCCATGGGAGATTCCTACAGTAGCCTACAATATCCCTTCAGAATATCGAAAATCACAATATCAAGAACTATTCCAGAAGTTTGCGATGCTTTGGTTCAGTCACTTCAGGAATATGTAAAGGTAAAAAAACTCATTCTTTTTTATATAATTTTATTACATTTGTTTGTTACATTTCTTGAGAAGAAAAATGTCCAAATATTTAATAATACAGATTCTATATCGACTTCTGGAATGATATTTTCCCAGGTATCTGATGGTGTTTGATGGAAAAGTGGACGTTTGGCTCCAATAATCATGTGAACTATTTGACTACGCAGAGAGCGAACTGTGTGGGATGTGTATTTGTGAACCATAGCCAAATGATGAAGAAGCAGAATACATTCCCGTATCTGCTTCAAATATAATATTAGCGAAGGCTCATTTAACGTGCGGCAGCGTGTTCTGGTCGTATTTAACTTTAAGATTTGCATAGCGTTATGCATCATCTTTGAGTCTGACTCTTGCTCAGCTGCCTTACGTTTGATGCCAGTTCTCTGTCTCCTATTAGTATTTGGAGCAGGAAAGGTAGTCTCTTGTAACATCGGCTGCTGCGCGGTCCAAGATGGAGTAGCTGCCGATGTAGTAGTTTCAGATATAGTAGTTTCAGATGTATTAACTGCGGGGGTGACCGAAGGCGAAGTTGGCGTTACAGTAACTTCTATTTCGTAGTGTTCCTGAAACAAAACAAACAACTGTTAAGTAATTCTTTTTGGTCTGAGGTTAAAAAAATATTTTGTTATGGTTTCAGGTACCATCTACCACAGAAGAGGGGCTTCAGATCTCCTCCGAATTTAAAAGAAAGTGGCAATTTCCTCGCGCCATCGGGGCTAAGGATGGAAAGCACGTTGTTTTACAAGGACCTATTAATTCAGGGACTGAATACTACAACTATAAAAAGTTTTTTAGCATTGTGCTGTTTACAATAGTCGACGCAGACTACAATTTTATCTATGTTGATGTAGGATGTCAAGGGTGGATATCGGACGGTGGTGTATTCAAAAACACGACATTGTACAATAAATTCGAGAGACGCGAATTAAATATTCCTCGCCCAGAAGTCTTGCAAGTTCCATATTCCATGCCAGTACCATATTACGTATTCGGTGACAAAGCGTTTGCTTTAAATGAGTACACTATGAAAGCATTTGAGAGTAATCCCGAGGTACGTTCACCGGAACGTGTATTTAATTACCGTCATTCTAGATCTCGCCGCGTCGTGGAGAATGCGTTTGGGATAATGAGTTACTTTATCAACCATTTATTTACATAACTTTCTACACAAACGTACTTCACACGAAACATACACACCTCCTGGAAATTTCGATACTGACAACAATGGCGAGATTATAAATGGCGCAATGACGCACCAATGACATCGTTACTTCCAATCCGCAATATTCCGCGAAGGACATACGTACAGCTCAAAGACGTCCGTTTGCATACAGCTAATCGTTTTATTTTGAATCACCCGTTGCCGCGGCAGGCCCAATAGTAGGAATCCACTACCTCACTACCGGTATTCACAGTTTCCCTTGGGATGTCTTTATCAACCAAAAAATCAAAGCATTTGTAGGCGAACCATTTAGAATCATATACATCATCACTACCTGTACATTTAATATTAATAATAATAAATAGTAAGCTTATTTTAGTGTATTTATATAAGAAAAATTTAAAGGGTTAAAAAAGGGGCTATCTTGTTGTATGGTACTAGTATGCATGCGTGACACAACTACAAAAAGTCAAACATACATACAAGTAAATATTAAGACAGCATAAAATAATAAAAATTCACACACCGGATCCAGTGACTGCTCGTTTTCTCCCTGGACCTCTCACACCTATAGGAACCCATCAAGGTTTTCATTTTCGCCTTTAAGATAGGGACAGGGCACTGCATTTTTGCACTCATTTCCTTCCAAGCATCCTCTCTCTTCATGCGGTTATGGTGAACCTTATCTTTGGCATCCCATAAAAATCGATACTTTGCGTAAAGTTCAATGAGGCGGATGCTGTCCTCCCTGGTTCATTTTTGGCGCGAAACACTTGAACGTTTACACTGCACGAAACAAAGAAAACGAGGCTCTCTCATGCGCGTATAAATACCGACTGACGAGTGGCTCACGACGAAACATACTCGCGAAACAAGTTTCGGGGTGAGTACCAGGTATATACGAAACGAAACATTTTCGCGAAACTGTTGCGCGAAACAATTTCGCCCAATCTAAACGCGCCTTAACAAACATTTTAAATATGGAATTGTAATTTATATCAAGTTTATTGTATTATCTTAATGACGTGTTACCATAACTACTTGTTATTATTTTGCTTATATACTTTCTCTCGATTATCATGCATATATTGAAACACATTTCACGTGGCCGTGTTTTTGTCGAAATTTGCCGTTTTGATCGAAATTATGTGTTGCTTTGTAGTACCGTACAGCTGAAACGAAGCATAATTCCTGCAATTAAATTTGATAACACATAAATTTGGATGAGAGCTTTGGAGTGAAATATAATATGATATGATTCACATGTTATTATCGATCGATCGTGAAATCCCTTTACTAGTTTGTTGAGATTTATTAGTTCGTGTAAATAATAAGTAGTCGTAATTCGTTAATTTTGTTGATCATTATAATAAATATGTAGTTAAACTGACGTATCGTTGCTATTAGAATTTGTTAAGATTGAGTTCAAATGGATTTTTATGTTACAATTAAATTAAAATAAGATCAGACATATCGTATAAATTTTTCAGGGTTTGAAAATTAAAACGCAATTTGTTGTTTAGTAAAGTGTAAGAATGACGCAATATCGCTGGAATTTGGCGCCGGGAATACTGTCACTTATAGTTTACCGTATCAAGTTTATTGAATTAGTCATAGCAGACAGGGGAATAATTTATATGGGCTACAATATAAACTAAACAAATTACGTGAGATCATCCTGTTGGGGGAAATATATATATATATATATATATATATATATATATATATATATATATATATATATATATATCATTTGTACCAACTTGAGCCTGAAGTATGTATGTGAGCATACAAACCTGTGCCAACCTAACAATCCTGCACCATATATATGGCTCAGGCTTGTTCAACACTTACAAGCATATCCACTCATCTATAGTGAGGTAGTTAACAAAAAAAATTGGCTCAACTTGTCAAAATTGAGTTTAAAAATTTTCCATGAGGGAGCACTTGCATTAATATTGGGGTATATGTGTATATGAAATTTTTATAACCTTCCTGAGCCACTAAATATGGCAACATAGACTCAATTGAATTTTTATCATTTTCGTGGTGTATTTAAATGCCCGCGCATGGTATGATTCGGTGCATAATATGCAGTTTGTAGTTACCTATTTGAAATACTCTAACATTTACCATGTCTCAAAGAAGTACATTGTTATTGAGATTGGCGCTAGAAAATCAACATGGTTAATAATATGCTTTTTTAATTGTAATCTCATACTTGTATCAAATCATAATATGAGTAAAATAATTTTTACCGAGTTGACAATTTTTGATTATCATTTTAGAATCTAATCAAGCATGTTTTAATTTGAAGCTGAGGGGGCATAAACTTGCTCAGTGTGTTAAATAAGCGATTAGAGTTACATGTTTATGAATCCTCAAACAATAATTACAATTGCTAACTCTGTTTAAAAATATATTAAACATTTTAATAAACAAAATCCTTTTGGATTTGGATTAGGTAAGTATTTATTTACAAAACAAATGTAATTTGTAACAACCTTTTTTTGTGGTTGTATTAAAAAGTACATTAATTTAAGAATCGTTCATTTATTTGGCGTAATATTAGAAAAGTTTTTAATTATTAATATGTAGAATTGAGAAAGGCAATTTAATTTGCATTTCCTAGAACATATCTTTTGGGTGTAATATTACATAAATAGTTATAGTTCCCTTTCTTAAAAAATTGGATTTATATTATTGTATCCGCGCAACGCGTGAAAACTTTTAGGGGGAAATACTCATTTGAGTTATTCTGAAAGCTTTTTTTTTCATTCACTTAATGCTGAATGTTATAGCAGAAAGCATGATTTTTACCTAATTTTTTTATATTTGGTGCCATCAGGTTTTGATGGTAAGTTATTTTCTAATTCATAATATTTAAAACTAAAGCATTTGTTTGTTTTTTTAGGCACTTAGTTTGCACTCCTATTTCACTTATTTTGCAATTATTTTACTCATATTTTTTAATGCATACATTATACAACGCAAGTTCTACATACTTTTATATTCTTAAGTAAGTCTTTTTAATATTATTTATTTATTTTAATATTATACTGCTAATTATATAAATGTACTGCACATAACAAATCTCCTTTGTTTTGTAGAAGCTGATGTATCATAGTCAATGTATAAACACATTACCGATATCAAAAAAACTAAATTAGTTTCCAATCGGTTAAAACAAAGTGAAGTTGATTGGAAGAGCACATCTACGTAACACAGAATTAAAGTTAACAAAAAAAAAATAAAATAAAATTTTATCATATTGGGTTAGTAATCCCTTAAAATCTAATACAAATTTAGACCTAACTGTAAGGAAAAGGCCAGATGATCACGTTGTGTCCAAACTATTTGAAAAAGGTACATCTTTTTAATATTTTGTAATCCACACATTTACATTAAAAAGTTCCAAATCATCTATAATCAGGGTGTTGTTTTTGAAAAACAATTAATGAGTTTCCAACATCTGACTACAGAGGTTCTTTTTTTAGCAATACCCAACGAAATGCATGCATCCATTTATCTAAATAGCTATAGGGTCAATTGGGGTAAATGGAGACGGTTTTTACATGTTTGAAATTACAAGTGAGTTGTTTAGTTTTTATCATGTCTTTTTAATGTACAAATTTAAATAAAAAAAGTCAGTACCTTTCGCCTTAACGAAGCATTGTGATCTGTCATGTAGACTTACTGGTTTTAAGAAAAAAAATATTGTTTAATCTATGTCATGTTTACAATTACCCCTGACTTGTAGGGGTAAATGTAAACGTGTAACTTTGAACGAATTATTGCTGTGCTTAAAATTGTGGGGTAAATGTGAACCAAATAAATATTTATGTCTGTAATACAAATATATGTTAGTTCAAGCTGTGTTTACATTTACCCCATATTTTGTAAAATTAGCCAATAAAATTATTGTGTATTAATAATTTTATTTTAAAACGAACAACTACGATATTATTAAGGTTGTTAAATATTGCACTATATAAAATAAAGTAAAATATGCATTCTTAACACAACAAACATGAGAACAAAATTTTATTTAAACGTTAAATAAACTAATTCGTCTCCAACACTGGGACAGTTGAGGAAAATTTGTAAAGAATTCTTTCTCCTTTCATTTCAATTCCAGGATCAGGAAGTATCCCTAAAATTTGGTCGATTGCAATGTAACTGACATCAGTATGATTAACTGTAAATAACGTTTTGGATGGTTCCCAAGACTTCAAACCCGTGATTTTTATTTCTGCTGCTTCAATGTCTTCGATGACACAAACATATTTAAATATGGTGGCATTTCTCTTGCCTCCTTTGAAACAAACCAGAATAAATTTTCCTTTTGATAATTGTGAAATTGACTCTACTTTTACAATATCTATATCTTCTTCAAATGTTTTGTCCCAGGGATCTTCGTCACTCTCGTGGAGACTTATCTCAGTATTTTCATCTAAAGATTCTTCGGTTTCAATTTTCGATTTCTTCGGTTTAGCTTCCGTTTTGGTTGTATTGTTCGTACTCTCTGCATCTGACGATCCTTCTTTTTCTTTTCTTTCTATGTCAGTTTTTTTTGTTTGCTAAGGTTCTTTCTCTTTTACATTTTGGTTGTAACTGTTTCCTTTTTTCTGCTTCTCTTAGTCTTTTTAACACCTCCGTTGAAGTCAGAACTTCTCCATATGTTTGTTGTTTCAATCTCGGTATAATCAATTTCTCATTATTAGTAACAGGTTTTAATGGCATGACATTATCAATATTGAAAATTTTTTCTAGTGTAACATTAGCAACAGATGACGTGGAGGGCTGAGGATCCTCTACAGCTTGAGCCGAAGTCGACGGCTTGGGGTCACTTACAGTTTCCCCTAAATTTGTTTGAATAACTGGAAACGTCAAAGTCTGTTCAACATCACATCTAACACATGACGCGTTAGGAGAACATTAAAGGTTGCAGTTTCATTTGCACTTTTCGTTTTTGGTTCATTTTGTATAGCTCTATATTTTTCCAAATCTTCAAAAGTGAACTCTTCTTCGGGAAACAAGGATGAATTAACAGGGTATATTCCGGTAGATTTGAGCCCAGAAATTATATTCTTTGTCAACATGGATTCTACCCTTCAGAAAATGTATTTTTTGTTAGTCTTCGTGAACCACGACCCATCTGTTGTTTACTATACTTGATAAGCTGCCTATTCCAACTGATTTTGACCGGGCCAAATACACATTTGTCTAGTGGCTGCAACTTATCAGTCAAATGACTAAGAAATTTCATTAACACAATGTTGTGTTTTATTGCTTCTTCAATCAGCCTTACGCTCATATGACTGCAGTGACCATCATATAATAATAAGGCCGCTTGATCTGGTAAATTGTTAGAAATTCTTAACTCCTTAATGTAAGGTATAAATCCACTAGTAAACCAGTGGTAAAACTGTGGCTCCTCCATCCATCCATTGGTAGAGGCAGCATACAATGTTCGAGGATAAGCATTTTCCGACGTCCAGCGAGCTTGGACACCAGCACCCTTAAAAACGATCAGTGGTGGTAGAGTCTTGTCATCTGCAGAAACACATGACAATACAGTAATGGACTCCCTGCCAGAACCACCAGATACACGACAGAGGGCCTTTCCTTTGGTTCCAATAGCCCTAATTCTGCTTGGATCACAGTTGAATCCATATTCGTCTGCATTAAATACAAAACCGCCTTCATCATCAGCCAGATAATGTTCATTTATGACCATCTCAAGATCCTTATAAAACTGGTAGATAACGTCCGGCTTCCTAGCATCCTTTCTTAATTTTTGCAAGTGTTCAGGCTTTTTTAGAGAAAGATTACGATTCCTTTTCATAAATGAATAATACCAATCCTCGCCGGGAATCCCATCTTTAAAAGGAGTCTTCAATGCTTTGGCGTTGACATATTCACCAACTAATTGTCGCAGTTCAGCTTTATCACAGGGCAAGCCCATCTTTGATCTTGCTATCAAACATTTTGCAATGTCACTTTCAATCTCTGGCGACAAAACTTGTGAACGACCTGGCCCAGTTACATTGATTGAAGTTTTTCTTCCTGAAATTCTGTTAAAAATAACTGCTTTTGGCACTCCATAATAGTTTTCTGCTTCACGGTAACTCTTATTTCAGTTGGTAACATCCGCAACAGCATGTGCAATATCTTCAGCCGAATATGTGGGTCTTGCTCTCTTTTTTATGTAATTCCGTGGCATAGTTAATTCTAAAATATAGATATCCATGACAAATCAGGCGGTTTAAACTTAAATTTTGAGTTGTTATTCTCAAATTAACCCTTAAATAATGTTTACATTTACCCCAAAATCTTGTTCACATTTTCCCTATATATAAAAGACATTGGGGTAAATGTAAACACCTGAATAACAATATAGATTAATGTTTTATTTGATTTATTTGTTGTTAAAAACTTACTATATCTATGCCTAACTACTACTATAATTTATGAAGTACTTACCTGTAAAGATCTATTTCACAGGAATAAAAAATCGGCACAATACAAAACCGTCATGCATGGACAAACGTAGCATCACAAGAAAAGAATTCAAATTAATACAAGATGAACATTTAAACATTTTTCAGTGATCGCATAATGAAAAAGTAACAGACTCACAGGAACACATGTTAAATTATGATCAGATAGATAATAAAATTGAGAAAATATTGAAATTAATTTTAATGAAAATTTAAATATGAGCGAATTTTCAGTAGATTTAAATCATCTTGAAAATAATGAAAAAAAAAGAAACTATTTTGCAATTGATCGAATCATATAAGCACATGTTTACCAAAGATAAATTTGATATAGGTCCAATTAAAACAAAGGAGGCAGAAATAAAATTGATTAGAGATGAATACGTTACATCCCGTCCATATAAATGTTCAATCCCAGATGATGAGGAAATACGTAAACCAAATTAAAGAATTATTGAATGCGAGAATTATTGAAGAGTCTGCTTCTCCTTTTGCGTCTCCTGTAACTTTAGCATTCAATTTTAGAAAGTTAAATAAATTAGTGGTCCCAGAATGTTTTCCATTCCCAATAATTCAAGTCATATTAGATAGAGTTGTTAATTGTAAATATTTTACAGTCTTGGATATTAACTCTACTTTCTGGTGTATTATTACTCTTACAACAGAAGATAGAGAAAAAAACCTCTTTTGTAACAAAAAATGGAAAGTTTACGTTTAAGGTGCTTCCTTTTGGTCTGAAAATGCACCAGCAATTTTTCAAAGAATTTTATCTAATATAATTCGTTGAAATAATCTAGACGAATTTTGCATAAATTATATTGATGATATTTTGATTTTTTTCCAGACATGAGAAAAGCATACTCAACATATTGAACATGAACAATTTTTAAAAGTTACCCGAAGGTTTTAAATTAAAATTAATGAAATGTTCGTTTGTTGCAAAATCTGTCAAATATCTAGGATACACAATTTCAAATAAAAAAGTCTCTCCAGCACAAGAAAATTTAATATCAATAAAAAATCTTCAAAAGCCTTCAATTAAATCCAGTGTTCGCAGTATCCTTGACTGAATAAATTTTTATTTAAAGTATATAGAAAAGAGTAGTGCCAAGCATGAACCTTTACATCGGTTACTAAGGAAAGATGTAAAATTTGAATGGTCTGATGAGTGTGAGGAAACCTTTAATAAGATAAAAATTTATTTGTGTTCAAAACCAATCCTGGCTATTTATGATTTTAATAAGCCAGTCTTTATAGAGACAGATGCCAGCTGTAAATGAATCGGTGCGGCACTCAAACAGCCACAAGAATATGGTATTTTACATCCTGTGGCCTTTTATTCACAAAAATTTTCAAATCGTGAAAAACGATTTGATATTATTTATTTAGAATGTAAAGCCATCAAAGATGCAATTAAGTTCTGGCAATACTATTTAATTGGATGACACTTTACAGTTTGCTCGGATCATAAGCCACTAGAAAATTTAAAAACTAAAGCCAGAATTAAATCCTTGGTGATTTAATTCTTTATTTATCACAGTTCAATTTTAATATTTCATATAAAAAGGGTCAACATAATATTCTTGCGGATCTCTTACCAAGAAACCCAGTACTTGAGTATTTTGAAAATAACGATTTGATACAAACAGTGAATTTGATAGATAAAACTTCCATAATAAGAGACCAATCTGAACATCTTTCTGAAATGAAATCAGAAAAAAAATAAAATATAAAGGATTAATATTAAAAAAATTTAAAAGAAAGTCAAGAATTTTTGTATCTCCAAAATTGGGAAATGAAATTATTACACTTGTACATCAGCACTATGGGCACATTGGCTCAACACAAATTATTGCAACAATCAAACCGCATTATAATTTCAAGAGTCTTGACATAGTCATACATAGTTTCTGCAAAAATTGTAAGACTTACATTGATAATAAAACTCGCCGAAGTCGCGCTATTGGTCTACTGTCCCGATTGAGTCCTGCAGAACGACCATATCAAATTATGACTCAGGATAGTATTGATTGTTTTAAGGGAAACGGCTCAACAAAAAGATATATGCATATCTTAGTAGATCATTTCACACGATATGCATGGATCTTAACTACAAAAGGGCAGAATGCTACTAATTTCATAAATATGATTTACTGAACTGCAAAACATAACAAAATTTCTATTTTGCTGGTTGACCAATATGCAGGTATCAATTCTACTGAATTCAAAAACTATTTAAAGAAATTGTTTGTTATGAACGAATAAGTTCAAAAGTAAATATGTAATTAAAAATTATTATTAATTTTATTAAATACATAAATATTATATTATATTATACATTATATTTAGAATTTACATCAGTTCTACATACATAAAGACAAAATTTACATCGGTTGGGGCTTGAATCTCGATGGCACATATGGTTAGCGCAGTACTCTAGCAAAGTACAGGTCGTAGGTACTCGAGGTAAACTTTTTATTTATGTATTTAATAAAATTAATAATTTTTTATTTAGAGAAAAATGGAATACAGATTGTGTTTACATGCATTAACCATACTGAATCAAACGGGTTAAATGAAAGATTACATCAGACTTTACAAAATCGTCAGAGATCTAAAATAAATGATAAACACCACAAAGCATTGCCAAGGCATGCACAAGAATATACCGATGAATATAACGATACAATCCATAGTTCTACAAAATTTGCACCATCATACTTACTTTTTGGGAACAAACCCACAATATCTCCTCTTCAAGACAATAACAAATCACCTCTTGAAGAAGACAGGAAGATAGCGATTGGACCCTTATCCGATCATTCATTAAATCTCACCATCGTTTTATGAAGTGGCAAGTGGTGAGAAGAAACAAATTTCAAATTTCTTCCATTCATCTAAGCTACTTCCGTTCTCCTCTATACAACAATCTCAAAAGGGGGAGGTGTAAAGGTTGGCCAGACTGCTCATCTGACAACCTTCATGACAGAGTTATTTTAACTTTGTGTTTATAAATTATTACTACGGGTTGATGAACGTGTAATTTAATTCTTTATACAGGTAATTGCATTATTTTCATTAGTTAGTTGATATTAATTGTTCTATTTGCATTAATTTATTTGTATTTTGTGCTATACAGAATAAAATCACGTTATCAAGAACTATCTTAGTTATACTTAAAAGCAGTTACTGATTAACACTTAACCTTAATTAACTAACTATTTACAGTATTTACATCATATTTATTTACACGCACCGGTATATTTATTTTCCACCGTCGTGGCGTCGTAAGCAAATTTTTTTCGCGCTAGACTTGGTATTAAATACTGCCTCAAGCGGGAGCGCGCGCTATTTATTTAAGTCAGCAAAAGTACTAGAAAGGTCTCGTAAATTGAGGAACTTGTGATGTCATCCTATTGTGTCTTATCTGAAGGGTGCGCTATCATTTTCGTACTTTCTAGACTGGTTAATTAATGAAACGTCAGAAACAGGATAAAAAGGGGGCTTCTTGATAAATACGAAACATTTACGTAATTTATTAAAATAATTACATATTTGAAATGAAATGTTTAAAAAAGGGACTATCCCGTATAATACGGGATGAATGGTCGCGTTCTGTTAGTATCGCACTTTTTGCAAATGTTATGGGATCCGAAAATTAGTAGTCATTATCATGAAAGTTAAGGGTGCAATACATGAAGCGCTCATAAATAGTAAAGATAAGGTAAACAAGTAGTGTAGACAATGATTTTTGCACTCGCGAGACTCAAAGATCACAAAACGGGAACTGGCGACACAACGTAGTGGATTGAAAATAGCTGATCATTTTTATTTACTTTATTAACTGTGAATGAAGTGTATTGTACAAAGGTTATTGGAGAAAAGGTACCTACGGGTATTTAAGCCTTATTGAAGGTATGTAATAAAACCGGATGGCTAACAATAGCAGGTACAACCTGCTTTCCTAAGATAGAGAATTTTACTTAGAAATAGTTGACATGATTATTTAAAGTTATTGACGAATACCCGAAATCTGTTAAATGCTAGGTAAACGTCTGCGCAAGTACAAAAATAGTATATACACGTCTAGGGGGAAATGCCATTTTTTCCTTTCGCCCTCAAGGTACAATTGAACCGTGGTAAACAAAATGCGTTTCTCTCCCTACATGTATAATATAGCGAGAGTAAAAGTCCGTTTCTCTGGTCATAAACAGGAACTAAAATTGCGTTTTATTTCCTAGAAACAAAAAATAAATATAAAATCAAAAGTCATATTACATAGTTAACCCAGATATGCCTAAAATGTTTTGGTGCGATTTTTTACTACAATTTCGGTAACAATCTGTTTTTCGTGAGATTAAGAAACAAGAAATTTAAGTTGCAAAATTTTTATTTGTCCCTAAGTACAAAATTTTTGGTGTCCTATATATAGTACATTAGGCATATATGCTACTATCAATGACAATTTATTTTAGTGTGTGGTATTCAACGAAACATTTAGTATGTAGTCCTACATTACACTTGGAGCATCGTGTTGTTGCCTTGTCATGGCAATTTCCGCATCTTGTTTGTTTTTTTTGAGTAACCACCAGATGATCCAGTCTGTCATAACGTAGGTCTATGTCCAAGTAATCTGTTGATTGGTGACCTTTTTGATATACATTCTTTCTTTTGTTTTGTACTAGAAGTGATAAGCAATTCTTCGTCTGAACGAAAGCTGATCAAAATTTCCACCATTTTTCCGATGTAACTGGCAAGCATTTTGGACAGCCATATCGATACAGTGTGCAATAAGGGGAAAATACCATTTTTTTCCTCTTATTGATACACGGTACAGGCTAATATTTTGGTCTGATCGATCTACTCCTCCCATGTTTACATTGTATAAATTTACATGAGGCTGGAATCTGAAAATTCAAGTTTGTTAGAAATAATATCTAAATGATAATTTTATTTGAAAATACCTGAATATTTTGTGCTCTTTTCTTGAATACCTCTTTACAAAGCGAATAGGTTTTATTCCAACAGCATTAGAACAAAGACACACAACATTATTATCGTGCCACTTTACAGCGATGATATCTTTCTCCTGAAGTTTTTATAATCGTATGATCCTCGGTTCTGTTTTTTATTATTTTTGAATCGATCAGTGAACTTCCAAATAATCGATTTTCTCTTACAGTACCTGTACCATAAAGTTTCTTGTCAGTTAGCTTTTGGATCAGTGGTAACGATGTAAAAAATTGTCAAGACGAGGTGAAACCTTTGTTTGGCCATTTCTTCTGCAGTGCATCCGCATAATTCAAAATTACTCCTGCACCGACCCCAAATCAGAATATGTTCCGTTTGTTGTGGTAGATGCACCTTGGTAAGGTTCAAACCAATTAATATACCCTAAAGGAGTAGTGCGACCAAAATTTGTAACCAAACCTGATTGGTTTGTTATGAATGAACTGTTTGCACCCATGGCGCCCATAATAGGGTACCATAGCTTCATCTATGGAATGAATTTCATTCAGTGGAGCGTATTCCATCATCTTTTTTGCCAAATGGTTAAACAGCGGTCTTACTTTGGAAAATTTGTCATTTGCATCCAAATTTGTATTATCTGCTAGGTGAATATTGGCAAGTATATATTCAAATCTATCTCTGCTAATGGATTCAGCAACTAACTTGTTATGAGAATCTTGTTCTCGCTCCCAAAACATTCTTCTTCTTGGAACTTGGATATATCCGCTAAGAAGTAACACTCCAATAAAACATTTTACTTCAAAATTTTGGATGTTATGTGCGTGGTTCCTTTGTTGAGCATATTTGTTACTTTCAGAAACAATGAAATCAATCAATTCCTCGTCAAAGAATTTAGAAAATATTTCAAGTGGACTTTCGCCAATTGGGAACACATCAGTTCCGTTATCAAAATTTTCTGTTGTAGATGGTAAATCCTCCCTAACCCAATGATAAACCTTTCATTTCTTATTCCTGTTTACAATTTCTTTCGGCTTGTTCATCTGTAGGATGTTCTGTAATACTTCTGATAATGGCAAAAAATCATCTCCAGAAGTAAAATCATCTTCGTCATCCTCGTCTTCCGCAAAAAATCCTTCTGTTGGAGCATTTAGCTGTGATCCAGGTAAATTGTTTATGGTCACAAACTCCTCATCGCCAGAGTCCTCATCTGTTAAATCGGCAGTTGCATTAACAGGAGGAAATATTGTACTATTTTTCAGCTACTGTAGCATCGTCTTCCAACATGGAAAGTGCATCTTCAAGAGTAAACCCCCTGAAATATCAATGACATTCATAGATACATATTTGCCTAATGTCCTATATGTAGTACACCTAAATATAATCCAAAAAATAATAACATAAACAATAAAATTCTTAAATTTTGTTTACTGTTAACAAATTTTGCATCTTTTTAGTTAATTATTCTAATGGTACCATTTTCTTGAAATGTTTTACAAAATATCCGTGAACTTACCTTTCAAAGCTAATGTTGCATTCAGACATTTTCAATAATTTCACTTTTTTAAAATTTAAACGTAAACTTGTAAAACACTTTAGCGCACTAGCTTCTCTCACACTAATTGACAGATATGTACTGCACAAATTATATTGCATTTTGCGGCGATATGCTGCAAGCCCTTTGCAAGTCGAGACATGTTTGTTCTGTACTACATATAGGACATTAGGCATATCTGGGTTAATTTTCTATTAACATGAGTTATTAACGAACATTCTTAAATCTGTTAAAAACTAAGTATACGCCTGCCCAAGTGTACAAAATTGGTATATACATCCCTGGAGCAAAATGTCATTTTTAGCTGGGTGCGTAGTATAAATTACACCGTGCATAAGCTAATGCATTTCTCTCCCTTGATGTATAATAATAACATATGAATATATTTAAAGCAATGCTTTAAGATACGAAATTAGAAGCTACATCAACAGGTTTTTTTCAACTATTACCTTTCCATGTAAACATGCCAACTTTTATACCATTAGCATGGAATTTGCTAACAATAGTACTACTAACATACTTGCAGTTTTCAAAGCCAGGTAAATGTATAGAAGTCGGTTAGGTGTACCAATGCACACTCAATGGTTAAACGTTATTTTTCCAGTATTAAACATACAAAATTCGTGTGCAGTACTAGCTTTTCTTACTCTGTGTGATTTACTAATTATTACAGAATTATATTGTTTGTTGTCAGAAATTCTTTTCATGATAAAAATAATCATATAAAGAATTTCTTACCGTACTGTTTAGATAACGGAGTCAAACGTACAAACGAACTTGCAACATTGTAATGGTTCAAGATTTATTGTTCATGTTCATACAGCTGTATATAATGGGATCAACATGAGATGCAAAAGGTTGCGGTTCAGGAAAGTATCGATTGTGGACATATACATAAGTTTTTTTATTAAAAACATTGTCGATGTATATTTAAGGATATTATTATTTAGGACATTAACTAATGTACTATACGTATTCAAAAAAAGCACAGGATTGCGGTTTATGTATGGAGCAGAATGGTATGGAACATCAAAGGCTTCATGAAAGATAGAATGATCTATATATATATATATAAGTACTATAAGTTTAGACTCATATAATGTAGGATATTAATAAATAAGACAGTTTAATGACATGAATTCCCATTAAGCAATTATATTTCCAGAGAAAATAGTTCAGGAACAAAATACATTGTAAAATTTCATATACAGACTATGATTTCTTCCAATTTTGATTCTTCAAAATATCCCCTTTTGCTTTTACTACAGCCGCGCATATTTTCGGCATTCTCGCAATCAATTTTTGCAGAGTTGTAGCTGATTTTATTCAACAAACTTGCAAGGAGTCCCAAAGTACCTTGTGATTGGTTGGTTGCATTCTTCGCACATTCCGCTCTAATTCGTCCCATAACAGTTCAATAGGATTGAGATCAATTGAGACGGCCACTCCATGTATTTTACCATTTTTCCTTCTCTTTGTTCCTATGTAGTTCCTGCACAATTTTGACGAGTGTTTAGGATCATTATCTTGCTGGAAAATGAACCTTTACCCACGATTCTCTGCCCACATGGAAAAGCATGATATTGCAAAATGGCGTGATATTTCTTTTTATCCATAGTGGCGTCAATTTTACGAGATCTCAATTTTACTTCCGGCAAAACAGCCCCAAACCATGACGGATCCCCACCATGCTTCACTGTTGGTATTATACATTGACTCGTCATACGTTCGCCAACCAAACGACGAACATATTGCCTGCGTTTTCCTCCGAAAATCTCAAACTTTGACTCATCCGTAAACAATACTTTGGACCATTGTTCTACTGACCAATCTTTATGTTTTTTTGCCCATTGCAATCTTTTCACTTTATTTTGTTTTCGTAGAAGTGGTTTCTTAGCAGCTACACAGCCTTTCAAGCCGTAATCTGGAAGCCGGCGTTTAACAGTAGTTACAGATATAGGCGTCTGCCGGGTAGAATTTAATTCCTCACGAATTTCTGGTGCAGTTCGAGTTCGTAGACGCTACTTAGAACACAGATGAACTTGTCTTCCTCTGTGAAGTTACACGAGGTCTCCCAGATCGTCGCCGACTCACGTTTTTCCCAGTTTCTTTCTTTCTCTTCAAGGTTCTTACGACACCTGCCTGACTAACCTTAGTCTTAGATGCAATTTGTCTAGTAGAATAGCCTTCCTCGTGCAATGAAACAATGACTGCTCGTGTTTCAACACTCAATTCCGGAATTCGACCCATATTTTATGGAGAAGTCAGTATGTACTGTATAACGAAATGATTGCAAACTGCACTGTACAATGTTTTAGGTTATGTTTCGTTCGTGACATCGCCCTGGGGTAATTTATTATTGTAATGTTGCCTATAGCTATACAGAATACTCGGTAGTCACTATTACTATAAGTAATAACTAAATATTTAATAAATGAGCCGAAAATATGCGCGGCTGTAGTAAAAGCAAAACGGGGATATTTTTAAGAATCAAAAATTGGGAAGAAATCATAGTCTGTATATGAAATTTTACATTGTATTTTGTCCCTGAACTATTTTTTCTGGAAATATAATTGCTTAATGGGAATTCATGTCATTAAACTCGTTTTATTTATTAATATCCCTACATTACGAAGGTGAGTCTAAACTTTTGGCTACTGTATATATATTATATATATATATATATATATATATATATATATATATATATAATATATCTTTCATACCAACTTGAGCTTGAAGTACGTATGCGAGAATACAAACCTGAACCAACTTAACAATTCTGGGCCATATATATGGCTCAGGACGGTTTAACCCTTACAAACATATTCACTCACCTATCTTGACGTAATTAACTATGCTAAGTTGCATAGCTACATGATACCTATCCTTAAGCACTTTCATGGATCATTTCAGTCGTTCGGGTGTTATTTATTATTCAAGTGTTGCAGAACTTCAAGCCTCAATTGATTTAAATGGTGTCTTTATGTATGTAGAACTGATGTAAATTCTAAATATAATAAAGATAATTTAACTCAATTTGTTTATAATCGTTTTTTGGCATTTGTTGGTCTTTATATATTTATATTTATACAGAGGTGAGTAAATGCTCATTTTAATAATTAATTTAGCCATGTAACGACTGTATTAGCTTTATAATACCTACAACATAACCTTTTGTTTTAGATGTCTTCGCAGTACAAACGTGTTCTAGGTAGTAGAAATTACGTAAATAACTTGGCAGACACATTAGAACGAGCCCTAGAAGCTGTCAGAAATGGCGTCCTATCTCAAAGAAAAGCTGCAATAGAATTCGGAGTGCCAGTTGGTACTATAAAGAATAAAATGAAAGATAGGCATACAAAACTTTATGGTGGTCAGACAATTTTTACGAAAGCTGAAGAGGACGCCTTCACGTCCCATATTTGCGCCTTATCTTCAAACGGATTTCCATTGGATCAGACAGATTTACGGCAGAAAAAAAATTCTAACAAAACGTGGAAAGAATGATAAATTTTAGTAAATCAGCAATATCGTTAATGTTTTGTGAAAATGCTGCTGGCGAAACCTCCGTACATCGTATATAAATCCTAAAAATTATGGTCAACTTGGGTAGAAAACGGTCCAAATGGTGCACAGTACAATAGATCAAAAAGCGTATGGTTCGACACAACTTGTTTCGAAGACTGGTTCACTTCACTGTTATTGCCAACATTAAAACGCATTCCTGGGACTAAAGTAATAATTGGTGACAATTTGTCATTTCATATATCCTTCAAAGTTTTACAGCTGTGTGAAGCCGAAAACATTAAATTTGTGTGCCTTCCTGCCAACTCTACGCACCTAACGCAGCCGTTAGATGTCGCCTACTTCAGACCGATGAAAATCGCTTGGCGAAATATTTTGTTACAATATAAGACACAGAAGGTTAACAGCGCTTTAATCCCAAAAAGCATCTTTCCCACACTATTGAAAAAACTCGTTGAAAAACTTAATGTAAAGGGCGCTAAAAATGTGGAAAGTGGCTTTAGAAAATGTGGCATCGTTCCACTAAACGTAGAGGAAGTGTTAATCAGAATTCCGAATTATAAACATGATAATGAGCAAGTATCCTCCAGAGTAAGTAATGCTGTTTTAAACTTTCTTGCAGAAAAGAGGTGAGTACAGTCCACAGCTGACGGAGTTGTTAAACGAAGAAAAAAAAATGGAAATTGCAGCAGGAAAAAGTGTCTGTGTTAAAGATGTTAAAAGTCAACAAGAGGCTACAGCTGCATTAAAAGTTGCAAAGAGGAAGACAGCTGTAAAAAAATGGCACTAAAAGAAAGTAAAAACAAAAACAGAAACATCAAAGAAAAAACTGAAAAGACGCGAAAGAAAAAAGTGAATGTAGTAATCAAGCCAATGATCATATTTGCGAAAAGGATCCGAAAATGGACCCGAACAAGCTATAGGGATGATTCAGATAGCAGAAGACTTTTCCATTGGAGACTTCGTAATTGCATCTGACAACTTAAACCGCTCTCCAGGAAAGTTCGAAGGTCATATTTAAGGGATAATAACTGTTATTGTTGGGTACTCCTGATGGTACTGGGTGAAAGAAATTTGTGGCAATGGCCCGAAGTCACCATAAGAAAATCCAATCACTTGGCTTATGTTCATCGCACGCAGCCATTGGATCTTGGACAAAATTTCTTTCCAGATCTGTAGGAAAAAGCCTTAGTTGTATTGCAAATAGTTTTATTATTCTTTATTGTTCATTTTTCGGTAAGTGATGCTAGCACGCTATATAAGTAGGGTTTCTTGTTCATTTTAGTGATTTTAATATTTAAATAAATTTTTATTGAAGAGTGTGTGTTTCAGAATAACTTTGTAGAGTTACTTTAGCCCAAACGATAATAACCACAGAGAATAAATGTAAAATGTAGTGTGGGACAAAGTAACCCGGAAACTGGCCGGTGACTTTGCACACCATATTTTTATTTTTTTTTGCAATAAAATAATAGCGGCTTCATGTTTTTATATAATTTTTGTAAAAAAGTAGCTGAAGACTCAAACGCAAGTAAATAAAAAAACACATTTTTACTTAAGAATACCGATATCTGCATTTAAACTTCAAAAGTGAGTCAAAGTCACCCGGTTTTACGGTAGTGCATCTAATTAATCTTAAAATTATCTATTAAAAACCTCTTTAAGATTTTACTGTATTTTTAATAACTAACGAGCCACCGTTGATTGAAAATTTTAACGATTTTCAGTTATTCTCAAATAATTCGGAAACTTGGCAACAATGGTCAATTTTCTTGCCGGGTTCGAAATCTTCATGTAATTCTGCCCAACTTTGCTAGTTTAACCAACTTTGTATCTCTTATACCTATACAACGTAGTGAGATGTTTGCCATTCTGTATATATCTTTGTGTTATATCAGCAGCTACAATTTATAAGAACTGTCATCATAATGGTGTAGTAAATGACAACACATCTTTACCCTAACAACTGGTGGTAAAGTGCATTTCACGAATAATTAGACCTCTATAATATGGCTGCCATTCCACTATGAACAATATCCAATTATAAAATAACTAAAATGCTATAAGTGTAACATTGTAATGAAAGGGATATTTCAGTTGGCTACTCTGAACCGCATTTTCCATCCTTCCCTACAACATTATAATAGCAAAAGACAAATATAATAACAAATACCACCGTCAAACGTCTTAAAATATTATTTGCCAACTCAGTAGCGTATCACGCGAGAGGTAACTTAGGTTAGTAAAATTGAAAATTTTTCAATTAAATTAATTATTGTAAGAAATAAACATCGTTAAAATAAAAGAATGTTCCAAACAAATATCATTATTATTATAAGTTTTTGTTATGAACGAATAAGTTCAAAGGTAAATATGTAAATTATTATTAATTTTATTAAATACATAAATAAAAGTTTACCTGGTAGATTGAACCTACGACCTGTACAAGCAAAGTACAGGTCGTAGGTTCAATCTCGAGGTAAACTTTATTTATGTATTTAATAAAATTAATAATAATTTAATTAAATATTTTAAGAATTTCTGAAAATTTACCATTACTAATTCGTAATTAATTTTGAAACTGCAAATTACTCAATTAGCATAATGTGAATTAGAAATCATTAATGACCACTTGCTTTGCTTATAAATGTGGAATCAATTTTCCATTTTGCCATTATACTATAAACAATAATTTGTAACGGTTGTAGTGATTGTGTAGTTTTTATACTAAAATGGAAGAAAGTTTTGTTTTAATTGAAGATGAGAACTTTATTGAAAATTTGCACAGTTATAGTGTACTTCGGTAAGATTATACAATATTTTCTTAATTGTCATATTTTAACTGTTATTATTACAGCGTAGATCTATATATATATATATATATATATATATATATATATATAATATATATATATATATATATATATATATATATATATATATATACAGGGTGTTTCATTAAGGCTGGCCACCGGCCATATTTCAGAAACTAGTGGACATAAAAAGTGGAGAAAAAAAATACATTATAAAAGTCGCCACGAGAAAATCCTGGAAATTATTTTTAAGTTACGTAATTCATCGCAAGGGGGCGCAATTGAAAATTAAAAAATAAAATTATAAATTTCTCCGAAAATTCCCACATTAAGGCATACCTTTGGTAACATCGTTAGAAAGCTTAGACAATTCTGCATCATTTTGGTCTAAGGCTCATTGGCGTACCGACCTTAATAAGAGTGGGGGAAGCTATTGAATGTATAATCATTTAAATCGCTGTTATTTTTAAACGACTTATCCGATTGTAGTAAACCTAGGCTTGTTTAGAAGAAAAAGGTAAGTACTTTAAACTGTCGCATCCATTGGTACGCGATAGCTCATAATAAAATTGTTAGAGGGCGCAATTTGTAATAATACCAGTTTTTTTGATTTTATTCAGAAAAATTAAATCATACGGTATAATTATGACATCATAAGCGGAAAGTAGCTTAAATTTGTAACAAAAAACGTAAATAACGCAATTTAATATCTTTATTCGTCCAGAGTTATGGCGAAAAGAAGACTGTTTAACCGTTTAATTTAATAATTGATTGTTGCTATGGTTTCTTAAGGTGTATAGGTTGGATTAGTAATGAGGAATCTGCATTTATCATAGTCTGTGCCTCCCTTCACACTCTATCTAGGCTTAGGACTAGTCCAAACTAAGCAAATTGCAAAATTTGGAGCGTGTTTAGAGGCCAACGGGCCATAACAACGATATCAAAGTAATGATTGATTTTTGTTTAAGAAACTTTTTAATAGAATGGTAAAAAATCATGAACAACTGTTAAAAAACAAGTGAAAATCTATAAATGTTCAAATTGACGGCCGTTTTGTAAAATACAACTATTAATTCTTCTTCTCGTACTGGAAACAGCTGTTTCGATTTCGTCTCGTGGAATCGAATTTATTGCAATTTCAATTCGGTGAATCATGTCCTCTCGGGTGGTTGGTCTCGTTTCGTAAACAATATCTTTTATTCTTCCCCACAAGTAGAAATCTAATACAGTTAAATCCGGGGATCTAGGTGGCCACGGAAACAAACTACCCCTTCCCATCCAGCGATTTGGGTATCTAACATTTAAGAAATCACGGACTCTTCGGGAATAGTGTGAAGGACATCCATCATGTTGATACCACAGGGATGCTCTCACGTCAAGGGGAATGTCTTCTAAAAGATTGGGCAAGTCATTTTGTAAAAAGTTTAAATAAGATTCACCATTTAGGTGTCCATGAAAAACAAATGGTCCGATAATTCTGTCACCTAAAACACCACACCACAGATTTACACTCCATCTGTTTTGGTGATCCACTTCGCGCATCCAGTGAGGATTTGTTTGAGACCAATAATGCATATTGTGCAAATTAACTCTGCCGCAGCTAGTAAAAGTCATCGGTCCATAAAACTTTGGAAAGGAATCGAAGATTTTCACTACACATGTCTCTCAGCCAATAGCAATAGTCGAGCCGCCTATCAAAATCAGTGTCTGATAAAGCCTGGTGTAAAACTAGATGATAAGGATGCAGCTTAAAATTCTGAACACAGAAGCAACACTTACACCTAGTTCTGTGGAAATCTCCCTGATGCTTACGTGAGGCTCCGATTCTACGTACGCAAGAACATTAATACTATTGTCTTCATTTCTTATGCGACGTCTTCTGACAGGAAGTGGAATACGTCGTACATTTCCTGTTTGTCTTAAACGTGTTGCCATTCGCCGAAACACTTTTCTAGTGTAGTGCCTTCGATCAGGATATCTAATAGCGTATTGTCGTTCCGCAATAGCTGCATTTTGAAAACATTCATAATACACGGCAAGCATGTCGTAAGCCTCGGCATTGGTATACGACATTTTTGAAGGATAGCACTAATTTCTGATAAGATACAATGAAACCCAAAACTAATGAAGGAAAAAATTTTTACAACACAACATCAATCAAAATTGAGTAAGTTGACAACTATTTCAATTTATTTACCTCCATGGAAACGAGCCGACTTTGTTCCGCAGCAAATTAGATTATTATTTTAAAACACACCACATTAGAATTATTCCTTAGAAGTTTTATATGATGTTATAAACGTAGAGAAGAAGAATTAATAGTTGTTTTTTACAAAACGGCCGTCAATTTGAACATTTATAGATTTTCACTAGTTTTTTAACAGTTGTTCATGATTTTGTACCATTCTATTGAAAAGTTTCTTAAACAAAAATCAATCATTACTTTGATATCGTTGTTATGGCCCGTTGGCCTCTAAACACGTTCCAAATTTTGCAATTTGCTTAGTTTGGACTAGTCCTAAGCCTAGATAGAGTGTGAAGGAGGCACAGACTATGATAAATGCAGATTCCTCATTACTAATCCAACCTATACACCTTAAGAAACCATAGCAACAATCAATTATTAAATTAAACGGTTAAAAGTCTTCTTTTCGCCATAACTCTGGAACAAATAAAGATATCAAATTGCGTTATTTACGTTTTTGTTACAAATTTAAGCTACTTTCCGCTTATGATGTCATAATTATACCGTATGATTTAATTTTTCTGAATAAAATCAAAAACTGGTATTATTACAAATTGCGCCCTCTAACAATTTTATTATGAGCTATCGCGTACCAATGGATGCGACAGTTAAAAGTACTTACCTTTTCTTCTAAACAAGCCTAGGTTTACTACAATCGGATAAGTCGTTTAAAAATAACAGCGATTTAAATGATTACACATTCAATAGCTTCTCCACTCTTATTAAGGTCGGTACGCCAATGAGCCTTAGACCAAAATGATGCAGAATTGTCTAAGCTTTCTAACGATGTTACCAAAGGTATGCCTTAATGTGGATTTTCGGAGAAATTTATAATTTTATTTTTAATTTTCAATTGCGCTTGCGATGAATTACGGAACTTAAAAATAATTTCCAGGATTTTCTCGTGGCGACTTTTATAATGATTTTTTTCTCCACTTTTTATGTCCACTAGTTTCTGAAATATGGGTGGCCAGCCTTAATGAAACACCCTGTATATATATATATATATATATATATATATATATATATATTTTTTGAGATGTTTAGAAAGAGGTAATAGAAGTATCGGACAGCTACATGACATTTGGGTCATAAAAGGGTAATTTCTTGAGACAAGTCGAGACACAATTTCATAAATATGGTTCACATGTGTTTAAAATAAATTTATTTGGTATAAATTGATCTGAATATCTTTTCTAAGTTTGGTTTCATCATAAAAAGCAATTTTGTTGCTAAATTGTCAAAGATGTTAAATATCACCATTTTAGAGTCATTTTAGTAGTGCAATTTTACAATAAAATTCAATTTTTCAAAGGTAATTTGGCAATAGACATTTCACAGGTGTTTAAACATGGACTATGTAGTTAGGATTAGGTTAGGGATAAGGTATGTTTAGTTTTTAAGAGCAGGAAATACAAAATTTAGTTAAAGGGTTATAATATGGATAGTGTAGACAATTTTCACATTTTGTTAGTGAATTAGTGACAAAGTTTATAAATATGATTCACAACAAGAAAGACATTTAGAACATTTTGGCATACAAACATTTATATGCGTACAATTTATAGTGTAAAATCCCAAAACAGTGTTAGATGAGACATTTTCAATGCAAGACTAAATAACATTATGCATTGCAAATAAGTAGTGTGAACAATAAAGACAAGTTGTACAAACCTTAAACATAACATTTAAAGTGCTAAAACATTTTTTAATATGAATTTATTTCATATTTAAAATATAAGTATGTTACGTTGTAAATTTTAGATTTTCACATAATTTATACTTTTTCCATATTATTAGATTTAGTTTTGCTCTTAAAGCAAATAATAGATGTTCTTTCACAATATAAATAAGTTTTTATAAGGATACAGCGTTTTATCCGCAAAATTTTCTAAATCTAAGGTGATTTCTAGACAAATTTACAAAAACTTAAAATTTTCATTAAATTAAATGTTTAATTTAAAAGATATGTTTTCTTATGTAAATTGTCCTCAGAATTCCATTTTCAAGTAATTTTAGTGTAGCTTGTAAGTGTGTATAGTTAGTAGCTTATTTTGATTAGATTAAGTTGTTTGTTTATTAGTGGTAGGATTTATTGCTTATTATGTCCTTTTATTCGAAATTTCACATAGTTTTCATTTCTGTTTTAAATTTCATTTCCGACCATGTATAAGAAAGTTACGGCCAAAATTCCATTTTGTACAATTCTTAAATTTGATTAGCCAATCACATTCATTGTAAATTTTGCAATATGGCTGTAAAAATTGAAATTTCTGTAGACAGAAACCTATAAAAGCAAGAGCTCAGGAAGTCATTATCTCTCAGTTTTGTTCAAAAAGTGAAAAGATTAAAACAGTGTTGCTAATTTAGTGTTTACTTAACCTAATTTATTTTGTCGAGAAAGTTTATACGAATAATTTCGAGAGCACTTGTTTTATAA
Organism: Vesta saturnalis; assembly: GCA_036346205.1. Lineage (NCBI taxonomy): Eukaryota > Metazoa > Arthropoda > Insecta > Coleoptera > Lampyridae > Vesta > Vesta saturnalis. Next base: position 574,653 of record JARFJB010002079.1, on the reverse strand, counting down.
CCGGTCAAAATTTAAATAGTTCGGTCACCGATACCTGTCGTTGTTAATAAATTATTGCTGTACGATTAATTGATGTCACGATTTTGTGTAAAATTTGTTTCATGTTTTCCGATTTAAAATAATTCTGATATACCAAATTAAATTCCTTTTTATTTGGTGAAAAATTGTTTTATTATCCGGACAATTCTCTTAAATAAATATTATATTTTCGGTAACTAAAATAAAATTGTGTTAACAAAAATCTTGGATACTAATAATACATTTTAATCGATATCAGTCATAAAGATTTAAAACCATTTTTAATAAAAGTTACCATAGTAAATAAGTGTTTGAGGTTGCCGTTTTGGAAGAAAACATCTTGAAGTTTGAGGTTGGTGTCTTGAGAACCGAGATAGCAGTTGGATATTGTAACAACAACATCCGAGTGAACATTGCCTGCCTCAGCTGAAGTTTGAAGACATCATTCAATCGACAGGAGGATTGTATCTGTGAGTTTTAAAATTTTTATAACCCTGTTATTGGTATTTCCTGCAATCTATATTTGTTTTATGTTATTAATTAAAATTTCAATTATTTACCTGTGTAAACACCTGTAAACAAATCATTTCATTTCTTTTCTAAATTTTCCATTTTGATCCAAACATTAAAATTTCTTAATTATTTGACATTTTTTGACAGTTTTAATTATTTTACACTTAAAGTCAGTAACGCATGCGTTAGAAAGCAAAACTTATTCAGAGCAAATTTTATACGTTAAATTCAATTAAGTATAGGATATTTCCTATACAAAAATATATTATCTTCAACTAAATCCTTGAACCCTATCCCCATTTGAATATAGTAAAGTAAATAATTTAAACAAACCTAATAATTTATACATTACAATATATATATTAAATGTTTATAATTCTGCGATTTTTAATTACGCAATAATTATTAATAAAAAAATTATTTACTACATACTTGTTCATTTTTTTAAATTTGTATTAAAATAGTTAAAATAGTATATAATAATAATACTAGGTGAGCGTGGTGATGGCGAATTTATTAATAATAAATTTATTCAAATAAGTTTTTCACTTTTTTTTACATGACAAAAGGTACTACGCCAATAAGTACTCCCGCGCTTTATTTGGTGACAAATTTAAATGGCGGCCATATTGCAGAGGTCTAATTAGTCGTGAAGTGCACTATACATAATTTTTTAAAAGAATTGTCCAATTTTGTAGAAAGAAAAAGTTGTGTTTTGTTTGAAATTTACAACTGGCTTATTCTTTGAGAAAGTAAAAATTGAAATTCAACCTGCAACGTTATTTCGCTAATTTCAAGGTTCAGATATCTTCATGCATTAATCAGATGTATTTTTTTTACGATGCAATGTAATATACTATTTTAAAAATAAGTTCTTTAGGGTTTGAGTTGAATATTGCAAATAGAAAACATGATGGAGCAAACGCCAAATACGAAGACACCTGTGTAGAAACCGAATATTGCATTAAAAAGAAATGGAATACTGATATGAGTGAGAAGTAGATATTATGTTCCGTTCACAAAATGTAGTGTTGTTTATTGTTTTCTAACCTCATTTTTCGTGCACGTTTTTGTCAAAACTGCTTCCGTTTCAGCACCTTTTATTTACAAGTAAGTTGTATTTGTAATCCACAGTAATATGTATTAATATATTGATTTAGTTCGTTGTTTATAATGGGTGATGCGAGTACATCGTCTGATAGTACATCAAACATTCCAGCAAAGAAGCGGCGTGTCTTATCGCAAGATGCCCGAGAAATTATTTGGAATGTTTATCAGTTTCATAAAAATATGAATAAAGGTATGTCGTTATTGTACGATTAACATCTGTCAGTTTTTTCACGATTACATTTCTTTACAGTTAACGTTCTTGATATCGTTGTGAAAGCAACTGGAGTATCTAAAAGTACCGTCGTTAGAATTATTAGAGAAGGGAGTGCAATTCAGTAGTAGTAGTAACGTTTACTTTAATAGTTATAACAACTACAAAAAACAAATATATCCCTTAAAAAATATAAATCTTAATCTATATCTATAATCATAATGGTAAATAAGTTGTACAAATCTAAGTTTATAAATACATTTGTTTGATATTTATTCTTAAATATAAATATCGATTTAGTCTCCTTTATTTTCTTCGGTGATTTATTGTATTTTTTAGCGCCTTATGCAGCATGGATTCATTTACTCCATTGATAAAATTTTTTTTTTGTTGCGAGCATTATGAGGATGCACATCTCTTCCACATTGTGTTAAACCACTAAGATATTTTGGCAGAGCACCTAACTTTAACTTATGAATAAAAATTAGCACAATTTTGTCTATTAATTGATGCTATATTTGTGAAACATGGTCACTCTGTATGTCGACTAACTCCATACCACCCAGAGCTAAATCCAATAGAAAAAATATGGGCTATTGTAAAAGCTTGGGTGACATCGAAAAACACAACTTTTAAATTAGCCGATGTTGAAAAACTAATTCGTGAAAAGTGTTAGATGGATTTGGAGAGCCACTGGCAAGAGGTGTGCCGTCATGTTAACGAAATTGAAGAGAAATACATTAATAAAGAGCATATTATGGATGTCATTTGTGAGGAATTGATTATACGTAGGAGTGGAGACTCGTCGTATGAAACTGATTTTATATCAGATTATGATAACGAAGAAATAAGTGTAGAGTAATTGTGTAATATTTTATTGTATTTATATTGTTAATTTCACATTGCACATGTGTTGTTCATGTTCTTAGATATGTTTCTAACGCACTTTAACTTCTTAAACACTTTTTAAACACTTAGTCTATGATCTACCAACATAACGTCTTTGTACCAACCCTTTTTATAGTTCGCAGAGTTTTTATGCATTGTACCAATTATTATACATGTTCTACATATTAGGATTATTGTACTTCATGTAATCAATATCTGTTATGTGTTTAATTGCTTAATTATATTGATTTATATGTGAAATTTCTTATTTATCTTGAACACACTAATATGTATCGTGTTGACCTTTTTAACATGCTACTGCCATAGCTCAATGCTTTTATGAATACATCAATGTGCAAACCCCATAAAACCTGTTTTGTTGTATAAAAACCATCTGTTTATATTCGTATACTATATTTTCCTCATAACAAATTATATAACTTCTTCAACTTTATTTGAACTTGCATACTATCTAATATTTGAATTCGATATATCTCTACCCCCTCTATTACCTATTTATAACCATCGCAGTATAAAACTGTTTAGACACGAATTATTTACCCTTAAAACTGTGTTTAATAATTAAAATGCGAATTACAACATTTCCGAGTAAATTTATGAACAAGTAACATAACCTTATATTTCATTTTTCACAATTAAATAAATGTTTATTTTTTGTTTAAATTGTCTTAATTATAAAATATAAACATCATAATTAAGAGGTTATTAACTAAAAAATGTACAAAACGTAACTTTTACTTTTCTTAAAAAAACTAATATTTTCCGGTTGAATAGTACACGGTCACGTGATTATTTTCGCGCAGCTTGGTGTCTTCGTATTTGGCGTTAAGTTTAACATTAGAAATTCCTTACTTGCTATTACAATTCTGTTTCGAAGTATATAGAATGATGACACTGCCATCACTGAGAATGTGGCGGAACAATTTCATGGCTCAGATTTGCATTATCTTTCATATAACCTGCTTGGTTTGTGTCTATGCTTCATTGTACTTTCTATGTCCTAATTACAACAAATGTGGTAAAATGACGAGAAATTATTACAAAAAAATTATATGTATTCTTAGAGCGAATATTCATTATGAATATGAATGAAGCTTTGATTTTATTAAATAAACGTAGGATTGGTAGAATGGCAAACCCGTTTTATATGTGCAAAAATCAACTATGATGACACCTGTCAAAAAAACGAACATATCAAAAATACAATTATGAACATTCAGAAAAGGTGGTAGTATGCTTGATCCCGTTAAACCGTCTGATTTTGGTCTAATACGCCACAGTTCATAACAAAATGAGACCAATTCAAACATAGATCAGGCAATCGTAAGCAATCCATTTTTTCTGGAATGAACATGATCAACACTAAATATGACCGTAGCATTTTAACATATTTTATAATCACAGCACCCTTATTACCGTCAAATAATAGGGATATGTCAAATTCAATATAATCAATTTTATTCTTGTAATAAAGAAAAATGTCTCGTAAGTTGTATTACTTACACCGTCAACATTTTGCACATCCATAACAGCATAAGCATGTGTTGGAACTAGTCCTGTTCTCTCTGCCTCTGAATCGGATAACTCCCCAGTAGCGACTGTTACCAACACATCTCCTTTAGTGAGCCTTGAAGTTAATATAGAAAATAATGCATCCTTGTTAAAATCAGGATCCTTAGGACGTATAGCCATTCGTTCTGGAATCCAACCCGTTAACGCATGCAGATCAATGCTCTACAATGTATCCTATACTACAAAATTAAACACAAATACCTAATTACTTACACTATTACTTCCTGGAAAATCATAACCTCCCATTACTTTCATGTATGCCTTTTCAAGTAGCGATACCCAAAACTCAGTTTTGTTATTTGAATATGAACACAATAATTGCCCGTAACGATTCATAGGAAGTAAATCATCAATAATTACCTTACGAGTAACTCCATTTAAATGCAATTTTATCATGTACTTTCCAAATGGATTATAAAGTGGCCTCTTTTCCTTATTCCTGGGATAAATAATAGCAGTTACTAATTTTCGTCCAAACCGTTTTTCGTACGAAGCACTCACTGCTAAACTAGCTACAAATGAACAATCTGATATTACAGTCTGCTTAATACTGTAATAATTAGGTGATTCGGGTGCTAATATACATGGTTCTTGACAAATTTCCTCTGGTCTTACCCAACGTGCAAATTCCTTTCTTTGTTTTGGTGAAAGTGCCAACATCCCATCTTTATCAGTGAAAGGAATAGAATACTGGAACTTTTCCGCTAAATCGATTGACATGAAAGGTACAAACTCATTGTTGTTTATTTTTGAAGTATGAAAAAGCACACGTTTTTCTTCTTCCGTATATGCATCAGAACCTCCAGATACTTTCAAATGTGCACTGGTACCTCTATGAAGTTGAGGAACTCGTCTTGCTAAAACAGGTGATATTGGTGGAGCAGTCGGTGAGGTACCATGTGATGAAGTGGGTGTATCAGGAGGTGTCTGTTTACTGATTCCTTTTAATTCTTCTGCACGTTCTAACCCTCTTATAATAACATCCTTCAATTCACTATGCAATAATTCTGGATTCTGAGTTACATACTCAATTGCATTGGCATATAATTGAATGGCAGCCTCCTTCAAACCGGCACTATCCGCATCTAAAGCTTGCTCTAATAAAAAGTGACACCTACGCTTTCTCTGTTTATGAACATCTTCTTGTATTAGTTGACCTTGCGAATTTTTAGCATTTATTAAAGCAGTAGCTCGCTCTGCATATTCATGTGATTTCTTTCTCAATGATTCTGCTTTTTCTGGTTCACTTACTGCAGCAGCTTGTTCTAAATTTTTTGCAGCGATATTATAAAAATATATGGCTGGTTCTTGCTGACCTTTTGAATCAAATTGGACAGCTCTTCGAGCAGCTTCAACTGCATCCTCTATTAGTTGTAAAGGGTGACTCATGTTTATTTCAAAAGATTGAAATTGAAAGTAGGATAGAAGTAATCATATTGCTAAAATTGATTTAAAACGATAAAATTATATTAACTATCTTCTTACACTAAAATTATGAATTAAGAAATACATTCTTAATAAAATAATAACATAAACACTTCATACAGCAAGTACCAACAAGGTTAAACTTATAAATGAATTAGTGTTAGCCAATGAAATTGTCTTAATTCGCGTCCTTGCCAATGACGTAATAGATGTCGAATTGTTGATTTTTTGATTGCTTATTGGTTTAAACACTTTTGAAATTAATTGAGGCAGTATGGATTCATTTTGGGAATTTCAAAAATGAAAATTGATTTAACACTAAACGTACAATGTTTTGTAGGTTATAGGTTTGCGTTCAGAATATAAATATTTTTTATGACTGATCAGAGGCGTCGCTTAAACGAGTTCTGTGGGTTTTTATTGTTATTTGTTAGGTACAGAGGTGAGCAAACAAAATTGGGACAATTAATCCAGGCACTCTACGTCTATGGTTCTGAATTTGGCTTAGCATGAAACTGACTGCTTCAACTGACATTGCCGTAAGCGCGGCTGTCACTTGATTTAGTTGCGGCATTCTTACAACTTTCAAATTGACAAGGATTTCAGATTTGACAGGCATTTTTATTTCACACCACAATTCATATCAAAGAGCAATCAATTGCTCTTTGATTCATACAAAAAAAATGTTAGGGTGTCCCTATTTTTTTCTGCTCGCAACTGTACAGGGTGGTTCATTTCCGATGTTTTCTTATGGGAAGTACCCTTTCTATTATGGATAGACAAAAAGTAATATGGGGTCCTTGTGCTCGATTTTAGTGTTAATTAACATCCAATAGTCATAATCAAGATGGCTGTTATTACGCAATTAGCCAAAATTGGAAAAATGGCGATTTTGAAAAACTTGAATAAATTTTTATTTCTAAATGTATCGACAAACTGTAAAAACATTATTAAGGCACTTTTTCAAGTAGAATCCGTTAGTGCACTCACATTTTTAATACCTCCTTAATTTAAAAAGATATGACATAAAGTTGTATTTTTTTATATGGAAACCATAGTTGGCTGACATTTTTAAATGACATGTTTTTGTGCTTTTCAAAAATATATAACCCTTCTATGCTATTTTAATAATTAATTGATTTTTTAAGTTTTTCTTATTTACGTTTGATATTAAGAATACAGAGTAGGCGTAGGAGGCTGAGATTTATTTAAGTAAAAACAAATGACACCTTTATGTCAAATTAATAAATTAAAAATTATAATTGTGCAACAAAGTGATCTTGGAATTTAGTTATTAACATGCCTAATTATACAAATTCAGAAAAATTTTGCATGTTAAAGTGTTTTATATTATCAGAAGGTGATAAGAATGTGACATCGGAATTATATTTACAAAATTTTCCTGGGAGGCACCAGCAAAATAAAAATATTTTTTTTCGGTGTAGTTAATAGAAATTAAAATTTTTGCTAGCTCAAAGCAATATCTTAATTAATTTTAGGTTACAGAAAAATTTAACTGAATTCGGTTCTTTTAAAAATCCCAGGCTAAAAACTAACTTTAAACGAAATTCTGAAGAAAATTCAACGGTCGTCTTAGGACAAGTCGAAGCAGAGCCAACAACTTCATCTAGACAAAGGGTTAATCTAGGCGTGTCTCGAAACAAAGCCCTTCGAATTTAAAAAAAACACAAATACCATTGCTATAGATTTCGGAAAGAACATTTTTTGACTATAGACGACAGAAGGCGCGCACTGAGTTTTGTAACTGGTATATAAGTCAGTGCCAAAATATACCTAATTTTTCAAACTCTATTGCATTGTCAGACGAGGCGCATATCAGTAGTGATGATATTTTTAATAATCACAGTTTACCTTACTGGGCAGATACTAACGCTCATGTCAGTGTTGTCCGCAGGAGGCAAGGGAAATTTGGAATAAATGTGTGGTGCTGCATTAAAAACGGACGTTTTTATTATCACATGTATGAAAGAACATTAAACTCAATGAAATATCTCGACATTCTACGAATTCATTTGGAGCGATTTCTAGAGAGCCTTCCTTTAGCACAATATTGCAATGTCATATTTCAGCAAGACGGAGCTCCCGCACATAATTCTCGTGTAGTTAGTGACTGCTTAAATTTACGTTTTCCTAATAGCTGGGTGGGAACGATAGCACCAATTTTGTGACCTACTCGTTCACCCGGTCTTTCGCCTCTGGATTTCTTTTTATGGGGTTTTTTGAAAAACATTATATACAAAAGAACTAATAATACTGTGAATGAGTTAAAAGAAAGTGTTCGTGTGGCTTTTACACAATTAACACCAATTATCTATGTATAACTCTATAAATTCAATTAGAAGACGATGCGAAGTCTGCATCCAAAAAGAGGGCGCACAGTTTGTAAAATATTTGTAGTTTTAGTGTGTTTTTTATATTGATATATTGTGTTTCTATTTTTATTCGTTCATAGAATTAGATGTTTACATACGTATAAAAATTGATTTGCTGTTAGCTTTTCATAATTTCTGATGATGTTATATTGTTTATTTTCATTTCATTTCAATTTGCATTTGAAGTTTCTTGATAATTTTATATTCAGTCTTTAGATTTTATAATTTGTTACCATACCACAAGAACAACATTACAATTAAATTTATTTGAATTACACAATGTCTCTAAAATATTTTACTGAAAGTGAAATTTCTTTTTTTAGTAGAATATCTTCATTCAATTTCATATCTGGTTTTCTAATTCACTGTTATCCTTAATAAATATACCAATTAAGAAACACTTAAAAAAATCAATTAATTAGTAAAATAGCATAGAGGTGTTATATTTTTAAAAAGCCAAAAAAAATGTCATTTAAATAGTTACAGCTAACTACGGTTTCCATATAAAAAAATACAACTTTGTGTCATATCTTTTTAAATTAAGGAGGTATTGAAAATGTGAACGCACTAACGGACTCTACTTAAAAAAGTGCCTTAAGAATGTTTTTACAGTTTGTCGATACATTTAGAAATAAAAAAGTTATTCAAGTTTTTCAAAATCGCCATTTTTTCAATTTTGGCTAATTGCGTAATAACGGTCAGAGATATCTTGATTATGACTATTGAATCTTAATTAACACCAAAATCGAGCACAAGGACCCCATATTACTTTTTGTCTATCCGTAATAGAAAGGGTACTTCCCATAAGAAAACATCGGTAATGAACCACAGTTGCGAGCAGAAAAAAACAGGGACATTTTTTTTTTGTATGAATTGTGGTGTAAAATAAAAATGCCTGTCAAATTGAGTTAAGGCGACCATTCGTCACGTATTATAGGGGACAGTCTTTTTCATTATTTCATATACAACGTGATCAATCTCAAGTGTACTGTAGTGGTATGACAAAAATCCCTAGTTGTTAATATTGTTGTGCTTTGCAGTTGGCTGCTTTGGATTTTTAGTGTGGTTTAGTTAGTCGTTTTAGTTTATGTCAGTTTATGTCATATTATACCTTCGTTTTTCACTTTTGTATTTTCTTGAGTTATTTACAAACTGTCCATATCAAGACAAATTATATATTCTGAATTTCAAATTGTCGAACACGACACATTCATTGTTGTGGCTCATTTTCGTAGCGGCTTCCAAGATGGTAATGGGCAATGGCATTATTCATTGCAATCATGCATCGATCAATTTACTGTTGAGTACCCAAATAAAAATATTAGTTACGAAACATTTAGTCAACATCGTAATCGATTGATAGCTCGATTCATGGAAACTGGTAGAGTTTTAAAACGCAAACGTGAAGCTTCGGTTACTGTCTTAACAGAGGACACCTTAGCAGATATCCAAGCAAGGATGAATGCAAGCCCCAATAAATCTTTGCGAAAACTATCTGCACAAACACGTATGAAAAATTTTACCATGCAAACATAATTTTACATAAATAATTTTTAGATGTATCCTAATATGGAAGTGTCCACACTGCAGTAAGGTAGAAATTACATTTGTACCCGTACAAGGTGTCGGTATTACAACAGTTGCGAGATAGAGATTTTCAGCTTAGTGTAAACTACTGTCAATGGTTCAACAATACGATAAACAATGATTTACTGGATGTATCTTTTTTTTCTGATGAAGCTTGGTTTCATTTGTCCGGTTACATAAATAGCCAAAATTATCATACGTAGTCTGCAGAAAATCCACATGTATTTCGAGAAACTACCTTACACCCTATCAAGGTCGGTGTCTGGATAGCAATGTCGCGACAACGAATATTTGGACCAGTATTTTTCGATGGCACAATTACTGCGGCAAGATACAGGGAAATACTTTTAGAACCATTTATTAATAATTTGGATGATCGTGAATTACGAAACGGGTATTTCCAGCATGACTCCGCTACCCCACATACTGCACAGGCTACAATTAATTATTTACGAGACTTCTTTGAAGATAGAATCATTAGTGTAAATCGTTGGCCACCGAATTCCCCAGACTTGACACCGTTAGACTTTTTTCTTTTTGGTTATTTAAAAAACAAAGTGTTCAGCAGAAGATTGCATACTCTTCAAGAATTGCGAGCTGCTATAACTCATGAAGTTCATAATATTGGTGCCGAAATGTTACAAAATGTATTTGCGAATATGCAACGTAGGGTGAAAAAGACATTGTCATTCCATAAACATGTACTGTAAATTTTATTTAATTATAATGAAATTATAACATTTAAATACTTAAGATTCATTATTTTGTAATGATTTAATCCAATCATTAAATAATATTTTATTTATTTTGTTGTATTTTGTAGGGATGCAGTCTAATCAAATACAAAATAGTCATTATTTAAATTAAGATAATATTTTATAATATGTATAAGTTAATGACCTTCATACAGATTTGAAACTGATCGTAGTTTTTACTCGAACCATGCTCTAGAATAGCTAGAGCAATACAGCTTCTTACCAACCTATCAGTGGTACCAACTTAAATATTTTGATCACGTGGTATACACTAGAGATTGATCACTATCTATGTAATTACTTTAGCACATTACGCAGTAGATGTTTCGTAAGTCCCTTTTCTGTCCTGTTTCTGACGTTTCATTGTTTATAAAAAATTAATCAAAGTCTATAAAGTACGAAAAAGATAGGGCGACCTTCAGGTAAGACACCATGCGATGACACACACTTTACAAGACTTCTAGCACTTTTGTCGACTGAAATAAATAGCGCGTGATCCCGCTTATGAGGCAGTATTAGGCTCTGCCAAAGCTAGACAAACAAAGGTAGTATTAATTAAAAAGCAAAGTTTTATTGGTGTTCTAATTTATGCATATACAATGGTAATATCACGTAAACCATTTAGAGGATTCATTTACATTGTATACATCCCGTACTTTATTCACATTCTCTTTAAACTTATGATTAGGAATTGACATCTTGTAGCGTCCCCGGTACCCTATCTTGAAAAGCGTAATTTGAACTTATTTGCAATAATGCAAATTCAAGAACAAAACAATCGCTAAGTGATTTATCTTGACTTGACTGATAATAATGTTACTATTATTTAAATTAATTGCCTGCCTTTCTTTGATTTGTCTGGCAATAATTAAAACATTAGAATTTATTTACAAGTCTGTTATTTATAATTACTAGCAAACCTAAAATCTGATCAAACGAAGTGTCCGTCTAGTGGTAGGTACGTTGTGCTATCTGGATTAGGTAGGCTGGATGAGGTAAATGTTGCATCATGAGGGGCAGGTAAAGAAATGGAATCGAGCTTTGCGCAGCGGTGGTTTAGCCCGTTAATACACTATTGTAGGAAAGAATCACCAATAAAACCCGCTTTATCCATAAATAAGTAATTGCACAAGTACATTAATAAATCAAATAACAAAAAACAATGAAAGCGTTAAATACATAACAAAACACCATTAAATCAGGTTAAAGTGCGTACAAAATTATAACATTAAGAGACAATGAATAAAAAGCAGTTTAGCTACATAGAAACACAATAAAAAACACACATGTAGTCATACTCACAATTGGGTCATAAATAACCAAAAAAATTAAAATCATAATAAAAATCGTAATACCAAACATGTGGCCCTTTAAAACCAATCATTCCGGTCTTTAAATAAATCAGCACATAAAACAATAAAGCAAATTACGATATATACAAAATACAACAACAGTAAAATTGCACAGGTGATAATAAGGTAAAGGCAAGGACAAAAGAAAACAGACAAAGCATTTACACGTACCCAATTGTTTAGCGACCACCGAAGCACAAAATACAATAGTCAAATTACAATAAATCACACACAAAGAGAAATCAGCTCGCAACCAAATAATTCTACCTAACAACTGACAAAAAAAACTCATTAAAGCAAAGCCTTACAGGGGTAAGTTATAAATAGGTACTAACATCGTGACCGATATATAAGTTTGAGAGCGTTAGAAAAATACTGTGCTTCTCTCTCAGGTTACACTTTCATCTATGCAACAAATAAAAACAATAGAAATAAAAATTCGAGGTGTTTAATGGCCCGGGAGTGTGTACCTACTTGGCAATTGCCTTTTACAATTAGTAACGAAAGCGGTATCATGTACCCGTTGACCAACCATCTCTACACAAATATAAATATAAACAACAAACTGCAATGCTAATTCACACAAATACCAGAGTGCGGGAGCCCGGTACTGTCTTTTATTTTAGTGCATTTCCGATTACTGAGCCCGCATACGAATGAGATACCTTCGCAAGCAAATGTTTGATACTTTTAATACGTTACATAGGCTGGTAAAATGATTGACTGCGAGCTTTCATTTATATAAAAACACCTACTTACACTAGAATAAATATTCCTTTAATTGATCACAGACACAAATCGTTAACATACGCGGTTTAACTTCAAATAGGGTGACTGTTATTTATAGATTAATATTTGAAAAACACATTACAACTAACTCCCGAAAGAGAAGACAACTTAGTGTTGGCGAATTCAAAAGAAAAATGTACACTCAAGAATTATTTTAAAGACAAACTGTTTACAATGAAGGTATTTATTTAACCCAAAATCGATCTGGCTCCATTGACACTCTAACTGTAACTAACTTTCCCACGATTTCAAACCTAACCATATTTACTCCCGCAATCAACTTCCATTTTTCAAAAGTAATATAAAAACAAGAAACATTAATTTACGTTGGAACAGTTCATATTAATTATTGCACGACATCTTAATTTTAAAAATGTGCATTTGTCCGTAACAATCCTACATGTAGCTCTCGAGTTTCTAAGTAGTAAGCAAAGATATCTTTTGATCGCGGTCTGTACCGACACAATTACTTATTAGCTAGTGACATTTTTATATTAAGAATCGGCGCATAAGAAATTCCAATGATTCGTTACCCCCCTTCAGTGAAACATTCTTTCAAGCATACACCTGCTAGTCAGACCTCAAAACACATGTTTTTCAACCCTCAGTCAAATATTAGTTACAAACAATCTCACAATTCTTACATAAAATATATAAATAACATCTTTTGAAAACATTAGCAAATTACGACGAATTATCAAGATATTAAAAATAATCCCCTAATTATCTTTTCCGACGACCACAGGTGAAAATGACATATAGTACAAGGATTAACTACTGCGAAAGTCACAAATATCACTCTAAAATTGAAAAGTAAAATATCACTGTAGTGTGTCAACTAAATATGTTGACCTTGATCTGAGAGTACCTGGCACTATCTAACCATTGTGCTGCATAATGTCAAAATCACACTTTAAACTTAAAAACTCTTAAAAAATGACTTATAAGTGTTTAATCAAAATTAAAATGAAATATTCCAATTCCATTAATTTTAATGTTCATAAATGTCAATGTATTTTTGAAATTTCTAATAATAGTTGTCCGCTTTTTTTGATTACTAACATTTTTAAAGTGTGCAGTGCTTCGAAAGCCTTCACTCCACCTTCTCCAGAAAGTGATATCGAGGCTAATACTGTACAAGATGCACAACTAACGGAGACAACAAACGTCTCTAAATCTTTATTCTAAACTCCATTACAATGTATGAACTGCAATAATAATATTACTTTCAATTTCTACCATTCTAAGTAATTCTTATTTTAAGTTTTTGTTATTCAATCGTTATTTTTCTTTGTATTCAATCAACAATATCATTCTCAAATTAAAGTTATCAAAAAATATATATTTACTTTTATTTTTGGAGATTGTGCATTATTTGTGGTCGTCGGAAAAATAGTGTACATTACTAGTATGGAAAGTGACATTTCAAACTCGTGGGAAATGGGGCACTTTCCATACTAGTAATGTAATATACTATTTCTATCGCGATAACAATGGCGATTTGACAAACTTTTATTACAATAGTAAAATTTTCGCGGTCCGCTACCTACGACCTTAACACGTGTAGGTTGAAACTAATACCAGATACGAGCACGATACTTTGTAACTGTATTGGGGCTACGAGGAAGTATATAATAAAAATAATGCAACGGACGTGTGAAAAAGATTACATAACGGTAGGCGCTTTGATTGGTTAATGCAGGAAATTGGTTGCCACATTGTGTTGTGAGCCAAGATTGAGGAATAGCCGATTTGGTTATTAGTAATACCTTTACTAGAATATTTGTCTTAACTAAAGGCCTCTTATAGAGGATGGTTCAAATGGGAATTTTTAACGTGCTGAATATCATGTTAAATCGGGATCTACAATTTTACTTTCTATCTGAGAAGAAGGCATGAGTGATAAGTTAGTTTTTCTCCGCTTATAGTAAAGTAACACGTGGCCGGTCTGGAACCAGAATTCCGAGAGAAATGAAAACGCTGTAAAATGCTGTAATTCATGTTTAATCTAAGTGATTTATTTTAATCAATAAAAGTACCCATTTATGCAACATATTTATACTCTGTTCCATTTTATTTTGCATTAGAGGGTCATTTTTTGTTCTGTTGAGGTATTCTCCTTAATAAACGCATATGATGATCGTCTCATATTGAATTAATAATGGTTTGTTGAGACTATGGCAAAAGTCATCGCAAAGAGTACAAAGTTGCAAATTTTAAAGTGCCATAAGCACATTAAAAATAGTGCACTATGGAAGAGTAATGGGGAACTGATCGTAGTGGTGTCGGATATATTTTAAGTACGTAAAAACTGAAATCACATTATCGTGCGCACATTAAGCATGTATTTGGTTTGGGAGCAAGATCAGGAGATCTTGCATGTCATTCAATAGTACCTCACGTACTAATGATATTCCTGTTACAAGTGTCCTTGAAGTAGTCAAAAACAGGTTTGCTGTTATGCGCGAGGCAACCATCCATTTGAAACCAAATTTCTAGGCTTCCACCAATCACGTCATCGACTGCAGGCCCTATGTCGTTCCTCAGCAGTTCCAAAAAACGTGCACTTATGAGTATTCCGTCAAGAAAAAATCCCCTAGGCGCAACTCCTGAAGGCACTGAAATGTATAAGGTCTGTAGGTCTTCAAAATTCAAAAAAACTTTTATAACCGACTGGGTTATTGTTTAACAGCGGATGGAGATTTGTTCGAACACCTTTTATAAAATTATAGTGAATAAATTGATGTAAAGCTAACGTTGCTTTCATTGTCAAGACACTGGTGATATTTGTCAAATTATGTCAATTTTTAACTCAAAATTGTAAAAGTATTTCAAAAATTTAAAAATAGTATCGTTCGCTTGAGAATTTTTGTATCTTCAGAATGCATTTCGAATTTTGAAAATTGATGCCAATGGGGCAAACTTATCGGCATATTTATCGTTGAATATCCTATGTTGCGCGAGTCGAAACACCACCCTGCATATATATATATATATATATATATATATATATATATATTGTTTCATTTTTTGATACCTGTATCCAACTTAAATATTTCAAATTGAACACCCTGTATATTTTGTAATATTCTTATTCTGTCATCAATTGCCTGGTAACGTTTTTTTTTAATTAGGATCAGTTGTTACACAGTTATTCAACTTTTTAGGAAAAATATGACGTATGCAAACACAACGAATAAAATTTGCAGCGGCCACATTGTGAAAGATTAACCAAAAAATTGTTGTCAGACGTTTGTCATGATCATCTACTGTAATCCGAAAAATTATAAGTGAAATTCCGTTGTACAGGGTATTAGGTACGGTGGTATAATAACTTAATATTTTGTATTTGTATTTTGTGAGTTATTCTCTTGCGATCTTATATTGGGTTTCCTATAGCTAAAGTTGACGTTTTAAATTATTGCAGTTTTAAGAATAACAGGACCGTGTTATGTGAATTGTAATTTTAGAAGCCTACCTATGTTAAATATTCCTAGAGCGTCATTTGTGCATATTGCAAGATTATCATAAAAAAACAAGTTGATCAAATCATCAACACAAAGCAACGACTTATTTTTAGTACATAATGAAATTAATACAAGAAATGTCAGAGCTATTTACAATAAGTGTCCAAGGTACAGTTGAATTCGTTCCGTAAATGAACGTTGAACATCAATTAGCATTCCATGGGTCACTTGGCAATAAGTATAACGAATTCTCTCTTTCATATCTTCGCTAGTAGTGAGATGAGTTTGGTACACAATGCCCTTTATATAGTCCTAAACGAAAAAATGTAGACCTAGCAGATCAGTTCTGTCGACCATCTTGTCAATCCAGCTACCAGGGAATCTAATATTTAAAAACATTCCGCGTCGAATATGGAGATGCTCCATCATGTTGGTACCACAATCTAAGGACAACATTTTCGAGGACATATTGCGGTGAATCGTTCAGGGGAGTCCGAACCTCGGTTACGAACGTAAACCCCTATCCAGCGTAAGCGCTTTGTGATTTTTATTACAATCGCTTAACTTCACAAAAAAGAACTTAGCGTTGTCGCTCATCGTTCCGGCTTCGTGATCTTCACTGCATCGGAGTTAGATCTGTCACTGCGTACATACAGATAACACGAAGAAGCGGTCACTAGAAGAGGATCTACAACTACAGCCGGATACAGAAGAATTCCAGGACATAGTCGTCAACGGTAGTAGGTATCATTAATAAAAATATTTTAATTTAATTACTTTGTTGTTTTTATTTTAGCTGTATATTTCCTCCGTTTCGAATTGGGTCTCTGATTTCCAAGCCTTTTTCCTCGGGGTGCGAGGCTGCACCTCAGCAGAGACCCGGCCTTTCGATAAACAGATTTTTAATTTTTGAATCCTCAATTTTCACAAACCCTATTACTAACAACGCAGCAGAGATGGTTAAGCAAGGTCGCCACTGAGCTACTATCAAAGCTGTCCCCTAACCCCGTCGACACCCGTCCACCTATACCTACACCATCACCTACACACACAGCACACACCTACGCACACACACTTGCCTCTCCACCACCTTCCGCACGCACACGATCCCATTCAAACGCGTCATCCATTTCCACTTCCTCTACACATTCCTACATTTCAACACGATCCACCGCTTCCGCTAAGGAACACAAAGACATACGCAAACCTGAACACCTACACAAACCCGCTCTATTACCCACACCAGCCCAGCCAACTATACCTAACACTATTCCCACACCCTCAACCTCCAGCAACACACACACCAGTACCCAATCCTCGAGATATTGCATCCGCAATCCATTACATCACAGAAATCCCTTTTCAATTCCCTCAAACCCCTTAACCTTCCTTGGTCGAACTTAACGTTCAATCACAATCACACCTGCCTCTGCAAAACCTCCTTTCCCTTACCAGATGGAACGCAACTTCGGCTGCGTCACCATTTCGGAGAACCTTCCCTAACCTTAACCCAGTTATCCGGCCCCCGTCAATCTAACTCCATTCCTAGACCTCCTTCCTTTTCCTGCGTGATTCGTCACGTGGGCAAGGATATCCTTACCGACGAGATCCTCTATGCAATCGACCTGCCTCACGTGAGAAAGGCACCAATACCCCCACTTTATTAGTCCGCATCATCACAAACTCCCAAACCACCCTCGAGTTCCTTTTCGCAACCGGTGTCTACATGTTCAGGAGACACTATCGTTGTGAACCTTCCATCATCCCTACACCTCTCCCCATGTATTATGTCATTGCACGCAGGTGGGACATACCTCTGAGGAGTGTCCGACCCGATCGATTAAGTGTCCCAACTGTGGCGGAAGCCACAGATCCACATCTTGCAAGTCCGCGGCAAACCCAAAGTGTAGCAACTGCGGGGATGCCCACCCCACCGGATACGGCGGGAACCTCCCAGTTCTCCGTCACAGATGGCAATCCTTGATCCGATCATGTCTGACGAGTCTGACTCTGAAGACATCGCTCACCTTAAACATATTCCCGACACAGATTCCGTCACTATCAAATCCTTTATACAAGTCCTTACACACTCTCTCCTAGACCTGTTCCCTAACCACCAACGCCGAGTTATGCGAACCATCGAATCCTTGTCCCTCAACTTTTTCCAACGGCGGATCAACGTCTGCGTAGCCGGTACGCGGAGGAAGGTCGCCGTAGTCCGCCAACACCATCCTTAAACGCCCTTGTTCCCAATGGATATCGTAACAGGGACCATTAATGCTAGGGGCGTTCATCGGAAACGCTCCCTAATGAAACACTTCCTACACGAACACAATGTACACGTCCTTTCAATCACAGAAACCAAACTCTCACAAAAATGCACACTACAATTTAACAATTATAATTCCTTCCTCAACAATAGCGCACACGGAACCGCCCTCCTAATTAAAAACTGTTTCCCTTCAACTCCATTTCAACTACCTGCGCACCAGCAGCAACTCGAATGCGTTGCTGCAACGGTGCACTTCCCCACTCCTATAGTATTCATATCTTACTACAATCCACCCGGGCACAATACACTTTCCGATGACCTGTTAGTTTATGCCTCCAGCCTCCCAAATGCAGTCATCCTAGGTGACTTCAATGCCCACCATATTCAATTCGCTGATATCGCAACAAATGGAAACGACAACAGACTATCATCTGCTATGTTGAGGATCGCCAATACACAACCTACGTATTTCGACCACTTAGGATACTACTTAGCATACTACTTCGATCGTGAGTGCTTTCTAGGCACCACGATCACTTCAGATCATATTCCATTTCTGGACAAAACTTCATTTTGTCGAGCTCCCCCCACACCCCCTCAAAACAATCATTAAAGGTTTTCGAATGCAGACTGGCATGTGTTCACCTAACACATCTCCACCAACCTTCCTACACCCGATCTTCGAACCACCCAAGATCTCGAGAGAGCCATTAGAGACCTAACTTCCGTCATTACGGAAGCGGTCAACACCTCAGTCCCGCTTAAAAACATCGACAATTCCAAAAAACCGCTCCAACGACACACAGTGAACTGGATCAAAGAGAAGAGACGAATCTATCGTCAATTCTAGAGATCCAGGGATCCGGCTCTCTACACGGAATACAATGCCTTAATCTGGCGTGAATCCAATAAACAAACAGAAGACTCCTGGGCTAAAGTCTCTTCCCAGTTGGATTATCCAGACGGTAAACGCTTCTGGCAACGGTTTGACAGACTGACCAGAAGAAAAGTTGACCCCAAATCCCATCTAACCGACTTTCAGGGCAACCTAATCTCCTCCGACCAAGGAAAGGCCGATTTCTTTGGTCACCACCTCCAATCCATATTCCAATCCCCCAATGATCCCCAATTCGATCCTGTTATCAAGCGATTCCTCAAGAACCGCCTCGAGGAATTCCGAAACCTTAACCTTCCCGAACCCCAACTCGATAACGAGAATCCTTTCTATGCCCCAATTACGCCCGACCAGGTCAACGCCTATTTTAAAAGACGACAACAAGGATCCTCAAACAAATTGTCCTTCGCCTCTCATACCCAAAATTAACTAACCTACTTCATGATTTTAAACCACACCAATTACAAAAACCACAACACCAACAATAATGGACATGATCCAGTGGCTGAAGAGTGAGGAATCCTGAACAGTCTACGAATAAGCATATAGCTAAGATATAAGCATATTAACCAAAAGCCATGAACATACCTAAAAAAAAGGTGAACGTTCAATCCTATGTTGAAGAGAGGAGATACCATTTGACCATCAGATTGGTTCTTCAAAAATTCGAACTGAAAAATTAAAAATGTTTATGGTTTCAAAAAATGTGGACCAACAACTTGTTGTCCCGACAATTCAACACCACCAACGTATTATTGACCGGCTAGAGATGATCAACTGCTATATTAGGAATTCAGGCTTAATCGGATAGCGTAAGTGAATGTTAAATTTCGCTGAATTAGGGAGGCCTCTGGTAAAATTATAAATTAAATAGGTTCGCAAAAGTGCATCGATTAATCAAATTATTACCAGATTTATGCATAGAAATTTAGAGCTTAACTGAAATGTAAAGTTCGGCATTCAATTTATTCTCACGAAATTGGCTCTGGCTTTCTAAACCTTGCGGGAAAAGCTTCTAGTGTTTTTGGGTAGGATCGGGATGGAATTTATTACTTTTCAAAATACGGTGTACCGATGTACGACTTGCATCAACAATTTGTTGAGAAATTTTTCGAGTTGACTGATGAGGATTTTCAACCACTGCAGCAACAATCTTTAATGCGTTTTCCTCATTGGTTGTATGTATTGCACGAATACGTTTTGTATAATTAGCGTTGCCTGTTGTTTCAAACCTCCCTTTGAGTCTTTCGAAGTTAACTTCATGTGGGTGTTTTCTGCCAGGTTACTTCTAAGCATAGCATCGGGATACAAGAAGACGGTTTCCATCAAATCTCCTAATACATAGGTCATATTAACACACTATTCCCTACAAAAATTCATCCTGATGCACAAAACAGTGAACTTACGCAGCGAATTAATGTGAGACGTTATTTTGTTTTTTACAATTGCTTCCACAGCACTCTAAAAATTACAATTCGTATAACATAGTCCTGTTATTCTTAAAACTGCAATAATTTAAAAAGTTTAGGTATAGGAAACCAAATATAAAAACGGAAGAGAATTTCTTTCCCTATCTGAATCACTCACAAAATACTGGGTATTTAAAAAAATTTAGTTGTGGCCAATCGAAATATTAAGTTATTGTACTACCCTGTACAGCGGAATTTAACTTTCAATTTTTCAGATCGCATTTTTTTGAGAACCATCGCAATGGTCAAATGTATCTTCACTTTTTTGAACATGGATTGAACGATTTACTGTAACATGTCCCTGAAAATGTTGTCCCTAGATTGTGCACCTTCACATTCGACGATGAATGTTCGAAATTTTTTAAATATTAGATTCCCTGGTCGCTGGATTGCGCGAGGTGGTCCACGTAACTGGTCTGCTAGGTCTCCAGGCCCGTCTGCACTAATAACACAGTCATGTTATTCTTATAACTGCAATAATTTAAACAGTGTCAACTTTAGGTATAAGAAACCCAATATAAAATCGAAATAGTATTTATTTCTCTACTTGAATCACTCACAAAATACAGGGTGTTCCATTAAAAAATTGTAGCACCGTAGCTAATACCATGTACAACGGAATTTAACTTTTAATTTGTCGGATGACAGTAGATGATCTTGACAAACGTTTGACAAAATATTTTTGATTAATCTGTCACAATATGACCGCTACAGATTGTATTCGTTGTGTTTGCATACGTCATATTGTCCCTAAAAAGTTGAAAAACTCTGTAACGGCTGATCCTAATTAAAAAGCAAAACGTTACCAGATAGGCAATTGATGACAGTATAAGAATATCTAAAAACATACAGGGTGTTCAATTTTAAATATTTAAGTTGGATACTGGTACCAGAAAATGCAACACCCTGTAGAATTGTAGATAGCTTTAGGTCACGGAGAAGAAGCGAATACAGCTCGTTCATATTTAAAGATTTTCTCTATCTAAAATAGTTACGGGGCAACATAAGAATTGCTCACTAATTTTACACTCTGTGTGTCGACATTTGACCTTTATTGCTGGCTAGAACAACTTGTTTAGCTATGTTTTAATAAGAACTACGGCAATACTACTGAGTTAGGTTAAATCAAGTTTCAATTCTTTACCCTATCGCTCAATTACGTGAAGATATTTGACGAGAGAGTAGTTCACTAATTAAGGCGCACGTAAAAATAAATAATAATTTTTTTTTGAAAAATGCAAGTTTATTATTCAAGAAAACAATTTTTTATGTTCATTATACATAAGTTACTACTGAATGAAATATTTAAACAAGTGTTATATTAGTAACTGACGTGTGTTATCAAAAAGTCGTAAAAAGTGTTAATGTTTTTGCCTAAACATGACTTTGCAACCAGATCCAGACAAAAATATTACAATTTTACTGACATCGGAAGGTGGTTTAGTTTCGTCACATTCCAAAATTTGGTACTCTTTCAAAATTCTCACCAAAACTAATTTACATACATAAACTGAAAATTTGGATGCTGAAACAAAAAAATTAAATTAGCGAACAAAAAGAACAAATTTCACACCTATACAGGTTCTTGGTCCAGCGCCAAAAGGCAAATAAACAGATCGTTTAATTTGTTTATTTCCTTCATCAAAACGGTCGGGATTGAATTTTTCTGGCTGGGCATAATACTTTGGATCTCTGTGAATGGCATAAATAGGAATCCAGCAAATAACTCCAGGTTCTATCGTTAGTTCTTGTTCATGTTCATGCTGAGGCTTGATTTTAAACTCTTGTATACATTTTCTGTCCACAAAAACTGTAATTGGCCATTTCCGAAGCACCTCTGAAAAATAAACTAAGCTTTTAAATCTCCCATGTGCGCGCTATCACATACCTGAAATAACCATATCTAAATATTTCATGCCCATTAAACTTTCATAGGTAAATTCCTTCATTTCTGTAACTTCCTTTTGCAAAGTTTTTTGAATTTCAGGGTTTACCGCCAATTCGTAAGTTGTGTATGATAATAAAGAAGAAATTGCGTCATATCCGCCAATAAAAAAACCAAAAAGTTGCATTGCGATTTCATCGAAACTTAGATTTTTCTTGGTGTTTTCTTCATTTTCAACGTTGTTGTGAGCATCCAACATAAAATTAATCATATCTGGTCTACCAGTTTTAGTTGTTTGTCTATATTTTAACGAGTCGTTTATTACCTGCATAAAGTAAATGAAAACATCAGCAGTAGCAAGTTCTATACCAAAGAGCTAAAAATCACATTAAAGGATATGTAAAGTTAAATTGCGCTAATTTACCTTTGTTAGTGTCATACTTATTGCAGTACCAAAAATGCGTATAAATTTAAGTCCAGAAAAATCATTAATTTGATTTGCCACATAGTAAAGTTGATGAATTGGTTTTTTAAAACAATTGATAGTGGTACCGAACATAGTACTGGCAAGGATGTTGCAATTTAGTAAAGAATACATTTTTTTAGTGTCCATCTTTACTCCATCATGATCATATATGTAGTCCAAAAGTGTGTCGGTACTTTCATTTATTATATCGAACATCTCTTTCATTTTTGCAGGAGAGAAACCTGGGTTTAATTTTTTACGCATGTCTTGCCATCCACTTCTTGCTGTAAACCACTTAATAGTGCAAGTTCCGCTTGAGATCATGAAAACCTACCTCCTAAGGAAAATAGTCCTTTATTCTTTGGAACGTCGTTTTCATCATTATTAAAAAGGCTGTGCTCAGGAAAATTTTGGAAAAATTTTGAGGTGATTTGTCGAATTAATTCCGGATCACGGATAAGCAACGTAGGTTTTCGAAATTGATACAAACCTACATATCTACAAGAGAGGGATTATAGTTCTGTGTTGCATTTTCCTGACAATACAAAATTATTAAACACGGTTAAACAAGTGAGAATCATTGCAGTTCCCTTTAAAAAGACGATAGAATATTGAACTAAAAATCTTGCAGTAAGAACCAAAAATTGTGCGATACATCATTTCTATTTACCACGTTATAATAAATCTCGTTGGTGAATTAGTCCTTCACAAAGTGTGTAATACACAGGAGTTACAACATGTGTAGCTATTATGTAGCAAATATAGTAATTTTCTACCCAAAGACATAACTTTATATTAACTGTTCATATTTTGACTGTGCTTGTCCTAAATGCCAAGACGTTTTTAACGTCTTTGTATCACTATTCACAAATGTACCAGTCGACGAGGCACTTAAGACCGTCCAAAGGAGACATAAACCGGCTGACCATATAATAAGCTCAGTTAGACACTGTCTAACTAACACCTATTTCATGTACAATGGACACCATTACAAGCAGACAGCGGGAGCACCAATGGGGTCACCTTTATCTACAGTCATTGCAAACTTATTCATGCAAGAGTTTGAAGAGAAAGCACTACACTCAGCAGCACATAAACCGACGCTATGGTTGAGATACGTAGATGATACATTTGCCATCTGGATCCACGGGCAGGAAAAACTCAGGGTATTTTTGGAACACCTCAAGTTCACAATGGAAATAAAACAAAATGACTAATTACCGTTTCTGGACGGGCTAGTTAAGAAGAATGAAGACGGATGCCTAGGCCACACGGTCTACAGGAAACGTCAAGTCGCATCATCATCCAAGTCAACTCAGATCTGTCATCAAGATGCTAATCAATCGATCAAAGGAATTAGCAGGCGCCGACAACATCAAAGAAAAGATGAAAAAAATAAGAGAGGCTTTGACTAGAAATGGATTCCACCACCACGACATACAAAGGGCTTTGAGGCCTTCAAGTAGAGAAAACAAATAACCAGCTGATCCTGCAACTGCCACGGCATACCTACCATACATCAAAGGGGCAACGGACAAGATTAGCCGTATTCTTAAAAAACATAAAATCGATACAACTTTCACGGCGTATCGAAAAATTCATTCGATGTTAAGAAATCCTAAGGACAAGATCTCGTTAGAGAGTCAAGGAGTGTACGAGATTCCATGTGGAGATTGCGGGTTATCGCATATTGGACAGACCAGCAGAAAAATCAGCGCAAGGATAGAAGAACACAAAAACGCGGTTAATAAAATTCTGCGACATCATCCTTGGCCCAACACGTAACCACAACAGGACACAAAATTAAATGTGAGGACGCAAACACTTTGGCAAGTATCGAGCACTTTACAGATAGAATTATCAGAGAAGCCATAGAGATTGAGAAACACCCACATAATCCCAACATAAGAGACTACCGTCAATATAGAAAACATCATTAATCCCTAGACAATTAAAATCCGCAACACCTAAAACAGAATTAACAAAAGAAGAAGTGAAAACAGGCAGGCAAACAGTGAAATCAGTGACGGTAGTGAAAGCAGTGAAAGCAGTGAAAGCAGTAAAAGCAGAGAAAGCAGTGAAAGCAGTGAAAGCAGTGAAAACAGTGACAGCAGTGAAAGTAGTGAAAGCAGTGAAAGCAGTGAAAGCAGTTAAAGCAGTGAAAGCAGTGAAAGCAGTGAAAGCAGTGAAAGCAGTAAAAGCAGCGAAAGCCGCGAAAGCAGCGAAAACAGTGAAGGATCTCGAAAATAGATTGTTTCCTTGATTTAGTTGGCAAATTAATTGCGAAAAATACTATACTGGGTGTTCAGATTTTTCGGTTGTATTATTAATACATTCAAACTATAATATCTTCCGTATTTCAAATGGAACACCCTGTATATTTTAAACCTGTCATGTGGCCAATTCAATGATCTTCCAAAAAGTATGAAAGTATCCTGTGCCTAAACCTTCACGTTTCAAAGTTATTCAACAATATCACGAATATATTAAATAATATTATTCTTAACAATTTAACATAACTACTATAACTTTTTATTTCAAGCGAACGTCTTACATTTTGCAACATAACAGGAGTGACGGCTCCAAATGCATTTTTAATTCGGTCTATCATATCTTCTGCAGTAGTAGTAGGAGTGGTATACATTAGATTTTTAATATATCCCCATAAAAAGAAATTCATCGGAGTGAGATATAGGAGGCCAGTTAATTCCGTCACCTCTTCTGATCCATTTGTTATGAAATTTTCGGTCTAAATATTCCCTTACACGTCGTGAAAAATGTGCAGGGCACCATATAATTGTAACCATATTTTTTGTCTGATGTGTAATGGAATATTTTTTAAAAGTAGCCAAAAGTAGTTTTTTAAAAAGTTTAAGAATTTGCGAATATTTAAAGTGCGCAATGCACAATGATATGAGTGGTATTTGTGTTTTCTTAAACCTTTAGAGACACTTGATTGACTAATGCCTGTTTCTCTGGCAATTATTCTAGTACAGGTATGTGGATTATAAACCACGGAACCTAACACCAAAAATTCGTTATTGGTAACCACTTTTGATTTTTTCTGGTTTGGGTAAGCAACACTTTCTGTTCCACAAAACGTTTGCAACCATCTTTCTCGTACTTTTTTATTTGGATGAATGAGGTTGGGGTACCTTGCTGCGTAGACCCTTGAAGACAATAAACAATTTCCATAACGTTCACCAATAATTAAAATCATATATTTTTTTTCCTGTTTCGAATAAACCATTTTATCTTAAAATAACTATTTGACATTCACCACACAGTGCAAATAATTAATAGCCAATTATATTGACATACTATTAATTAATAATACTTGTCATTTTGACAATAGCACACTAGATTAGAATTCAGCTTGGTAGAATCGTTTTTTGTCATTACAATATACATATTTCCATAAGTAATATTTTAATTAAAAATTACTGCATACTAACTTGAAATATGTGTACACGTACAGACAAAATAAGAAATATTTTTGCTAATTACTCGATTCAAAAAATGATTGACGTACATTACTAGTAAAAATATTTACGTGCTGTAAGTCCCCAAAAAAAACATTAAATTTCAAAATTATCTCACTAACGTGAAGGTTTGGGTATAGGATATCTTAGTACTTTTTGAAAGATCATTGAATTGGTCATATGACGATCCAAACTATACAGGGTATTCCATTTGAGATAAGGGAGATATTACAATTTGAATGTATTAATAATACAACCGAAAAATCTGAACACCCAGTATAGTATTTTTCGCAATTACATTGCCAAATAAATCAACGAAACAGTCTATTTTCGAAATCCTGAAGCAGCTTTGACAAAATTAGTTTCGTTTGGTAACAATTAATTTTTTTCAAAAACCTTGTAATTTCAGAAAAATCAAAATAAATCAAAACGCTCTGTATTTAGGTATAGCGAACCCTAACGAAAGTCTATCTTATTTTTCATAATTAATTGAAAAATGTGATAAAATATAGGGCATTCCATTTGAAAAAACAACTTTGATATGCCGCTATTTTTTGAAGCACCCTGTATATTTGAAATTAATTTAAAAACGTAGCCTTAATGGACCTACACAATGTTACAGCCACAAAAATTAAAATATCTAGTTTTCTCTTAAAACGCCGTCGCGTCAGTCTGGACTCACTCTGTATATGTATGTATGTATGTATATATATATATATATATATATATATATATATATATATATATATATATATATATATATATATATATGTTTAAATTGTGCGACTTGAACACGATTTATATTGTTAAACGGTGCCATGATTATTCTTAAAATTGAAATAAATAAAACATGAAAATGTAAACTTTCACCGTTATCACACATAATAAAAACTTATCTTTTTTGAATTTTTTAAAGATGTATTTTAAATTATACAATCTAAACGTTTTGATAACACTTACAGTTATCTTCGTCAATAGTAATATCTATTAAAATTGTTAAAGATGTTATAAACAATTTTGTCAAAGTTGAAAAATTAAAACATAAACATCAACCTGCTATTAATATTGCAGTTTGTGAAACGTATAAAGCCAACTATAGAATTAAATTTTCGTAAAGTATAACTAGGTCATTAAAAATTAAATATTGTTAAACTGTTTTAAAGATGACAAATCAGAACACCCTCTCACGGCTAAGGCTAACAATGAAAAAACACATTTAACAAAATTTAATCACATTATGATGTAAGTGTAAAGTTGTGAAAAACTTCAATTTAAAAATGATAGAAGCATTCACAAATATAAACATGACATCAAATAAAATAATCCAGTTAAATCTAAAAAATCTTTGTCAATAATTGAAAGTGTTATTAACTATGAAAAGCATAGTGTAGAATGTTTTTTGTAATTTTTTAATTTTAATCTTAATTTCAACTACTTATGTTAAATTATAGGGCTGTGGTAATTCACGTAAACGAACATAATATGAGTTTGTCTCGACAATATTTCCATATTGTCAAATTGAGTGTCATGATTTAGATTATTCATGGCATGGTCAGCCACCGCACATTTTGTACCAAAGCTATGTTTTGGGGTTCCAGTGTATACTTTTCCACATGAACAAGATAATTTATACACTTCGGAAGATGATAATGGGTTTGAAACATCTTTAGGTGATCTTAAATGTTCTTCAATTTTTCTTGTAGGTTTAAAAATAGTCCTAATGCCATATTTAATTAGGATTTTTTCAATTCTATCTGTAACATTAGCTATAAAAGGAAGAAAAGTAGTACCAACATTAAAAACTGGTTTTTCTCTAAGGTTACGTCTAGAAAGTGTAATAACATTATTAATACCGGTAAGTGAATATCCAATATCTTGTCAGGATTTTGTTAAATATTTATATTCATCCTTAAAAAATTTAGGGTCACAAATTCGTTTTGCTACTACTAGAGGTTTAATTACACCAATTTTTTGACGTGGATGGTGGTTGGATAATTTATGAGTGCGTGTCGGCTTTCTGTAAACCTTAAATGATAGTGAATTATTATTTTTAGATATTAATATGTCCAGAAACGGTGAACTTCCATTAGTTTCTTTTTTCATGGCAAACTGAATATTAGGATGTACCTATACCATTTATAAAAACAAAAACTCATGCAGTGCCTCTTCTCCATGTCTCCAAATAACAAATGCGTCATCTACATATCTATACTAAACTGAAGGTTTTTTAGGTGTATTTTGTAACGCTAATGTTTCAAATTTTTCCATGTAAAAATTAGCTGTAACAGGACTAAGGGGATTACCCATTGCTACTATTCCACTGAAAATAAGTTGTAGTAAAACAGTGCTGAAAAAGAATGGTTATGTCCTTTGGAAAAAAATGACCAATATATTCAATAGTTTCTCTTAGATACATTTTTGTAAAAAGTGAAACAACATCAAAACTGACTATTACATCACCCTCTTCAATTTTGAAACTATGCATTTTGTCAACAATGTCGGCAGAATTTTTAATGTAATGGGTTTTTTTCCTATATGAGGTTGTAATAAAAATGTAAGACGTTTTGCAAGACTATATATAGTAGAACCAATTGCACTAACAATGAAATAATAAAAAAGTAAGTAACTAACTCTGAAGCTATTTCACCAAAACTATATGGTTTACCAAAAATCCATAAACCTAATATTCCTTGAAGGCCTATTGTTAGTGCAACTGGTTCTACATATAGTCTTGTAAAACATCTTACATTTTTATTACAACCTCATTTGGGAAAAATACCCCACTACATTAAAAATTCTGCCGACTTTGTTGCAAAAATGCATAGTTTCAAAATTGAAGAGGGTGATATAATGGTCAGTTTTCATGTTTCACTTTTTACAAAAGTGCCTCTACAAGAAACTATTTGAATACATTGATCATCTTTTTCCAAGGATATAACCATTCTTTTTCAGCACTGTCTTACCACAACTTATTTTCAGTGGAATAGTAAATGGGTAGTCCCCTTAGTCTTGTTATATCTAATTTTGACAAGCAAAAATTTGAAACATTAGCGTTACAAAATACACCTAAAAACCTTCAGTCTGGTATAGATATGTAGATGACACAGCATGAGTTTTTGGTTTTTATAAATGGTACACATCCTAATATTCAGTTTACCATGGAAAAAGAAACTAATGGAAATTTACCAAAATCTAAAAATAATAACTGACTATCATTTAAGGTTTACAGAAAGCCGATACGCACTGATAGATACATTCATAAATTATCCAACCACCATCCACGTCAAATATTGGTGTAATTAAATTTTTAGTAGATCGAGCAAAACGAATTTGTGACCCTGAATTTCTGAAGAATGAATATAAATATTTAACAAGATTCTTACAAGATAATGGATATTCACTTACAGATATTAATAGTGTTATTACATCTTCCAGACATAACCTTAAAGAAAAACCAGTTCTTAATGTTGTTACTGCTTTTCTTCCTTTTATAGCTAATGTTACAGATAGAATTGAAAAAATCCTAATTAAATATGGCATTAGGACTATTTTTAAACCTACAAGAAAAATTAAAGAACATTTAAGATCACCTAAAGATGTTTCAAATCCATTATCATCTTCCGGAGTGTATAAGTTATCTTGTTCATGTGGAAAAGAATACATTGGAACCACAAAACGTAGCTTTGATACAAGTCGTAAAGAACATATCAGATTTTGTAGGTTAGGTCAACCAGAGAAGTCTGTGGTGGCTAACCATGCCTTAAATAATCTAAACCATGACATTCAATTTGACAATATGGAAATATTGTCAAGACAAACTCATTATTATGTTCGTTTACAACGAGAAGCTGTTGAGATATATAAACACTCTAATAATTTTAACAGACAAGAAGAAATTCTCCGTTTAAGTAGGTTTTGACATCTTATAATCATTGATTAATAAGTTGAGAAGATACGCAACGGTAACGCTTCAAAGTGTACCTAGTCTCCTTCCACTTTCCTGCTTAGTATATTACCGCAACGCACCCCGCAGCCGACAAACTGTATGCTAAGAAAGTGGCTCCCTCCGTAAACCATTCTAAAACTAGCTTATAACTCGTTTTACAAATTTAATTGACAATGCCCGATCTGTTTGACGAGTCAGCAGGTTACATGCATAACAGCAGTTAAGAAAACAAGTCGATAGAATCATTTTTATTTCTTTTAAAAGTGTGAAATTTAATTTTTTTATAATCATTTAAAAATTTTTAAAGCATAAATTACATATATACATTATTATTCCTTACCAACATTGATTATATTCAATCATGCGTTAAAAATACATATTTATAATTAAGAAACCCTATTGACAATAGCGGCTCAAACTTATATTAAATTTTATTTCAAACAAAATCTCCAAATACATAATTATATTAAATTTTTGGCAATATCTTTAGAGGATTTTTGTTCTTCTTTCTCAAGAACAAATTAAAAGAGAGTAATGAACTAGATTATTAATTTTAAAACTATCTTAATTATTTAAAGTGACTTTTTCTTAATTATTTGTCAAAGTTGAATACAATTCGATTTTTATTCGCAGATATGTCCATCGTTTATGTTTTGTTGAAAAAGTTATAAAACACTTTAACAATTTTTTTGAAAAATGTGTAATTATTTTGGGCAAGAACTTTAGAGCATTTGTTCTTCCTCAAGAACAAATTATGAGACCTTAATGAACTAGATTATTAATTTTTAAAACTTCGATAAAAAAAATTCAATGCGCGGATATAACTTATCTTTGTTCTGTTGAAGTTGCAAAATACATTTCAAACGTCGTTTTTGAATACATATAAGAAAATAGGATTTGAAAAAAATTAGAAATTGTTATTAGGTGTGGTTGAAGACAATACACGTAGTTTTCTATGCTGTTTATGGGAATTACAATGATTAATATTTAATTTCTGGGAAATGAGTTTCTCAGAGTCATTTTTTAATGTTGCATAAATTTTAATTTTTATGAGTAGATGTATGCTGTCGTTTATATGTTCTATGCAAAAACTGTCAAAATCCTTCGCGAAATTTGTTTTTAAAAATATATAAGTATTTTTGGCAATACCTTTGCTGGACTTGTTTTTCTCAAAAAAGAAATTAAACGATACCAATAATTTAGATACAAATTCTACAAAAGAGTCGGATGGTCTTTTTAAATGGGATAGTTGCTCCATTCCATAATGTTTGCACAATAACAATAGTTCGTTTTCAGAAAGCAAACTTTCTTCGCACTTCACTAGTCTTTCACTACACAACGTGCAATTACATTTGTTAAACAGCTTGAATACTAAATAACCAGCTAGATACACAATACTACAAGATTCCAAATTCGTAGGACTAACTGATTGTGTTTGTATGATAGATTCATTATCATTGCCACCGTCACTAGCACTCACTTCCATAATATGTCGATGTGTGTTTGAAGTACTATTTGGTAATTCGACATCCGATTCCAACAGTTGGTTATCCAATTCAAAAGTTTCGGCTTCATCTATTTCGCAATTTGCAGAATCAGCTCCCGTTTGTAATCCTATGAACATATTTTGTTGCATAGATATTCTAAATTGACAAACAGAAGGCGTTGGATTGTATCCGCCTCTGCTGCGAACTACTGAGAAAAATTTTCTAACGCATCCTGATTAATATGCCCTGTTATTAAATACTTCACTCCTTCTTTTTGTAAATCATTCCACAATAGTAATATTGATCGAATAGTCCACTTAAGGCCATGTATGCAATAAATGTTATTACGCATTTTTCCATCACTATACACGCGAATATTACTAAAGTACTTTAACCCGTTTTCCAAATTATTTAATGAAGTATTTCTATATATGGACAAGGGTCTTTGATGAGGATTAGGATCTTCTAATGTTCTGCTATTAAGGGAATCAAATATATTATGAATTTCTTCAATAAAATTCCCAGTATTTTCGCACGTTGAACTGTCGAACTGACGTAGTTTTGAAACAGTTCTTATTGTAGAAGACATGGTGTGGCTAAAAATTTGCGCAGCAAGTTTTACTCGCATTTTTTGAAAGGTGTTTGGATTTATGTGAATTGGAGTTATTTTGCTCAAGGCTCTAGAGTTTTTACTACTCCTATCAATTTCATAAGCCTTCAACACGTCGCTCCAAGATACTGCGTTTCCGTCAACCACGAAATTTAATTTTGAATTGATGAAATTATTTCTTGGACTTTTCAGTAAGTGCGGGGTGTCAAAACATATAAAAAGTTTTGTATTGTTTATGTATATTACAGCGTTTTCACTTGAAGCGCCTAATTTTGTCAAAGCACTTCTGTTATTCGTTCCTTGGTCGCAAATGAGAACCACAGGTTTTAAATACATATCTAATAATTTTTGAATAACAGTAACAATTATATCTTTTAAATTATCCACCTTGATTGGTCCCGAACATATGTAATAACAAAAGGGGATTTTCCAATTGTGTAATAACCCTCTCAGATATACTACCATAGCGGTATTAGCAACTTTGTCATCACGCCCCAAATGACCAAGATCCTCGTAACCTTCAACGATATCCTTATTGAACTCTAATTTTCTTTTTAGAGCAATTTCATCAAACATAACCACACATTGCTTCTCGTCGTCATTCATTGTTTTTATTTTTGTCATCAACTTTTGTGTTAGATTTGTTGTGACGCCGGTTCCTAAATTGGAAATTTTTAACCACGATTGAATTGTTCTTTCAGATGGTAAAACAAAACCTAATTTATTCCGCATATATTTATAACACCCTGGTGATTTATAATATAGAGATAATGCTACCTGTTTCTCATTATATGACTATGGAGTGTTTTTTCTGTGAAATAATTGCATGTTTATAAAAGTCTTTACAGATACACTTTTATTAACCATCGAACCTTCAACAACGTTTTTGGTGGTAAAGTTCTTGTTTTTCAGTTTGAACCTGGTGTTTTGAATGGTTTTTGCTTTCAATTTTTTTTGCAGTATACGTAACTTAGATTTAAGTTTCCTACATTTTGGTGTTAAAGATACTGATGTGCTTGAGGACGGCATATTCAAAATCCTATCACTGACGCAGGATTCGCGCGAATCACTGTCCTGACCTACGAGGAAAGAGTTCTCCGTTACTCTAATTTTAGGTGAAGGCAATGATGGCTCTGAATCCGTCAATGATGGAGGTCGTTTTTTTTTGGAGTAGGTACGTAATTCTTTTATAATCACAGGTGAAGAATCTAAAGGGTAAATGATAGCAGCAATTAATTATTAATTCCTTATTTAAGTACTGTTTTTTTTTATTGAAAATTATATTCTGAGGCAATATTTGAGGTAAGATTATCCTCACATGCTAGAACTTGGTTTGTTTTGAATCGTTTTCAAGTAATTTAAAATTGTTAGTGACTAAGATTTTTAATTTATCACTCAGCCAATTTAATTTAATCTACTTTGATTTAAAAATGATATTATATAATTATGTACCTTCATCGGGAACTATGAATTTTCAGGTATTGCACTTTTACTTAATATTTTGAACAGAATTCTGCAAAATAAATTTGAACTAAAATGTTTTTCACAAATTAATT
The DNA here is from genome assembly GCA_036346205.1 of Vesta saturnalis. Lineage (NCBI taxonomy): Eukaryota > Metazoa > Arthropoda > Insecta > Coleoptera > Lampyridae > Vesta > Vesta saturnalis. The sequence goes on along the minus strand of JARFJB010002079.1, from coordinate 540,484 downwards.
TTTGTTTTAAGTCTTTATTGTCCATCTCAATTATTTTAATATTCCGCAGTTTTTCTTCCACTGTCGCATCTCTTTTCATCATTAATAGGAAATTTAAGGTAACTTAAGTCTCTTCTATTTTTAAAGTATTTTTACAATTTATATACACACAAATACTACCAGCTGCCATGGTCGATTTTTATTTACAATACTTAACTACACTAATCACTTCACCATATAGTTTATATATTGAAAACATGAAACACGTAAAACATCACAATACACCACAATAAAAAGTTGTCAGAACGAGCGACGTAAACACCAGCGAAGTCGAAGCTGTACTAAGCGGGGTCTCGATAAATGTACGCTTATGCGCCACCACGCGGTCGATTGATACATACAGTACATTTCTTTCCATAAGGTTGCGTATCTTCTCAACTTATTAATCAATGTTATAATTAAAAAAAGTCATAATAATACGTCTTAATTTTGATTTTAATTTTGACTTTTGGTATGTCTAGGTTTTTTGCTGTGTTTTTCCTAGACCTTGAAGCAAATGTTTTACCAATTATATGTTAAATTACCACAGCACTATAATTTAACATGAGTAGTTGAAATTAAGACTAAAATTACAAAAAAACGTTCTGCATTATGGTTTTCATTGTTAATAACACTTGCAATTATTGACAAAGATATCTGTTTTTTAGATTTAACTGGATTATTTTATTTCATGTCATGTTTATATTTGTGAATTCTTCTATCATTTTCAAATTGAAGTTTTTCACAACTTTACACTTACATCATAACTTGATTAAATTTTGTTAAATGTGTTTTTTGGCTGACATTTTTCATTGTTAGCCTTCGCCGTTAGAGGATGTTCCGATTTGTCATTTTTAAGACAGTGTAACAATATTTATTTTTTAATAACCTAGTTATTCTTTACTAAAGTTTATTTCTATAATTGGCTTTATAAGTTTTTCAAACTTCCTGCTGATGTTTATCTTTTAATTTTTCAACTTTGACAAAAAAAATGGTTTTCAACATTTTTAACAATTTTAATAGATATTACTACTGTAAGTGTTACGGAAATGTTTAGATTGTATAATTTAAAATACACCAATAAAAAAAAAAATAAATAAAACATGTTATAGTATTATATTTTGTATTATTTCCATGTGTTTCAACTGACCCCAAACACTGTGTCAACCACCCCTGGTATGGGGACGATTGAAACAAATCAAATTTTTTTAATTTGATTTTATATTAAACACGAAACACCGGGTACTCAAATGATACTGTCAATTATTGCATAACACTATTACAATATTTTTTCATTAAAGTTATAAGTTCTTTTTGTTTGTTTATCAGAGAAAAAATTGCAATACTGAATTTTGGTGATATCCTTTTGATTTTGTTCAAATTACAAAACTTTAAAACTAGCATCTTATTATGTGATGATAATAAATCAGATTTTAGTGTATCTGCTAGATTTTTTTATTCTCTTGAACTTTTATCTCTTTAGTTTTTTCGATAAAATGTACCGTTATGGACTTATTATTCTTTCCGAAAAATGCTAAAATTCAAGATGGTGTAACCTTATACAAATTTTTGCAAATTCATAATTAATTGCACAAAACTATACTAGCCGTGTTTCATTAATAGTATATTATGAAATAAGTTTATAATCAAGGGATTATTGCAGGAGTTTCCATTATTGCTCGAGAGGAGCGAAAGCAATAATGGAAACGAATGCCATAATCCCGCTTTATAAACGAATTTCATATGCTATTTTGTCCTCGAACAAGCCACTTTGAGACACAATTTAAGTGAAATCATAATTTCAGATCGCTACAAAAAAATATCATTTCACAGGAGTTCATGAACGGTCTTATTATAGTTGCCATAGTTTTGCATTATAAGTGTCATTTATTTTTTGTAAATAAACAAATTTTGCAAAAATGGATTCAAACGTGGATGAAGAAATCCTTAAAAAAGCAGAAGACGCTGAGTTGAGTCATATCTAAAAAGTCCGAAATCATTTATAAGGAAGAGTTCGGCAGATTTATTGAGTGGATGCGCAAGAATAATACGGGAACTGTTACAGAAAAGGTTTTGCTTACGTATTGCCTTGATCAGGTAAGTTCATTACATCATTTATTAAAGGTAATCATTCTTTGTATTCATTTTATTAGTAGAAAAACTACAAATCGTCTTCATTATGGTGCATGTACTCCAAATTAAAATGTATGTTACGTCTCAAAAAGGTTGTAGACAACAGTAAGTTTTCATAACTTTCGGCATTCTTGAAAAACTGTTCTGTTGGGTACACACCAGAGAAATCATTAGTGTCTTCAAAAGAGCACTTAGTTATTTTTTCTCTTAATGCACCCAACGACAAATATTTACTTATGAAGGTAAATTTTTACTTTTAAGATTATTCTTAATAGATATGATTACAATTTAGGTAGTTGCAATATTTGGTGTATTTGGCGGTTGCAGACGTATATAATTGTACAATCTGTGTGCTGGGGATATTAAAGAAGAAGGTTATGTTTTTGTGGTTTATATTAGTGATACCAAAACACATGGATCCAGGGTTTGTACGATATTAAACGATGACAGTAGAGTAAATTATATTGACCTCATTGAGAAGTACATGAGTTTAAGACCGAAGCATGTAAAGATTAAAAAGTGTTTTTTATTCTACAATGGGTGTAAATGTATCTGTAATCCTAATGGCATTAACACATTTGGTCAGATTCCTCGAGAGATTGCCAAGTATTTCAACATTCCCAATACCGCTCAATACACAGGACATTCATTTCGCAGAACTTCTTGGCAGACAGTGGAGCTGACATTAGAACTTTAACCTGTTCGAGACGGCGGCTGAAAAGCAAGTGCTTACCGCTGGAACGGAGCCGGGAGAAACTAATTTCGTGTGGCGCACGAGTGCTACGTGACCGATGCGCGTCGCAGCGCGGGTCGCGGTGTAGTCAGTACCACAACAGCAGTCTGTGCGTGCACGTCTAGAGGGTCCTACTTTTTTATTATCATGGCTTCAAAAAGAGGCCTTTCCGACGAAGAGCTTCAGCACATACTAGAAAGCGAGGACGAATACGAATACTTGCCAAGCGAAATTGAATATTCCAGCGATTCCGAAACTGAGGATATTGGAATTGAGGAGCAAGAAAGTGAAGAAGTGAACATTGCTACACCGGCAACGAGCGGAAACACTGCTAGAAATGCCGGTCCGAAGTTTCAGTGGCGATTTGATGACAATTTCGTTCCTCCTAATATGAATTTTGATAATTCGAACTCCGGGGTAAATGGGAACCTAGGATTTTTAGAAGATTCGCCCGAACTTGATTACTTCCTACACTTTTTTGATAATAATTTGATGTCTATTATCACGGAGCAGACCAATATTTTCGGAACAGCATTTAAAGAAAAATATTCATCATACAAAACATGGACGGATAAAAACATCTCGGAGATGTATGTTTTGTTTGGTTTATGCACACTTATGGGAATTGTTCAAAAGCCAAAATTGTCGGATTACTGGACGACGAATCCCCTCACAGAAACACCGTTTTTTGCCAAAATTTGCAGTCGTGACACTTTTCTGCAAACTTTGCGTGCTCTGCATTTCGTGAATAACAAAAATTTAGATGAAGAAGACCCTTTACGAAAAATCCGGCCAATTGTAGACGCACTGAGAACGAAATTCAAAGGAGCATTCTACCCCTTTCAGCACTTGGCAATAGATGAAAGTCTAATTCTCTATAAAGGAAGATTGGCTTTCAAACAATATATCACCGCCAAAAAACACCGTTTCGGCATAAAGCTTTTTGAGATATGCGATGCTGAAACGGGATATGTGCTGGATTATATCGTTTACACTGGCAAGAGCACAAATATTGAGCGAACTGATTACTTGGGATTGAGCGGGGATGTCGTGAACAATCTGATGGAACCTTACTACGACAAAAATCATATTCTACATGTAGACAATTGGTACACAAGCCCAACACTTTTCCACTATCTTTTGGAAAGGAAAACAGGAGGATGCGGCACTGTGCGCTCAAACCGTAAAGGTATGCCACAATTTGGGAATGTTGAAAAGGGAAATTGGATAGTCACATATACGGACAAATTACTTGCAATCAAATGGTGTGACCGGAGAATTGTTCATATGCTCACTACCGTTTTCACTGCTGCAGAAAAGAATACCGGAAAAACCAACCACAAAACCGGAGAGCCGATAAAAAAACCACACGTTGTTCTTGAGTATAATCAGAACATGGGTGCAATAGATAAGGCAGATATGTAGATCAGTTTCGTGGAAAACGCACGTAAGACATTGAAGTGGTACAAAAAACTTTTTTTTCATCTTATGGACCTAACATATTATAATTCGTTCGTGATGTACGAATTGAAAACAGGGAAGAAATCTTCTCTCGAGGAATTCACCAACGGTCGATAATCCCTTGAGACTGTCACAAAGGCATTTTCCTTCTCTTATACCGGAAACTCCAGGACAAGGAAAAAGAACTCAGCGAAAGTGTCATCTATGCAGCAACTCCCGGCTTAGAAAACGTCAAAGAAAGGATGTGCGCTACATGTGCAAAGAATGTGATGTACCATTATGTGTGGTACCGTGCTTTCAGGATTTCCATACCAAACTGAAATATTGAAAATTAGTTATTTCGTTTATGTTTATTTAAGTTTTACGTTACATTATGCTATTTTTTGGTTTAGAATAAACTTTTATTTTATTTTTTTGTTTTATTTTTAATTCAATTTGGTTGTGTTAATGAATATCTCGCTGAAAATATCAGACGTACATGTACGGCAACCGCGCTCCCGTTAGAGACGTACCTGTACGTCACGCGTTCATCAGGAGACATCAAGAAACCATACATGTACGACCGCAGTTTTTCAGAGTGTAAATGTACGTCAGTCGTCACATTAGAGTCAAGAATGATCTCAAAACGTACGGCGCTAGTGAGTGGCGAGTAGAGTTGAAAAACGTATTAGTACATTGCTCGTACGGCTAAGACGCAATTGAAAATCGTACTTGTACGGCCGTAGTCGCGAAAAGGTTAAAACGGCGTGGTGATTGGACAAACAACGCTGTTGCTGAAGGGTACGTGGCAGACTCCATCGAAAACAAAAAGCAAATTGCCAAAACCTTAGGATCTAGTAGCGTACAACAAATGAGTAACCGAGAAATATCTATATCAACATCTTCAAGCAGTTGAAGCGAATGCCCTCTTGAAACATATGGGGGAACTTCAATTACCGGAAATTCCAATGGTACCATTGATACTAACATCAGTAAACAATAATTTCTTTAATATTACATTAATTAGAGATCATATTATAACTGTAGTATTAATGCCATAAGGTGACAAATGATTAACCATTTTGACATTAATAACCAAGGCATTCTAATGCTAGTCGACGACTAGTAATTAATTACACACTTGATTACAATGTTAGATAATACAGAGCATAATAGTTATTTATTTATTAAGAGTATAATGAGGTTGTTATGCAAGGGCGCCCATACCCGGGGGCAAGGGGGGCCGCGCCGCCCCCCCCCCCTAGCTCTTGGTGAAGGTATACATACAGTACATGCAAAGTGAGTAATTAATCAGGCATTTCTTCCAAAGAAATTTTTTTCAATAGATTTCACGAAGACGATTTTCATCAAAATATATATATATATATATATATATATATATATATATATATATATATATATATATATATTATATATATATATATAGCCAAACTCTTTTCCAATGTGGGATAAACGTCAGCGCTTGACATTGTTGCCAAACGTATGAAAAGAACAGTTGGTTTTATAATAGAACAATGCAAGCCACACGAATCGAAAATCTCAAAATGTGGAAAACGTCAAAATTAGAAGTTATGTGTAAACAGAAGAGCTGACAACATTGTAATTTATTCGGCAGTTCTAACAACCCAACAACGTGTATTTCACTAACATAGATACATCATTTGTAATTATCAGGGTTATTATGAAAGTTGGTATGTTAAGTTTGTCTCTCTCTAACACTTTCACCCCCACAACGGAAAAGATTTTGCCGTGACTATATATATATATATATATATATATATCTCGCATTTTTACATACATGTTAATGTTGTTATATGAATTTAAGCGTTAATCGCAGCCTATATGGTGTCTTGTAGCAGATGTGTTGGAGCAGGACAGGTAGAGCTGAGAGCGTGCAACGGTCTTGATGAATCATCCATCCCCTCTCTTTCTCATAAACCCACGCGACAACACAACGCAAGCTCTACCACAACAAACTTTCACCAGTTAGAGTCAGACGGAGGTTACACACAACATGAGAGTGACGGTGTTTAGTATCATTATGTAGTTTTACATTAAAATATCTTTGTAGTTTCCCACATCAAGTACGGACGGAAATTAGTTTTATCAGTGTTTTAATCCTTGGTTTTCCTCTTTCATCACATCGGCTCAGAATATTTACAGTTTTCAGGTAAGCATACTCATACACATTTTTTATATCTGATTGAATTAAATCTTGATTTAAAATTAATGCAGACCTATTGGTCTATAAAACCGTGTGTTTTGTTTGAAACAATAATCGATGTGAATAATTATAATCAAATTGAATGAAAACCAAAGTGAAAAAAAATTGCGCATACCATCCCTTGGTCTCAGACAATATAATGTTATTGCGCGAAAACGGTGCCTTTAAATTAATGCTTCCTTCGATAGTTAAGGCTCCCCGTTTGCGTCGACTACTTCTTCGAACTTTCAATATGATAAATAAATACGAAGGACCAGTTGTAATTAAAATTAATTTATTACAACAAATTATATTAAAAAACTTTGTTACATTTTTCACTAACTTTGAGAGAGAGTTGATCTATCACAAAAAATATATAATTGCGTTGTTGCGATGTTTCGCAACATACTGCCCCCACCGCAATAGTGTGTTGGCAAAAAAAATTATTATTGTAAGTCTGAACATCTACATGAATTTACAACTGATTGAAATCAGGAAGTTAACTAAATAATTCGGCGTAAGAGACCGGAGATTATTGAACAAGTTAGGATTAAGTCCGAGATAAATTTGTTACTGAGAGAACGGGAATGCGAGGACGTTAATAAAATAAACAAAACAAACAACAAATATATATAAAGGAATATTTTTACATTTTCTTTCGCAAGAGAAATTAACAATCTGCCTGTGGAAGACGGCACACTTTTGTTATGGAACGAGTGAATTCTCCCTCTTGTGTTTTTAGGGCGACAACTCTGACTTTTCCATCGGCGCCTTCAAATGTTTCCAAGACCCTGGCCATTGGCCAATGCAGAGGGGGAGAGTTTTCTTTTTTCAGCAAGACTAAATCATTTTGCTGCAAATTTCGGGTCTCAGTCATCCATTTTGGTCGATTTTGTAACCGGTTTAGATAATCAACTGACCACTGTTTCCAAAAATTTTGCTGAAGTTTTGAACATCGCTGCCAAAAGGACAACTTGGCTTCTGCTGAGTTGGAAATGTCTTTTCCAGGGTATGATGAGAGGCTAGTTCCTATTAGAAAATGCCCAGGAGTGAGTGTTTGAAAATCTGAAGGGTCGTTTGAGGGAGCAATGAGGGGTCTAGAATTGAGAATAGCTTCAATTTGAGCTAATATGGTGGCAAATTCTTCAAAAGTGAGTGGAGTAGTGCCCACAACACGCGAGATGTAGTAGTTGGCACTTTTTATTGCGGCTTCCCAGAGTCCTCCCCAATGAGGGGATCTGGGGGGGATGAACGTCCATTTGGTTTTATTTTGAGAAAGGTAAATTTGAATAGAAGTGTTCACACCCGTATTTCGGAAATAATCGTATAGTTCCTTTAACTTATTTTTCGAATCCAGAAAATTAGTGGCATTATCACTATAAAGGACCGACGGATTTCCTCTTCGAGATATAAATCTTTTAAGAGTGGCTAGAAAAACCTCAGTTGACAGATTTGACACTAGCTCGACGTGAACTGCTTTAATCGCCATGCATACGAATATAGCTATGTAGCATTTCATTACCGGTGCCTTGCGTAGATGGGAGGACTTTATGAAGAACGGTCCACCAAAATCGACTCCGACTTTTGGAATGGTCGTGGCAGTCACTCTGTCTTTTGGCAAATTAGCCATGATCTGTTGCACTGATTGTGCATTAAATCGAAAACAAATAGTGCAATTCCGAATAATTCGTTTTATGTGACGCAGTCCGTCTAGTGGCCAATACCGTAATCGAACATTGGAAAGTACATTCTGAGGACCAGCGTGGCATAATCGAAGATGTTCAAACTTCAATTAGAGAGAAACAACGGGATCCTTAGAGGGCAGGAGAAGAGGATGTTTTGTTCAAACAAAATTTCTGCATTTTCCAACCTACCACCCACACGCAGCAATCCAAGATTGTCCAAAAGGGTTTTAATGAGCGAAGTTGCTTGTGAGATAGAACTTTGTTTGAGTCAAGTTCCAAGATTTGTTGAGAAAATGTTCTTGTTGAACCTTTTTATAATTACAGTTAGCGCGGAATCCAACTCCGAAATAGTCAAAGGGCCTGTTGTTTTGCTTGAGAATGAGTGACGTTGTGAACAAAGCGTAGCACATATGCAATTGTTCTATGCAATCGAGAAAATGACGAGAAACGTGTAAATATTGAATTCCAAAAATTTTCTAAAAATTGATTGACGATTAAAGATATTTTTCTTTCCTCAGGAGGATTGTCAACCGAGAAAGGAAAATTCTCTACATTTCGCACTTCAAATTTAGGACTGAGCAAATATTTGGGCCCGTTTAACCAAAAAGTTAAATCATCAGAGTTCAAATGACCACGGGACAGCATGTCTGCGGGATTATCCGCTGATTTTACATAATTCCACTTATAGTCATGAGTAAGTTCTTGAATTTCAGACACTCGATGCGACACAAATGCGGCCCATCGACTTGAGTGGCTTTTACACCAGTATAATGCAATTTGCGAGTCTGTCCAAAGTGTGACAGAGGTAGGAATTAGTTTATTTTTATAAATCGACACTATTTTATTAATCAATTTTGATAATAACAGCATGGCACAAAGTTCGAGTTTGGGGATTGTAATTGTCTTGATTGGAGCTACGCGCGATTTAGATGACAATAAATTACAAGACACCGAGTTGTCTGAGTACATGGTTCTAATATACACACAAGCTCCATAAGCAAGATTACTTGCATCAGAAAACCCATGAAATTCTACATATTCAATATTTTTACTAAAAAATAAACACCGAGAGATTGTGAGATTTTTTAACCGAGAAAAGAGTTCGCAGAGAGCTTTCCATTCTGTTAAAATCGAAATGTCACGTATTTCTTCATCCCATTCTACCTTATGTAACCACAATTTTTGCATAAGAATTTTTCCTTTAACTATAAGAGGATTCACCAACCCAATAGGGTCAAAGCATTGAGCGAGATAAGATAAAATTTTTCTTTTCGAAATGGGACAATCTTGTAGAGATTGTGAAGGAATAAAGATTTGAAAATTGTCTGATGAGGGATTCCACTTCAAGCCGAGAATTTTACATGGGGATTTTTCCAGATTGAAGTCCACTTCTGTGGTTTGAGGGTGAGATATATTTTTTAAGAAATCATTTGAGTTTGAACACCATTTGTGCAAGTGAAACCCGTGCTTAGAGAGAAGAGAGGTTAATTGAGAATAAAGTTTAGGTAAATCTTTTTCCGTTTCACATCCCGACGGAATGTCGTCCACATAAGTTTGGGTTAGCAGAGCATCTGATGCTAAGGGATAATCGGAATTATTGAGAGCGATATCATTTAAAACCCGAGTGGCAGCATAGGGAGCAAAGTTTGTTCCGTATGTGATGGTTTGAAGTTCCAAACATTTTAAAGATTGACGAGGTGAGTCACGCCAAATAATGTTTTGCAGAAAATTTAGGCGAGGATTCGTGAAAATCTGCCGATACGTTTTCTCAATGTCAGCGGTGAGTACAAACCTAAACGAGCGAAACCTACACAAAATGTCATATAGATCTGGTTGAACTTGAAATCTTTTTAAGGTAACAACGTTTAATGAGAGTCCTGAGGATGCTTTACAAGACGCATCAAAAACCACACGCAACTTGGTGCTGACGCTTTCATTTCTGATTACGCACAAATGAGGAATAAAGTATTTCCTTTCTAACCTACTGTTAGTCGGAAATAGCGGAACATATTTTGCATGACCTAATGACACATATTCATCGATGAACTTTTTATATTCGTTAAATCGTTTTTCAAGAGAAAATAATCTTTTTTGCGATAAAGAAAGAGAATCTCCGAGTTTATGATGTTCATTTGTAGATTTCAGAGGAATATCTACTTGATAATGTCCATTTTGAAGGATGCGAGAAGTAGTATTAAAAATTTGTTCAGACTTTTTATCTTCTGGAGAGAGCAAGAGAGGTTCGGAGAGTTCTTCAATTTTCCAGAATTTTGTTAAGAGAGTTTCTAATTCATCTGTATCATTTGAGTGGTTAGTGGAATGATGAGAATAGGATGTTGAAGTAGATGGTTCAAATGTATATTTTTTAGGAACGGTTCCTGATATAATCCAGCCCAGATGCGTATTTAACAAAGTAGGATAACCTCTGCCTAATTTCACTATGCCATACGTGAGAAGTGTGTAGTAACTATCTGCTCCAATAAGCAAATCTATATCGGATGGAGTGTGAAAATTAGGGTCAGCTAGAGTCATCTTAATATGATCTGGGATTTGTAACTTATCCGAGTGAATCTTTATTTGTGGGAGTTTATGAGTTATCTGTTGTAATATAGCACAAGAAACTTTGAATCTTTTAGAGCGGTCTACGTTTGAGTGTATATACATATTCACCGCTTTATTTGAGAAAGTTTTGTTTTGAGAAATTCCAGAAATATTCAAAGCTGTATTAAAGGTTTTATATCGGAGCTGATTAACCAGTTTTTGAGTACAAAACGAGTTCTGACTTCCGTTATCTAGTAGTATTCTTGCTTGGATAGGTCGTCCTTGCGCAGTAAACAAAGTTACTTGAGCTGTGGCTAGTAATACGGGGCAATTTTTGGGGGAAAGAGCGGAAAAACTGGATAAATTTTCAGCCGGTTGCTGATTTGCTTGCGAAGTTGACGCTCTGTTTATGTCTTGATAATAAAGTGGAGTTGAAATTGGGTGATTGTTTGATGACTGAGGTTTATTTGAATGCACAGAATGTTCATTTTTTGGTACATTACGGCCGAAACCGTTATTTTGTGCATTTGAATAAGAAATTGTGGGTTTATGATGAGTTTGAGAAAAACCTAATTTTCCTGAACTATTGAAGGGGACATTTTGTATGTGTAGCGCAGTGTGATGCTTCTTAGAGCAATGAAAACAAGTTGCACTTGAAGAACAATTTTCCACTGTATGCTTTGTGCCTAAACAGTTTAAGCACATTTTTTTACTTTGAACAAACTTTAATCTTTCTTGAGGAGATATTTCCAAAATTGTGGACACCCGTAAATTTTATGAGATTTATCGCAAAAATGCACGAGAGAGCGTAACTGTCACTTTTCGAGTATAGTGTTACTTTACTACATTTTGAGTTGACTAGTGTTTCATTCCTGAAATGTTTTCTAACACAACACAACGATTTTCGAGAAATTAAAAAAATTCTGCTAAATTTGGCAATGTCTTTAAATCACGACCTTCCTCAAACAATTTCTTAGAGCCGAAATCTAGTTTTTTTTTTTTTTTAAAGAAAAATAAGTAATGATTCAAAATTACATTTATCAGAGAGCTTCATGTTTTTTAGTGATTCTAGGTTTTTCTTACAGGTTGTAACTAATTCTCTCAAAGTTTGTGAATTACATTTTGTTATACAAGGAGCATTTAACAAGTTTTCGAAATGAGAATTAACAATCTTATTTTTGTTTTCACATCTTTGCTTAAGTAATAAAAGAGCTGTAGAGAAATTTTCTTTAGTCAATGACAATGATTAAATTAAACTAAAAGCTTCACCTTTTACCAGTGTTTTTAGATAATAAAAACGTTCCACATTTGAGAATTGTGGGTTGTTTATTATTAACGCATCAAAGAGATCTAAAAAGGGCTTCCAATCGTGCAAATTTCCTGTAAAGTTGGGAATATTAATTTGTGGCAATTTTATATTCGAATTGTGTATATGCGAGCTATTTCTAATTGAATCATTGTTGTGACTTACAGTGACATTTTGAGGAGATAATTTTTGTATACATTTTTCAATAAGGGCTAACGTTGTAAAATACTGATTTTCAATTTTTTCACGATCTTCTACATCTGAATTATCTTCAAATTTTAATAAATATGAATCTATCTCGTCTTGAGCACATTCGTATCCAGAAAACGCGGCTTCCAATCTTTTTTGTCTACATGACAATTCTTGAACATCTAATGTCAAATTTTGATAGCTCTGCACCCAATTCTGAATACGAGTGATTTTGCTTTTAGCACTTGTGCGAGTAGTTTTTAATTGTTTGAAATCTATGACCATTCAAAACAAACAATAAATAACAGAGTTAAATAAATGTGAATGCGTATTTACTATTTGAGAGTTTTTGCAATAGTTTTATGTAAACAATTTAGTTCACTAACCTTTTTCTCAGAGTTTTAATACAAACAAATGATCACTTTAACTTACTGGAATCTTTCGTAGTGTGGATTTGACTTGGCATATGCGGAGGGCGTCAGCTAATAGGAGTTCACACGTAACTGGAACTTCGAATCAACCATGTGCCAGGGGATAGGGAAAACGGTGAGATCTTTTTAATTGTGTGGGAGATTTTTGAGTAGAGATCCGGCTCGATGAAGGCCATGCGCGAAAACGGTGCCTTTAAATTAATGCTTCCTTCGATAGTTAAGGCTCCCCGTTTGCGTCAACTACTTCTTCGAACTTTCAATATGATAAATAAATACGAAGGATCAGTTGTAATTAAAATTAATTTATTACAACAAATTATATTAAAAAACTTTGTTACATTTTTCCTTTTTTTTTTTTTTTCACTAACTTTGAGAGAGTTGATCTATTACAAAAAAAAAATATAATTGCGTTGTTGCGATGTTTCCCAACAGTTATATTACAATTACATAATAGTATCGGCAATTCGGTACTACTGAAAATAATAATACATAGTGAACGGACTTATCTAGTTTTTTCTAGTGCCTATGATTTACTTTAATTAAGCTAAAAATTAACTTCAATATTTTGAAGGAACATGTTATAGTGATTAGTGATAGTGCATGTCATGTCATTAAGTACTGTACCTGTAGTGTAGTTATTCAAAATCAACCAACGCTTCAGTTTACTAATAAAACACATTTTCATTGAATCGTGTTTTTCTGCTTTGTTTATTCGGAAAACTACCTATATGAACTAAATGACGACCTCGAGATAAACAAATATTTAATTCCATGTGCCGGTCCAATTTTTAATTTAAATCTAGGCCTACAATTTAATAAAAGTGTACACAACCGTTACACTATGTATTCTGTAGACTGTATTATTTCTATTTTGTAATATTATTACACATAATTTCATTTGCTCTAAAAATAACTAAAATGAATTATTACTGCCTGATTAATGTAGCCGGACTAATACTGTCTGAGTCTTGACCACTCATAATAATGTACATCATGAGCTGTCATCACTATTCAGTATTCTTACTATTCAACTGAGAAATGTTGGTACCGGCGTCTATTAAGAATTTCCCAAAGAGCAGTCAGTGTTAACTGATGGACACGAAACGGGCCAAGCAGACGGACGCAACGAGTTGCTGTTTATTGAAAACAATGCATAGCGATATTGCCGGTATACTACGGTGCCGAACAAGTAGGTTTCCTTTTTTAGGAGGGAAGCTTGTTACTGATTACTTTGTATTTATTTCAGAGATGGATATTCGGAATTTCTTTGGAAAAAAACAAAGAGGTGTTTCTGTTACACAGAAAAGGAAAATTCATTAGAAGATCCAGGTCCAACTCCTACAAAAGTGCGTCCCACTACAAATTCTACTTTAATCTCAACATCAGATTCCAACGTCGAGTTATCTGTTGAGAAGGATCTTCACCATTACCAGTCATCAGTCGTTTCACTTCCATCATTAGTACTGAGACTGAATCTTCTGAGTTGGATTACTGTCAGCCTTCAACTTCAATTCATTTCACCAAAGAATCTGATGCATGTATGCCGAGCCTGTCTTCACCATTGGCAATTTGTATTACTAGTCTTAATGCTATTGAATGGGATGATGTCAATTCGCTAGCTTCAGTTTCTGGTGTCAACAAGTCGTAGGAGCTACAACTATTGGTAGTTAATCACAACTTTGATTTAGGTAACTGCATAAATAATTCTGTGTCTGACGAAGTCAAGTATCAGTTATTAACGGACCTACGTGCTCTAAATTGATCTCATGACTTCAAAAAGGACATTGATGTGAACAAACATACGAAAAGACATTTCCAAAAAACTTGGTTTGAAAAGTACTCATGGCTAGTATACTCGCCCAAGTTGAAAGGAGGGCTTTGTAAGTTTTGTACTCTTTTCAAACCGGTTTTAAAAAGAGGAATATTTGGCGCTTTTGTTATAAAGGCTCACCAAGATTATAAGCATTTCCATGAAGATGCCCGATGCCATCAAAAGAGCAGTTGGCATATCGAATCTACAAGTAAGGCCAACAGTTTTTGTAACTAAATAGAAATGAAAAAGAAAAACGTGATCGAACAGTTAGACAGCGGGATCATAGAGCTGGTAAATAAAAATAGAAAAAAACTAAAATCAATACTTGCAACTTTGATATTTTGTGGCACCCATGATATATCAATAAGAGGAAAGAATTCAAGTGAAGGAAATTTTCAAGATTTACTATTGTTTAGAGTAAGTGCAGGCGACAAAGTGTTAGAGGATCATTTACAGAACCACAGTGGAAAAGTAAAATATACTTCACGCAGAGTTCAAAACGACTTAATAAATATGTGTGGTTCTGTGATACAACAAGAGATTGTTGATGAGGTAAACAATTCATCAGCGTTTTCATTACTGGCTGATGAAACTGCTGATATTAGTGGGAAAGAACAACTCTCAGTGGGAGTACGATTTGTAGACGAGAAATCGAATTTTACTGTGAAAGAAGAATTTTTAGGGTTTACAGAACTATCGACATTGGATGCTAAGGGAATCTCTTCATCTATTTTAAAGTTTGTTGAAAATATAGGTCTTGATATGAATAAGTTGATTGGCTTGGGCTTTGATGGCTGTTCGATAATGGCAGGCCATGAAACTGGAGTGCAGGCTAGAATAAGAGAAAAGTACCCGTCAGCTGTTTATTTCCACTATGCATCACACAGACTAAACTTAGTTGTCAATGACCTTAATAGTGTACAGGAAATTCGCAACACTGTTGGAACAATAAAAGAAGTCATTAGGTTCTTTAGAGAAAGTATATTACGTAGGAAAACAATACCTAACATTCCAATGTTTTGTGAAACAAGGTGGTCACACAAATACACATCAATTAGAATATTCAAAGAAAACTTCATGGCAATAAAGGACAGTCTCAATCATCTTGCAAATAACCGTGAAAACAATCAAGACACTAGATCACGTGCCAGCCAATTAGATAGTGCAACATCATCAGTTACATTTATCATTTGTCTGCACCTTATCTCAAGATACTCATCCTACTTAGAACCAATCGTCAATAAACTCCAGTATACTGATATGGACCTTCATTCAGTCTATAGATATGTCAACACTGACCTACTGGCCAATTTTCAGAAGCAGAGAGAGAGCAATGACGAATTTACCAACATTTTTGAGGGCATTAAAAAGATTGCGAAATACTTGATATAGATATAAAAATACCTAGATTGGCTGGATAGCAGATGCACAGATGCAATGTTCAGTGCTCATCGCCCGAAGAGTATTTTAGAGTGGCAATTTACAATTCGTACATGGATTCTACAATCACGTCACTTATCGCAAGATGGAATTCTTCACCCATATTTAATGAAAAAAGAGAAAAAGGAAGATTTCATGGGAGTCATAAAAAGTTTACAAACGTTTTATCACATAGAGAACTTAGAAGCAGAAGCCAGATTATGGTATGATGTCTGGACAAATAAAGAGTGTTTGGAAAAAATAGGGGTTCATGATATACTTGCAGAAACTATGTTTTACCCAGCGGTAAGGAGAGTGCTAGTATTCTACCAAACCATACCCCCGACAACTTGCACGGTAGAGCGCTCCTTCAGCACACTGCGTAGAGTGAAGACGTGGCTAAGAAGTACTACTAGCGAGGACCGTCTGTCAAGCTTGTGCCTTCTTAGTGTTCACAGGAAAACAGCGAAAAATACTGGTTTTCAGGATTAATTTGTTCAGCAAGAAGAAACGAAATGTACAGTTTGCTTTTTCAGATAAATATTAGTGTCATAAACTCATCTATATATAATCATTACGTTTTCTTTTTACAAAAATATCAATGAAAAAGATTTTTGCATTTTAAGTTTGTTTTCTGCTGTATAAGGACTTTTTGTTCCTGCTGTCCTGCATTTGCTAAATATTCATTGGTTTCAATAAACTTTAGTAAAAATAACATGTTTTCCTTTTATATACTCTTTTCCTTGACTTACTCATAAATATTATTTCGTTCGTTTAGTGGGTCAGCAACAAGCCTGCCTATATTGGCTTTGGCCGTGTACAACAGCTGATGTGCTAACAGCTGATATTTATTGGATTTCATATTAGTAGTAACTGAAAAAGTTGATCACAGTACTGTAAAAACTTAATTGACAGTTGTAAACTGTTGTTAACATATTATTTGATAAGGTATATTTCTCTATTTCTCACACATTATGTACCAGCAATTTATGTTTGTTCAGTCTTAAAGAAAAAAATTAGCAAAGAATTTAATTTTCTATGGCAATAAATACACTACAAGTGAAAAATAATTTAAAAAAATTCACAATAAATAACAAATTATTAGATTAATTAATTTTTCAATATTATTTTTTAATTTTTAGTACATTAGTAGGAAAACAATGTAAAAACAATTTATATTTTTAGAGTTTATGAATATTATGATCTAGCATTTTAGTAACAGGATTAAGCTTTTAAACAGGGCCAGCACTAAGACATTTTATGTTATGACATATATAAACCGCCCGCCATTGATCTTCAATAATATAAAATACTCTAGCCCCCTACAAATTATTATATGGACGCCCTTGTTGTTATGTTTCGAAACCAAAAATATATTTCTAAAAAAAATTATTTAAAACGAAAATTAATTTCAAATCTGCATCATTTCTGATATCTCATGTTAATACTAGAGTAATCGAGTAATAGTAATAAAGATATGAACAGAAGGAATGTTAGCGTAAATACTTAAATGACAAATTATTGTAATAATTTTATGGTACATAATTGTTCGTTATATTAATTTATTTCATAATAACAAAGAAAAAAATTATTACCTTTCACTTGGGTAAGCCTTGTAAAATTGTTGAATAATTTCTGAAACTTGAGTTTGTTGTAGAACTATTGGTCCCATATTTCCAATTAAAGGCCATGGTTTTAAATAAGGCACACCTTTGTTTTTCCAGAAATTATTAATTTTGAAAAGTTTTAAATATATAAATAATCCAATAAAACCAAATAAAACTGATAACCACATTTTTCATGCACGCATCAGAGATTAGTATAACGTAATGGTGACTTGATACTGGTTTAAAAGATTTTCATAAATATTTATATTTAATATTTTAATTTTGATAAAAAAATTAAGAAGTTTGATTTTTTAATTATGTGTGAAGGTCGCTTTTTTTGTATTTTATTATACTATCACATAATAGCATTCGATTAATTTTTTGGTTAATTAGTAATTAATTATTAGTTAATACAGTTCGAAACGAAAAACTGGAGTTAATAGAGAATGCAGTAAAAATTCTTTTTCTCCAACTACCTAAAATAGTACGCCATATTGGGACAATATGGCAATTGCGCAAAAAGTAATTTGACCGTAACATTAACTTTGTATAAACGACGTTCAATTTATAGAGGTAAAAACCAATGAATATTAATTAAGCACTACACGGTAAGTTTTTTATTTCACTAAAATGTGGGCTGATACTCATTTTGTATACAATTAATTATTAAATTCGAAATTTATAAAAATACCTATGATTGAACGCACCTGTCCAGCTAATGGACAACACAAATCCAGTAAATGAACATAGTTATTTGATTACGTAAGTACCTAGGAGTATTACGGACACACTTTGGCCGCCATCTTGAATTTTGACGTCACAAGGATGCCCCACGTGGGGGACCGTATTTTCCACCATTATTTTTTATGGTTTCTTTTCAGTGGTTATTTTCAACCCTTGATGGTATTTTCATCTCTAATTAAAGCCTTCTTTGTTTTTACTCGCTTACTTGAGAGGCATATTTTCCACCCTTATTTTTTATGGTTTCTTTTTGGAGACCTTATTCAACCCTTTATGGAATTTTCAATCATTTTTGTTTGTATTAAGTGCCTTTTTGCTGGTCGTTTTTGTCGGCCCTTTTTGTACTTGCTCACGTGAAAAGCGTATTTAGGCCTTGAGCTTGGTGTTGGACTTGGGTTGGTCTTGGACTTGGGGTAGGTCTTGGACCTGTAGTGGGGGGAAGGCTAAGGGTGACGGTTATTTTTGGATAATTATAGGCCATTTTTGACCCGGTGATTGTAGGGTTATCATTTTGATTGGGGTGAAATTTGAAACAAGGAAACCCTAATCTTATAAGACAAGTGTAGGCCTACGCCCCCTGTCGTTACCCCTGGTTGGAAATGGTATTTTTTTATAGGTTATGACTGATAATTTGAAGTTGTATTCTAATAAGGAGGCCTAATGCTAGCTTGTAAGACAAGTGCAGGCCTTCGCCTCCTGTCGCGGTCTTTTTGGTGTAATTGTATGCGAGCCCTAACCTAATTTTATAAGACAAGTGTAGGTCCTCGTCCCCCTGTTGCGGTCCCCTTGGGGTAATTGTATGTGAGTGCTAACCTAATTTATAAGACAAGTGTAGGCCTTCGTCCTCTGTCATTACCCCTGGTTGGAAATGGTATTTGTTTTTGTAGGTTATGACTGGTAATTTGAAGTTGTATTCTAATAAGGAGACCGTATTGCTATCTTGTAAGACAGGTGTATAAACTTGTGTTAGGGTTTGATCTTGCGTGGAGGAATTTGAATGACAGTAAAATTTAATTATAGAATACTTATTTTTATTGTAAATATCTGACATTCAGATTATTCTCTAATAAAACAAAAATTTCTTATTAAGTTAATTAATTACATAACAGTTATTACAATATTGTTTTCTAAATTTACACTTTAAAGAGCGAAACGCACGAGAAACGAGAATGCTGCTAGCCTTGGGTTTTGTGCGCTGGCGCGCTTGTCAATGTTTGGGTAGAATCGGTTATCTTCGGGGGAAGTTTGGAGTATTGACCTAACCACACTCTAACATCTTCCCTAGGGGCATATTTATAAATCTAAACTTCTTTTTTATGGCTGAGGTATTTTCTCCTAACACGGCTGCTTGCGCACAAGACCCAAGGCTAGCAGCATTCTCGTTTCTCGTGCGTTTCGCTCTTTAAAGTGTAACTGTCATCGAGTGAGCATTATTGTAATGTATTCTCCGGTTTATGAGCCAACATCAGCGGATATTAGAGATTTTACTGACTTGTTAATAAACTATTACAACATAACCGTTCAAGATGATGATGGAAACGATGACGTGGATGAGCTGAATGTATCTCACATCCAAGGTGATGGTGATGATTCACAGAATAGGAAGAAGAGCGATGAGGTAGAGGAGAAAGACGAATCTCAAAACCATGATGTCGATAGCGACGAATCACGGTTCAGGAAGAAGAAGACCGATAAAGGATGTGATTAAACAAAAATGATGTATTGTTGTTTATAATAATAATGTATTTTCAAACGCTAAGCTTTCCTCCAATTTTGTTAATAAACTTGTTTTTCCTAACGGTGTTTGAACCTGCACTAACAATGCTGGAGTTAATGTGAAAGGGCGGTTAGATGGGTAGCTACAATAAGTGTGAGATTGACAATCTTCTGCACATTGTGCGCTCAATCATACTGCTATTTTTTAAATTGTGAACTGATTTGTATGATTAAGTTTAATCAGTTTGGTATATTATTTAATTGATTTGATTAATTTGATTTGAGTAATTGATTTGTATGTTTGAGAAAGAGACGAAGGAGAGACGAACACGATCAACCCCTATTACAGAAAAGATTCCTTAGCCTTTACATCAATATATTGCACCACAAATAACCCTAATTAGTCCTAGAAATATACCGCTAGGTGGCACCGCGTCTATTACAGAAAACATTCGCTAGTTTAAAAATATACCACTAGATGGCGCCACAAATAAAACCCTGATTAGTCCTAGAAATGTAACGCTAGATGGCGAAACCTTTATTACAGAAAATATTCATTAGGCCATACACAACTAGATGACGATACAAATTCAAATTTCCCAACAGGCGCCACGATAGGAGAACGCAGGCCCTAACACACATTCCTATGTTTTGTCTTATAAGCTAGCAATAGGTCCCTTGTTAGAATACAAGTTCAAATTTCTCGCAATAAGTAATCAGAATGTAAACACTTAAATACAAGTCCAAATTCAAATATCCTGCCAAGGGGCCAGGCGCTAAGACCCGAAAGTAAGTAAGTTGCGAAGCCCTACGTCTGTCTTATAAGTTAGCATTAGGCCTCATTATTATAATACAAGTTCAGACTTCCCCTCATAGATGGCGTCACAAACAAATTCAAACTTTTGGTCGAGGGGCGAGGGCCTGAAAGTAAGTTGCTAAGCCCTACATATGTCTTACAAGTTAACATTATACCCCTTATTATAATACAGATTCATATTTCCAGCCATAACCTGCAGAGACTTAAATACAAATACAAATTCAAATTTTCCGCCATTGGGGCCACGATAAGGGACAAAGCCCCGAGAGAAAGTTGCGCAGCCCTACAGCTGTCTTACAAGTTAGCATTAGGCTCCTTATTATTATAATACAAATTCAAATTTTCCAGCAAGGGTACCACGACAATACACGAAGGCCTACGAACAAGTTGCGATCACGACCAGGGGCAAAGACCCGAGAACAAGTTGCGACACCCTACAACTGTCTTACAATCTCGTTCATGCTCGGTGGGGGTTGGAGTGGGATCGCCGAAACAACCTTCACCGAAATCGTCGCGTCGCGAAATTTTACGTATATGATACAAGTTAACTTAAACAATCCAAGACCGACCGCTTCTATAAAATAAAAATAATCTTGGCACATGTTAACAGGTTAAATTAATTAAATAAAATCTTTTATTATAAAACACTTCTCATTATCTTTACATGTCTTTGTCCTTTATTAGAATACAATTTTTATGACAGAGGATAATTATGCAACCTGTTTATAATAAATCCTAGGTGCATACCAATTCCAAAGATGTATGCGGTACAAGTATTGAGATGCTTGAAATCGATCCCTAGGCACAAGAAGAATGTGTTTAGGCTTGTATGTGCTTCTAATCAACTACCGAGACACGCACCTAGGCCATGTGTAATTATCGTAAACTCGGATCCTGCGAACAAACCAGGTTAGCATTGGTCCGCTATCTACATTGACGAGATGGTAATGGGGAATATTTTGATTCCTTTGGACGAGCACCGCAAGGATATCATTTACGTTTCCTATAGAAAAATTCCAGATGCTTCCTTTACAATAAAACAATACTGCGAGATTACCATTCAAATGTGTGTGGACTTTATACGTTAATGTTTCTATATTTTAGATTACATAGTTTATCAATGATTGATTTTGTAAAAAAACTTTTTTAGTACATGTAAATGGCTAGATAATTAAATTATTGTTTAAAGCCCATTACCCAACCATTCTATTCTGATAAATAAAGAGATTTTTTAGTACCTTACTTTTTTTAATTAAGAGTTGCGTAATATCAGATGAGCCTATGGTTTTTCTTTCTTTTTAATTCAGCATGTGGTTTTTAAAAATTGTGTTGCAAAATTTATGACTTTAGCGTTTTTTAAAAGAAATTATGTTACCCATTCGATATTGGTAATCAATTTTTTAGACTATTAAATTTAACAGGATTATATAATTACACCGTAATTAGCTAAAAGTAAACATGAACAGTGGTTTCTAACTACATATTGTTGTTGTGGAATTTAAAACATGTAATTATTACATTCCAAACTTTTAATGCGGTTTTTATAAAAACAATTTGCGTGTGTATGTATGTAAGGTCAATATATAATATTTTGTTCAAACCACTTTGTTATTAATTACTTTAAGGGAAAAGTAAATACGAGTTGCAGCAAGTGTGATAAAGATAATTAGGTTGTTTGTATATTTACACTCTAAAGATTAATTATGGGGAAATCAATAGCTAGTTTACATCAACTATTCCTAAACGTAAAACATAGAAAGTGCTTTAGTTTGATTAGACGAGTAACACAAAGTAGAGCCGTTCACTCGTTAATCAGTCCCTCAAAAATGTTCTTTCAATACAGAGCTGGTAAGTGTGCTGTTAACCTTTTATTTATATTATTTACTTGTACAGATTTTTAATTACAGTTATAAAACACTCCTAAGTTATACGTAACAACAAGTTTCTTTAAAAATATTAAGGTGTACAATGTACAACAATTTAACGAGCGGATGGATATTAAACATATTTCAATTCGTTTAGAAAACATTATTGTAATACCTGTTATGTAATTAATTAACTTAATAAAATTTTTTTGTTTCATTAGAGAATAATCTGAATGTCAGTAATTTTTTTTATAACTCACTGAGGCTTATTTAATTATGATATTTACAATAAAAATAAGTGTTCTATAATTAAATTTTACTGTCATTCAAATTCCCCCACGCAAGATCAAACCCTAACACAAGTTCATACACCTGTCTTACAAGATAGCAATAGGGTCTCCTTATTAGAAAACAACTTCAAATTACCAGTCATAACCTACAAAAACAAATACCAACGACAGGGGGCGAAGGCCTACGCTTGTCTTATAAGATTAGGGTTTCCTTGTTTCAAATTTCACTGCAATCAGAATGCTAACCCTCCAATCACCGGGTCAAAAATGGCCTATAATTATCCAAAAATAACCGTCACCCTTAGCCTTCTCCCCACCCCAAGTCCAAGACCAACCCCAAGTCCAAGACCAACCCAAGTCCAACACCAAGCTCAAGACCTAAATCCGCTTCTCACGCGAGCAAGTACAAAAAGGGTCGACAAAAACGACCAACAAAAAGGCACTTAATACAAACAAAAAGAGTTGAAAATTCTATCAAGGGTTGAAAAAGGTCTCCAAAAAGAAACCATAAAAAATAAGGGTGGAAAATATGCCCCTCAAGTAAGCGAGTAAAAACAAAGAGGCTTTAATTAGGCATGAAAATCCCATCGAGGGTTGAAAATGACCACCGAAAAGAAACCATAAAAAATAAGGGTGGAAAATACGGTCCCCCACGTGGGGCATCCTTGTGACGTTAAAATCCAAGAATACGGCCAAGGTGTCTCCGTACTACTCCTAGGTATAAAAAAAATACTCATAAATTTAAAATTTATTCTTTACAAATATTTTTCATTTGTTCAACGCTATAGGAACTTCTAATATTGCCTGCTTTGGGTTCAGATATCTTCTCCAAAATATTATCCTTTTTATACCATATTCGATCGACTTTTTTGGCCACTTTCATAAGTTTGAAAATTTTGATAATTCCATTGTGTTTATTTCATATTCTTCATTACTTATGTTTGCGATCTGACCTGGATAACATTTTCCATTCCCATCATGTTTAGAACACAGTCACATATATCGTTTTATGATTAGTAATTAGAAATAATAGATATACTCACTTCACTATGACAAAATCTCTAGCAGTAAACTCGAAAATGCATTTGTTGGCTTTTGTAAGTTTTCTTTTTTTATTTTTGAATCGACCTTGTTCATTTTCACTTTTCTTCCTCTTCTTCTTTCAGTAGCTTTCCTCCTCAACACTTCCGCCTTCTTCCTTCTTTGTAATTTCTTTAGTTCAATAGCCTCACATTTTTCCTTCTTAATATTTTCTTTCCTATCGTAGTATTATTTCCATTGTTTTGAGCTAATAGCAAGGGGTATCCTTTCTTTTTGTTCTGTTTCCTTGTTTCCTACACTTTAGGCCAGTGTAGATGTTTGTTCCATATTGATGTAACGTCAGTGCTTCTGTTAGGTAATTCAATTTTTATATCTGACAGCACTACAATTTTTTGTGCCTGGTTCGTTTCGTTAGTAACCCTCGCTAAATCACTGTTACGTCCGGGTGATTTTATTAGTTTATTCGCTTTCTATTTTTTTTCGAATTCATTATAAACGGCCCCTAACTTATTATTATCAGTCTTACATTTCGACAATGTAACCGTTTTGTACCATGACATAATAAATTTGTGCTTAAATTATTTTCGTTGCTAGTAATTATTTTGCTTCTTCGATCAGTCTTATCTTCTCTAACATTTACCGTAGTGTCTTCGTTACACAGTTTAAAGACGTCTCGTCGTTGTAGTGGTTTCTATCATATTTGTTCGTATTTAAGTTACCTTCGTCTGTATCCGTTTTTTTCATTATTAAAATCTATTCTTTGGTAATGTTCGATAGTTCAATGTTTTCTGTATTACATCCTCGTTTTGCATATAAAACTTTTTATCGCCATAGCCATATGCATCGTTCTCCTGGTTTTTTTCTTCTCTCTCAAAAGTACTGTTTTGCCCTCCATTAATAGTACACGTATCAGATCCCTCTGCAAGAATTTCGTAACAGCTTCCAGAGTTTCTACCAATAGTTGCAAAATCATATGGCTTTACATGTTCAAGATTATTTTCTCCATTGACCGTTTCAGCTAGAGTTAAGCAGACATCATTCGGGTTTAAATTTATATCTGGCTCAAAAATAGCTATTTATATTCTGAACGCTTAAAGCAAAAGTTATATCATCAAATTCAATTGGCATTAAGTCTATTGCAGATTTTGTAAGATTGGAAATTTTAGAGTTGGTTTCTGAAGAAGATGCTATATTATTCTGACAAAATTTACGTCTCGAATACCATCGTCTTTGGCTTCATTTCCTAAAAGTCGTCAATACCTTCAAAACAGATTTAAAATCATCTGGTGTTGGCTTATTAGCTTCTTCTTTCTTTTCAGATTGCGAAAATAGTTCCTTTCTTCTAAATCACATACATTTGCTACAATCTAGCGCGTCTGCGTCCATAACATTACCAAAAGCTTTTCCAAATAAAGCGGCAAAACTCGCTTTCTGGTTTCTTGTTTGTGTTCTAGTATAAATTTTTTCCAGGCTGTTTTCAACGGTTTAAAAATAGACATATCGCACGACTTTAATATATGGGTTGCATTGGGAAGCAAACAGAATGTGAGTTTCACGACAAAAATTAAAAAGTAAAAGGTTTCGGATGTCATCCAACCGAAATCTGATTGTCCGACAAAATATCAATCTGGTATACGTTTATAAGGTGCCAACATTGGTGGTACTCGTAGGCCTGATGCCGAAAAATTACAGAGAACCGTCATACTTTCCTTTTCTGGGCCACTGCTTATCACATAGAAGTCTTTATAATTTTTAGGTCCAAGAAAAATATCTCCTGGAGGTTTTCGGCGGCGATGTATTTCTCTAGATGTCTAAACCACTCTCGTATTCCTTTTTCTGTTACCGCAATACGAGCCTTCGAAATTATATCTGTTTTTCTTTGGGAAATATCTGGTCTTCTATTTGAAAGAAGGGATAGCCATTTCTTGCGTGGTTAGCTGTTTACGAACGGATTATCCCTATTATTGGCTAAATGGACTGTTTGTACATCATTGGGATGCATTGGAAAACCGAGCTTTGCTTTTCCAATTTGACAACAAAGTCTCTTCCGTTTCTGGTGAAACAGTTTTTGGTCCCATTTTTCTTTCCATGGGAACCAACTCTCAAACTTGGTTATTTAAGGTTGACTTAGGGATTCTATATTTTTTGCAAGCAGTACCTGGGTAAACTCACCATTTCTTACGGCATTTACTGCAGGTTCTAGATCTTTTTCAGTGTATTTAAACCGTACATATTCCTCTCTTTTAGACATCTGCAAAAAATGAAATGTCCATTTTAACTATTCTCCTTAGACAGATATCAAATTTGTACTCCTGTAACGTTTCCAAAATAGGTAATTTAGTAATAATATTAATTGAAATTATAATAGTTCAGATACAATGCCAAAATCTCCCAAACTATGAATTCTGTGAGTATACTGACTTCCATAAAAATTGCAACACCTAGAACTTATTGAACAATTTTATTGAAATTTTCTTCAGCGATGTCTTTCATTAGAACAAACAAACGATTAAAATTTGAAAACAAAAGAACAAAAACTAAAAATGTTTTTTTCAATAATGCGGTGCTCCGCCACGATTTTTAATGCATTCATTTAGACGGCGTGGCATGCTATCAATTAAGCGATCTATAGCTGCCGGCCTAAGCTTCTTGAATCCGTAGCCGGAGATCGTGTAAGTTATCTGGAGGGTGTGATAAAATACTCAGTCGCCTACCGACCTCATCCCATACATGTTCAATGGGTGACAAATCAGGCGAGCGAGCAGGCCATGGGAGGACGGCAATGTTAGCTTCTTCCAAAAAACATGTTGTAGCCCTTGCCGTATGAGGGCGTGCATTGTCCTGTTGGAAAATGGGATTTTCCAGCCCCTGAAGATATGGAAGCACAACGGGTTCTAGCACATTGGTAATATAACCAGCGGCGTTTAAGTTGCCATCAATGAAGACCAAGGATAATCAACTACCGTAACATATTACACCCCATACCATCACTCCTTGTGTGGGGGCTGTGTTGCATTCCACAAAAAAATGTTGAATTTTTACGTTCTCCACGCATCCGCCTGACCCTCCTACGACCATCGTTGGCCCACAAACAAACTCTGGACTCGTCACTAAACACAATTCTATGCCATTCTTGCGTACAATTCGCTCTTTCGTTGCTCCATTCTAGCCTGCGTAGACGGTGAAGTGGTGTAAGAGGAAGACGTAAAAATAGACGATATGAACGCAGCCCATAAGACCTTATCCGGCGATAAACAGATGACATTGACATTCTGAGTGCTACACTTCTCATCCAATCATTTGCAATGGATCGAGGTGTTGAAAATCTGTCTCTTGTGGCCAACAGTCTTAAGCGACGTTCTTCGTGATCTGTAGTCCTTCGGGGACGTCCAGATCCAGGGCGACGTTGTTGTACCCCTTCCTCGGACCATTTGGACCAACATCTCAATACCGTTATAACATTTTGTTTTATACGGTGAGCAATTTCTCTTAGCGAAAGTCCGGCCTCTTTCATGCCAATAATACGGCCCCGTTCAAAATCAGTCAATTGGGGAAAATGTTGATGGCATTGTTTCCAAGTTCAGAACGAAATTGTGAACACACAATTTGCAAAATTAACTGATTTATTTCTTCAAATCTATTGTTACTAAGTGCAAAGGAAACAAAAAAAAACTACTAGCTAGATTTTATTCAAATTTTTATCGTCTGTTTTAATGAAAGACATCGTTGACGAAAATTTCAATAGAATCGTTCAACAAATTCTAGGTATTCTAGAGTATATGATAATAATAAGACTTCGGACACTTGTTTTAACCTTTTTGATCACAGACTAAAAACTAAGACAATTAAATTTCTGTAACTTTCGGCTAAGATCTAGTGAAACAATGACCATTGTGCCCTAATTCTATTTATTTTTTTTGCTTGTAGTCTGTCCGAAGTCACCCTATTAAACGGGAGTGACTTCGAACGGCGGTATAAAATCACGTAAAACCGATGTGTATCTCGTGCAGGGGTAACTTCGGACCCAAATATATGTATATATATATATATATATATATATATATAAAGTTGATGCTTTTCCGGGCTTGGTCTCGCGTAGATTCCCCTCCATGGTTCTTAAAAGAACCGATGTTGAAATGACGACGTTTCAGCATAATCTCATCTGCCATTTTCAAGTCTTCATGTTCTGGTCCTGGTAACCCGAATTGAAGTGAGGTCTTCGCTGATGGTCTGCGGTATTTGTATGCTGACTTTCTTGGTCGATGCCCTGGTTGTTGGTCGTTCTGATGATACTTTCACTTTCACTTTCTCCTTTTCTCCTCCTTTCTCTAACCGATTTCTCGTTTCCCTTTCGTTCGTGACTGGGTGTTTCCTAAGAATAGGCTTCCAGGTCGATGGCAATCTCTGAGTGTCGTCTCGTGAATTCAAATTATGTGGTCGTTTTTCGATTTCGATAGCTTCTCTGATAATCCGGTGTGATAGATACTGTATGTTTGCTATTATCCTTGTGTTGTCAAAATCTATCGCGTGAGAGGTCTCCTTTACATGTTGGGCCAGTGAAGACGTTTTCTGGTCTTTTTGTACTGCGTTACGATGTTCTTCTCTTCTTACATATCAATGCGTCTGTTAATTAATTAATTAATGTTCGATAACTATCGAACATGCTGCAAACCGCGATAACTATCCAACATGCTGCAAACCCCGAAAACTAAAATAGCACTCGAAGATCAAGGAGTGTACGAGATTCCATGCCGGGATTGTTCACGAACATACATAGGCCAAACAAACAGACGCATTAATGTAAGAAGAGAAGAACATCGTAACGCAGTACAAAAAGACCAGAAAACGTCTTCACTGGTCCAACATGTAAAGGAGACCTCACACGCGATAGAATTTGACAACACAAGGATAATAGCAAACATACAGTATCTATCACACCGGATTATCAGATAAGCTATCGAAATCGAAAAACGACCACATAATTTGAATTCACGAGACGACACTCAGAGATTACCATCGATCTGGAATCCTATTCTCAGGAAACACCCAGTCACGAACGAAAGGGAAAGGAGAAATCGGTTACAGAAAGGAAGTGAAAAGGAGAAAGTGAAAGTATCATCACAACGACCAATAACCAGGGCACCGACCAAGAAAGTCAGCATACAAATACCGCCGACCATCAGCGAGGACCTCAGTTCAGTTCGAGTTACCAGGAGCAGAATACGAAGACTTGAAAATGGCAGATGAGATTATGCCGAAACGTCGTCATTTCAACATCGATTCTTTTAAGAACCATGGAGGAGAATCTACGCGAGACCAAGCCCGGAAGAACACCAATTTCATATCCAGCACTCGCGGAAACCTGAAAATTAACATATATATATATATATATATATATATATATATATATATATATAGATATATAATTCTTGCAACATAGAATTTGCTTTCAGAGGTTTTCTATAGGAAGTTTAACTAGTGTCACGATTTCTAATATTTTCGTTCGAGAAGCAGTCTCGTGGTTTTTCGTTAATCGTTTCTTTTCCTGAATCGCATGATGTGCTCATATCAGATGGTAAATAATCTTTGTCAAATGCATCGAGTCTTTTTTCTACGGATTTATAGTGAGCATAGTGGCAAAGAGTCTGAATCGGAATCATCGAATGGGATATTCTGACATTGCTGAGATTTTTGGAAACCAGGCGTGGAAGGAATATTTTCTGTTGGTTCGTTTTTAATCATATCTACAGAGGTGATTGGCCTTCCTGGTGGAACTTTGATTCGCTTGCGTCTATTTGGTTTTTCGTGCAATTGAGGACTTCTATTTTCTTTGAGAAATTCCAGTAGTGTTGCATCTATTTCACGTCTTGTGGGAGCGTCTCCAGCTGTAAGTTCTTGAGGGAGATGTCTTAAAACTTCCTCTGGATTGTAGGGCCAAATACCCGAGGCGCGAAATGCTGACAATGTTTTTTTTTAATTTGCTTCAATTGCATCTA
Organism: Vesta saturnalis; assembly: GCA_036346205.1. Classification (NCBI taxonomy): domain Eukaryota; kingdom Metazoa; phylum Arthropoda; class Insecta; order Coleoptera; family Lampyridae; genus Vesta; species Vesta saturnalis. The sequence continues at coordinate 510,479 of JARFJB010002079.1, read as the reverse complement.
AAGTTTTCCTAAGACGGTTTGTAAAATCTTTCTTCTGGAATGCACCTTTTCATTCCAATTTCCACTCAGTCAAAATTCTTCTCCATGCCTTTTTAAGGGGGGCAAAGTAAGCCACATCGAGTGGCTGGCAGAGATGTGTGGAACTGGGTGGGAGTAAAACAAACTTTATGTTCTGACGTGCGCATTCTTCTATGACTTCCAGCGTTAGGTGACTGGCCAAGTCGTCACCAATTAAAATTTTTGGGCCATTCTTGTGTCTGAAGTATGGTAAAAGCACCTGATGAAACCATTCCATAAAAGTTCTGGAATCAAACCAGCCTGAATTCGTCACACTGTAACCACATCCAATTGGTCCATCCTCTTCCCATTCTTGATATCGGTGCTTGGCCTTGTACACCACGAAGGGTGGAAGAAGTTCTTCACTTGCTGACGCTGACACCATTACGCTTACGCTCGATTTAGACGAATCCAGTACTCTGTTAATGTTTTGCTCTTCGTTTACAGATCACCTTGACATTGCCCGGATCATCTGAGAAATTGGTCTCATCATAATTAACCATCCACGATAGGTCAATATTCTCCAGAGACGTTTGGAGTTCTGTGAAATATTCCCTTAAAGTGCCCTCATTTGCTCGTGCCCTATATCTCTTTATATTCTGGCAGAATCTTGTTGTTAGGTTCCTGTGCCGTAATAAAAATGACTTTACCCAATCATGACCCGAAAGACTATCTTAAAATTTTTTTATATTCACTCCTTTCCTGTCGAGATATTGTTTGACTATTATTCTGACATCATACGGAGAAAGAGGAAATCCCCATTCTGCCGTGGTATTAATAGCTTCAGCCAGTCATGCATGTTCAGAAAATCTAGAGGCTGTTCGAAGTCGCACCTACTGTCCGAAGTCGCCCCAGTTGACGTAACCTATAAATATGTACTGATGGTTGAATTCTGCATATGTTGATATATAATATAGCGCTCTAACTTTCCTTATACCGAAGAACCAGTGAATGAACGTTTCGTTCATTCATCGGTTCCAGAGAATGAACATTGCTTAAAATTAATAATTTCGCATTTGCTAAATGCTAAAACTAATTCAATCAACAATATTACTTCCAGCACTAACCACAGTTACACTGTAACACAACTTTAAATATACAAAAATAAGTTCTAGAAAAAGTAAGTAAAATATAAGTACGTTACCTCACTATGGCCGCAGATGCAGTTCCAACTCGCAACACGATGTACTTTCAACCATATTGGAAATTAAAGAGCACGTGCCTAAAGTTAGCCGTCCAGCAACTTTCTTCCTCGTCCCGAAAATTGATCTTTTTGTACTAATGAAGCAAATAACTATATCGCGTTTGTTTTTACAACAAATACATTCTAATGGCATATCCAGAACCGAGATTCAAAGTTATTAAGTAAAAGTGACGTAAGTAATAGGCTATTTGACAATATTAAAAAATAAACTACAAATTGTGGTCATCCCATTAGCTATAATAACGTAAAAACATATTTCAATTTATTTGAAACTAAAATATGTATAATTTTTACAAAGCAAGCGAAAAAAAATACACTTAAACTGTGACGGAAATGCCCTGCGATTGGTCACAACTCTGGTCGCGTCACGCGGAAGTAAACACGACTAAATTACTGATGCCGGTAGTTTGATTATCTTTACAGAAACGCAACATCGGAAAATGCTTCTTCTTCGTTACCTGGAACCATTGGCCGAACAACTGATTGAACAAGGAAGAACAGGCTCAGGTGTCAAAAGACGACTGTGTAGAAGATATGGAAGACGTACGAAGCGACAATAGAAAATGGTAAACGTTGGAGACCATATGCCTAAAGAAGGTCCCACGGAAAGAAGATGCCAAAGTTGCAGTTTGAATAAGAAAGAGACACGTACAAAGACAATCTGTACATTTTGTAGGGTAGCTCTGTGTAAAATGTGTTCTTGTCCTATCAGGCATAGCATTATTTTCGTAATATTGTAATACATTACGTTCAAATGTCATTTCGATACTATTGGGACATAGGTATCCCAGCCAACATCACTGTAGGGACAGGGGTGACTAAATAAGTAAAAAGAAATAAATAAACTTACTCATATTATTTGTTTTCGAATCCTATAGAATGGATTATTGAATAGTAAAACCAAAAATATTGTGTTAAATCATTTCAGTGACGAAAGGGTTAAAAATGTAAAAAGTGGAATTATATATTTACAAACTTGTATTGTAGTTTGTTAAATATCATTTTAGGTTATGTTGATAAATAACTACTCAATTTCATGTAAAAAAAAATTTATTCATGGCCTTTGGTTTTGTTTCACAGGCGTGCAAGGAAATTCTGTGGAAACGATGCGATTGACTATGTCCATGTGCACCGGGAGCATGGGATTTGCACAGATAAGTATAAACCTTGCCAAGAGAATAAAGTAAGAACCAAAACATGTAGTGTGCCGATGGCCATAAACGAAAATGACAGCGAAATTATTAGCTGTCAGTATCACGACTGTGCAGCTTCAGCTGGAAGCCTCAATAATGCAATTGCTTTTTTGATGTGGGTCCATCGACTCAGTGAGAAACGGGCATGTACTTCTGTTGAGTGCTACTGGGAAAAGCCTATTTTGTCCACCACTGGGCAACAGATGGGAAAAAGGAAATACCTAATAAAACTAGCTATTATTGGTATATTTCTTATAAACAATTTACTGGTATAAGATAATGATATTACAAAATTCTCTTCTAGTTCAGAAAATGTGGTGTCCAATCTAATTTTTTCCAAACATAGCAGAACGTGTTCTTTTCTAACATACAAGAAAGGTTTCTCTCAGATTAAACGCTTAGTATTTTTGAAGTACTACTATCGTTCAGTATCCTCATTAGTATCTGTAAAATGCTATCGGAGTCCATAACCCTCGATGACGATGTAGCTATAAAAGGTGATAAATGAACACCTTCAAAACAGGAAATATAACTATCTGATTTTTCATCTTTTAGAACAATAGTACTCTTAACTACTTTAACATCAGACCGTGATGGTTGAATCGTAAAAGGCATAGGGAAATAAAGTGTTGTAGAAACTTTCAATGGTGAGGTAGAAATGCTTTTATTTTGGCACCTTGTTTGCACATACCTGCTCCTATAATGCAGTTTCACTTTTGTTACTAGTTGAACAGATTTTTCTGCAGCTATGACAGCGTTGGTGGTAGTTACTGCGTCTTCAGTTTTTGGTAATTCTAAAAAGAAAACATTCAAATAGAATTACTTCGTTTGAATGTGAATAACGTTAACTAATTTATAATATGGCATATGTAATAAATAGATTACATACTTGCAGGCTGTAACGTGTTCAAACGCTGAGGTGTCGATTTTGGAGGAACACCTGTACACATACAAAAAAAAATGGAAAGGAGAGAGAGGGCACCACGACTAGCAAACCGTGCAGTTAGAGAGCGCTTGGATTCGTTGGCAGCATCGAGATCAATTTAAGGGTCAGAGAGAGAAAGGAAAGCAATGTATATATGTAGAACGGAAGACAGCAATTTGGACGGCACGAGTTTTTAAATAAGTACACACAAAAAAAAAAGAAAAGACCCCTTTCGGCAAAGCTCGAAACCGGAAAGGCAACTCTTCATTTTCATTTTCATTCTAATCGGTAGGACTACGGTATACTGGTCAGATGCCCCTATACCTTCGTCGGACCTTGGTTTATTCATGGCATAGTATCAACATGTCATTTCATTCCTACCTAACTTAAACTAACTTAAGATATGTAACAACAATAAGGCATATAACTACATGGTATAATATTCATATCACTCAACACAGCACGATCTTCGGCCTCTTGGGGCTCGTCACGTCGTTGGCGTCGTAGTTCCATAATCCCGCTATGGCTGGATTCGGGTGGTCCGCTAGTACCATCTCCTGGTTGGCTGCGGTGGCTTTCATGAAGTCCATTAGGGTGGCCATCTTGAGGTCCTTGTAGAATCGGTCGTTCCTGACGTACGAGGGTACGACGGTGATGATCAGGAGACACTTGTTCTGGATGGTCTGAAGGCGCTTGATGGTCGAAGGAGCGGCGTATGCCCATGCTTCGCAGGCGTAGGTCAGCATCGGGCGGATGATCGACTTGTAGATCAGCATCTTGTTGTGGGTTGTTAGGACGCTATTCCGTCCCATGGATACATGGATACATCTTCTCGATGATGCCGTATGCCTTGGCTCTTCTGTCTGCGACGTGATGGTTCCATCGGAGCTTCCTGTCCATGAGGAGTCCCAAGTACTTCACGGAATCCTTCCATGGGATATTCTGGCCGAACATGGAGATGTTCCTAGTGGGCTTCATGTGTCTTCGGGAGGCAACTCTTACGATACAAAAAAGTATTTATACACAAGATAGATGTGTGCGTGTACGCGTGAACACGCGCGCGCGTATGTGTGTAAAAGTAATCGATAACAAAATAGTACCAAAAATAAACTTTTGTTAAACTAAAACTAAAGCAACCCCCAAATAAAACCAAATGTTTAAATTACTATTAGTTTAAATTAATCGCCTGTACCATAAGATTGAATTAAGTATATTCTCTCTTGTAGAATTAACATTATAAGAAGTTTATCAACCCTTACACCGTTTTTACGTGTGGTCTCACGATTTATAAATTACATAAACTCAATCTGTGTACATACGTGCATTAAATGAAACCTTATGCTAAGTTAATCAAAGATTAGAACTAAGTGTATATGGTAAACAGTTGAATAGGGTAAAAAAGAATAACATTAAATGTCAAATTTTTCCCTGGGATCACCCAAAGCTAAATAATTTCCTAGAGTTTAATAAAAGCAGCTTAAAACACAAGTATGAATGAAAATAAAATAGCAAGTCTATGTTACTGTATAAGCCACCCACAAGACCTCTATATATATGGTACAGTGTACAAAGCGTTCACCAATAATAAGATTAATCAATAATTAAGCAATCAATAATAAATTACTATCTCTTAATCAGATAGACAGATACTTAAACATTAGAGGGTTAATAAGCATATAGCAGTAATACACATATGACGCAGCAAGGATGAATGATTTCTCCTGTACAAGCTTTTTCTTATTTACAAAAGTAATTCAAATTAAATGAAGCACTGTAAGATTGACTTTGTTCAAAAAGCACAGATAAACGGATTAAACTGTAAAATGGAACATTTAAAATTGCAGGTAATTACTTAATATAGATTCAGGTGTATTTGCATTTACAAACAGGTGAAGCGTTAAAAGTATTTATTCACAAAAGCGTGAAGGTAATGTTTGACTTAGCATTGAATTTCCCCGTCGTCTGATTCGGCCTATCCAGAATGATATCATTAGGTATCAACGTGATGGGGTTTCCAGTTAATGTAGCAGTTTACAAAAGTAAGAAGTGGTTCAAAAGGTTATAGAATTGTGTTTACAGTTAACAGACCCCCAGAGTAGAAACCTCTGTAATTTCTTACATAAGTCACAAGCAAGCATTAGACTAAACCTTTTCTTAACGATGTATACAATAAGACCAATGAAAAGAATATTGTGTTTCTACGTTCATAAACCAAATTGATGAGAATTTTATAGTCGGAATATATATATATATATATATATATATATACATATATATATATATATATATATATATATACACATATATATGTATTTTTCTTAAAGTTACTAATTATAATGGGATAACCGTTGTGTAGATGGCTAAAAAGTAAAGAACGTTTGTAACAGAAAAAAAAGCAAAGCTCACCTGATATTTTAACCTTACACCTGAGCGTCAGACATCACTAATAACAATTAATCATTCCAAATAAATATAAATCCGACCCTAGTCGATGGATTAAGTCCGGAAAAATATTTGATATTCTTCAAGGATTAGAAGGTGGCTTGCAACACTTGTAGAAGAAAAAGGAAAATGAGCGTTCCAATTGAACTTGCCATTACAAACCGTAATGCCAGTGGTTCTCAATGGAAACAACTGCATGTTAAGTACGAGGAAATAATAGTAGTAGCAATAACCAAATGATATTAACAGCTATCTGCTCAAATAGTATAACATCAGAAATAATGGGTGTTACAAGGCTCAAAACAATTTCTTGTATCATGTTGCCATCTTTTTGTAAGCTTTCAGCATGAGCTTTAGTAGCATTTTGATTTTGCAGACATTCTTCGATAGAATCAATTCTTTGCTTTTTAAGGAACACTTCTCGAGAAGGTCCAGCATCAAACAGCCGCCCATTTTATGAAGCCCATTTTATACTTCATGTAGTTAATTGTATCTTTTTCCATCTACAATTCAACGTTATTTCAACATATTAAGAAGCTAGGCAAATATTACCTTTTACAAATTACAAAAGTCAAATATTACGAGGGATGTACAGTATTTGTTGTCACTAGCATAGATGACTTTGAAATAGTGTCAAAGTTGTATAAGTTGAAAGTAGTGGTTGCACGAAGATTTTGGGAAATGGAAAAACTACCGACAAAAGAAGGGTTTAACACCTAAATATATTCATACAGATATGGTTGGCGTGCTTGAAGACTCTGCTCCATCTTATATTTGAAATCTTCCTTTTCAAGTTTACGGATGAAAGATCTTTCAACGCACCAGAGATGGGCATTACATTCTTTTGTGGTTATTTATGAAATAATAAGTTGATGTTTTACAAGAAAAATCTTTCGGCTTGCCCTCTTCATTATTAATCTTGAATATATATATATATATATATATATATATATATATATATATATATATATAAACGTAATCAATATAGAAATATAAGGGTAAATTATATCGACTGCTTAGTCGTCGTGTTATTATTAGATATATAAATGTATACAAATATTACCCATTGTTGGGAAATTCATAAATAAATTCCGCTTACTGAGGGCACCCTCGTGTATTCGTTATTCCTGTTGCTTCCCTGGTTCAAGATTTACAGGGTTTCTCTTTCAAGAAATAGTATCCTAACCTAACCATCTATTTACTGTTTATCAACCCGTCAAAACACCCACGCTATCCGAGTGCTCTGCGGTCTCAGGTCCGTTTGACTGAGTTACTAGTCAAGCTAACTAACTTCTTACAATTTTATGTGACGTGGTAAGTTAAACACGTGGCAAAAAAATCTCATATTATCTCATAAACTGTATCACTGCTGCTACTATCAATGTCTGGTACATTCTCCTTTTCTAAATAATCATTTTCAGTTGCAATTACATTATTAAAACACTTTTCCATATTTCTTGAGTCACTTTCACAAATGAATTTTCCGCTAAAATTTTGGCATCGTCGAGTTTAAATGTAAGGTTATGTTCTGCGCTATTCCTGAAATTTTTTCGATTGGATGTAAATCTGGGTGATATGGAGGCAGTCGTAAAATTGAATGACAGTGCTCTTCCAACAAATGATCAAATTGGTAAGTATTACGCTGCTTTTTATGGAGCATGGGGTTTCTAGACGGCTGGCAAATAAGCTACATTATTGACAGAGAGCCATTCCATTATTTCCACCTTTAAAAAATTACTTACTTGTCACATTATTATGTGACGCGTTATCAGTGACTACTGCTGGTCTTGGAAGTGAGTTAGATATTAGTTTTTCAGTCAACTATTTTTCGTAATTTTCCGCGTCCATGTCATCCTGGTACTCGCCCCTATTCGATCCTGATTTATCATTTATTCCCCTGTGCTTCTATTGCGAAACTTCATAAAATCTTGTTTTACCTGGAAATAGTTTTAATAACATAAATTACATAATTTTGGGTCAAAATTAATCAAATATTTGTAAAATAGACAATTTGTGAGAGGAAAAAATACGATTTAGCCTCGTCACTTGTTGTGTTAATGCTCTGCATATTGAACCGCATGAGCTGATCTAATATTTTTAACTGGTAAATAAAATGTAAACGAACTAATATTTGTAATTAAAACTTAACAACACATTATTTATCCTTATTAAATTTAATATTGGTTAATACATTTGAAGGCACTTTTGTGTAGATGCTGTAGTGATCCCTGCTAAAGGCAGTGTATAACATATGATAGGTTCGAAAGTAAACTTAGCAATACACTGTTTATTAGTACATGCGATAATTGATTAATGTGACCTGGTGACGAATATATGAGCCTTAGTTAGTATAACTTAACTTCAATTATCGTAATCTCCAGTGACAAGGTAACATCAACGATAACGAGACCAAAGTAATTGAAGAACATCTCCCAGTCATTTACCAGCAGTCCCAGTTAAGAGCACATCATAGCAAACCCAAAAGCGAGACGAAAGGTACTCTAACGGATATTCAACGAATATGTAAAGAAAACGAAGAGAACGAAAGACAAGAAGAAGGAGCTAGAAATAAGGTAAGATATATTATGGCAATTTATTCATATAACGTTGTTTTACCTCTGTAGATCGAAGACGACCTCTATGTGTTGATTTAACAAGATCTGGTAAAATTATAATTCTTTTAAGAAAACAGCATTGAATTATCGTATAGTAATGCTGAAAGAGAGATTCTAATTACAATAAAGTTGAAAGAAGTAGAGCAAACAAAAAATATTTGTACAAGTAACATTTTTTTCCATCCGCATCAATAGTGATTATATTAATGTACAAAGTAAAGAAATATTTTCTATGAAAAATTCTCATATAAAACTGGTGATTACACAGAATAAACAGCAGCAAGATAAACTTTTCTAAAATGTATTCACACTACACAAAATGGCCGTTTCAGAAGAACCACTTCTTAGGAAAAGGTATTTAGCAAAATTTTCTTATCAAATTTGGTTACCATAAGAACGTTATCTATATGTATTTCCAATAAAGAAATTTTAGTAATATGTAACTATTTAATGGTACCACCATTTAGTGGTGATTCAGCAAAGTAACAGATATCTGTAAGTAGATGATGTAAAACTAACCAGAACCCACGAAAATCGCATATATGGCGCTAGTATGAACTTTTATAAAGTAGAAAAGTAAATACGATAAAAGAAATAATTTAATCAATTTTGATTTATAACGTAAATACTAAATGCAGTAAATACAGAAAATTTAGATCAGTATGGTATAGAAATAAGTAACGAGTAAACATTAAATCACAATCCTAAAGGTTCAATTCACAGATACCTGTTTAGTTTTGTTGTAAGGAGCAGTAATCAAAGAAAAGATCCGATATCGATTTTTGCGTGTTACATACTGACGATAATTTTAGTGAAGATGAGTGATTAATTATGTACCTATTTAAGTGTATTATTTAGTAAGATATTCATTTTTACATGTTACCTTTGTTACATAGTAATTTATTTTATAGTTATGTTATATTAATGTATACATAAATAACGGAATAAAATGTTGTCTTGTTCAAGATTCTAAAATAATTGGCAATTTAAATAAAAATTGTATGCTTTTGCGTACGCAACTGAAAATAGTAGCACTCAAGAACAGAGTTACCGGTGAAAAGTATCCGCGACGCCTGCACGTTCTTTCGCCAGGCAGAGTGTCATTCATCTGGTTTTATTATATTCTGCATTAGATTCTACAACCAATTTTATAATTTAATCAAATTACGTCAGTTTTTGGGTTTCAAATACTATTGCTTGGATTATCATATTTATGGCACGGTTTGTCCATTGATTGATTCATTAGCAGTAACTGTAATTTCAATCTCAACGCCGCATTGACATTCCTTGATTACATAAACATAACGAACAATTTCCTTCGAGTCATACCATAGCTAAGATCATACGAAAGCCAACATGTAAACTTTCACACGAATTTTGATATCAAGTGAAGGCCTTATTCCAACTCAATTATTTAATGCACATATTGAGTAGTGAGTATATTACAAATTGGTCAATATTATAAATATATTTGTTACTCTAAATGAGTTAAGAGTGATTGGCTATTATTTAAAACGCAAGAAAAATTAAATTCCAAGAGTGAACTGTGATATACTCTGTTCCATCTTATTTTGCATTAAAGCAGGCCATGGTAATTTTTTTCTGTAGCGTTATTACCATTTGTTAAAATGACAATGTTAACTTGACGCCGTCGTGTCAAATGTGATCGCGCTGTTGCCTACTTAAATAACCCATATAATGATATGGTCTCATATTGAATTAATAATATTAAAAAAAGTGCACTGTGTAAGAGTAATGGGGAACTTATCGTAATGATGTCGGATATATGTTAAGTACGTAAAAATTTTAAATCACTTTTTTGTGCGCACATTAAGTATGCATTGGGTTTTGGGTTTCACAGCATCATAACGGCGAGACCTCAAAATTTCAGATTTTGGGATTTTACCTTTTGAAAAGACCTACAACGACTAATTTAGCAGTTTAATTCGAAAAATGAATATTATACTTTGGACAAACTGCATCATTACGTTAAAACAGATTTCAATTTTGATGGGGGCCGAACGAAATTATTTAGAATTTTAAAATCAATGGGTAAGAAACACAAACGTGTCAATGGACAAAAAATTTTATGTGTAATGAAACACGTCGTTGTAGCCAAAATTAAGCTTTTGAGAAAGTTTCTGCAGTTACAAAGTGCAGCCACGATGTCATATTTTTGCATATAGACGAAACGTGGATTTATCAAAATGATTTTAGTATCCATCGTTAAGGGCATGATTCTGACAAAAATGAATCCATCCAATATTAAAAGTGAAGGAAAAAGTATACCATTTTACACGCGGGGTGTAAATTAGAGTTTTTGGAAAACTGCAATTTACTCGATTAGAGGAACGAGGATTGGGATTATCATCAAACCATGAATGAGAGCCAGTTTTATAATTGGGCGATTAAACAGCTGATTCCTGCGCTGTCTAAACTATCCCGAAGATGCGTTGTGGTTATGGGTAACGCACCATATCATTCGGTACAGATAAACAAGCCACTCTCATTTTCTAGTCAGGAAGATCAGCTGCAGGAGTGGCTGGTTACGCACGGGGTCGACATTGAGCACCAAATAAAAAAAAAGTATTTGTGGAACAAAATACTACCTTCTAGTTGCAGAGGAAAAATTTATGTAGTTGACAATATTTTGATTTTTTGAAGTTTTACCATTGTCAATATAACTCTATTGAAATAACATGGGGTTTCTTGTAAAAATTAAGTTCTGGGCCTCCATCGAAAAATAGGGTTCAAACATTATGCCTTAAGACTTTATCCAAATGTTCTCCTACAATATGGCAAAATTTAAAAACAATATCCTTGTCGGGGGTTAGAACCTTCTTTCCTTGCATTACCAGTCAGATTACTTGACCATCTAACCGATATCTCCTTGTATATTTGATGTACACTGTTAGTATATTATTAAATTGTTGCAGATTCTCTATGTTTACCATTTTTGTTCATTTTTAGTTCGATAATCAAGCTGAAACTAACTGTATATGCGTTTTTCGCAATTTTGATTGGCATTAGAGTATCCCAAGCGAAAATCTTGGTTAAAATTTATATAAGGATAGTTTTCTTTATTCAATCAAATCATTCAATCAAATCATAACTTACAGCTAACCAACATTCAATTCTAAAATACCGGTTTGATTTAAGTTACCGCGTGCAAAAACCAACTATCAATGCTTCCGGAACATGTTTACAGATATTTTTCCCCCTGTCGGGCTTCTCATTGTTTGTGACGCCATCTAGTCGCGTATTTTTACCTTCCAACCTACACATACACATGTAGGTATAGAAGGTTATGCAATCGACTTTTTTTCACTATCGCTAAATCGACTTATTAGCTCATTATACAACTTTTGGTCAATTTTCGTCAAGATCGGCCATCATATCTGGATGTGTTTGTGTGTGTGTGTGTGTGCGTGCGCGCGTGTGTGTGTGTATCGATGTATGTTAGTATCCACGACAACTCCAGAACGAAAATACCTACGTACTTAAAATTTTGTGTTTATGCTTGTTTTCATTTGGTTTAGAGCGATTAGATTTTGGGAGAAATCCAGCGGCGGAGAGCGGGGGTTTATTAGGGTCAGTTATAGAATTTTATGAAATATTTTTAAAACAGCTGCATATTCCAAAGGTATAAAATACCTAGATATAAACCTTAAGCATATTGATTAATTATATTCTAAGCAATTTTTAATACGCGTGATTTAGCAGTAAAAATTCCAAAGGTAGTATTTGAGTGTTCGTTTTTCATTTTCTGAATAACGGTTAATTTTATAAAAAAAGGTTTAGACGTGTTTTTTGGGTAAAGCGAAATAAATGTAAAAATTAAATAAATATGATTGAAAATGCTAAAGCTGTATTATCGGTATTTTTATAGAAGCGGGCGGCTTTGGAATTTGTATTACGTTAACATGTATTTATGCCTATGAATCTCTATTTGACATGAAGTTTTAAATGTCGTTCTGACATAGTTTATTGTTTTTGTTTTAGCAATGTTGCCTGTTTTCGTTGTTGACGTATAAAAAAGAGGTTGCATAGGTATCTAAAAAAATTTAAATTAAAATTATTTCATTTCTTTTAATTTCGATTTTCTAGGTTGGAAGGTCGTGTGGTGTTCCACACCTTACATTTTAAACTGACGCATGTTTTCTGTAATAGAGGTTGGTGATGGCTCCATCTAGTAGTAGTAGTAGTATATTTTAAAAGTAGATTTAGTTGTGATGGCGGGGAATTTGGAATAGTCTGGGCCTGCATACTACCTCATAGGTCAATCATCAAACCAATCAATCAAATTAATCAAGCAAACAAATTAGGTGTAAGATACTGATTTGGGTGCAAGTCTGAGATGTTGATTTAAAATCAACTTCAGTCATCCTTATTCGATTTAATACAAAAACAAGACAAGATGCTGATTTGAAATCAGCTTCTGCCACCCGTGTTTGACTTAGTATGATGATGTTTTGATAGAAGTTGATTTCAGATCATCTTAAACTCGTTTTTACATTACTTGTCGATTTAAAATTGAGTTAAAAAACTGTTTATGAATTTGATTAAGAGAAACAAGATTTAATAATTCAAGTTTAAGATGGAGATTTGAAACTAGCATCGATTCCATTTCGTAAGAGGACCCCGTGTTTTATTTTATCCAATGTGCACCATCATCATTACACAACCGTAATAATAATTAGATAACACTGTAGTTGTACAGATTAAGGTATAACAAGTGTGTGTTGAGGCTTACAATAGCTTTAGACCGAGATGAGTTGGTGGTGGTGATGAATCATAACACTAACATTTTTACAAATGATTAAATAAAGTAAAGAAAATAAGGGGTAAGGGTTAAAATAAAAAACGATCATATACCAGTGTAGTTGATGATAATGGTCTACGTCCCCCTTGACAGGGGGACATAGCTGGCTTACAGTCATGTCACATTCCCTTTCTGCATATTTTATTTATAAATGGACAACATGTGCGTGTATGCGTGTGTGTGCGTGCGTGCGTGCGTGTGTGTGTGCGTGTGCGTGGCGTGCGCGTGCGCGTGCTCGTGTGCGTGTGCGTGTGCGTGTGCGTATGCGTGTGCGTGTGTACGTGCGTGTGCGTGTGCGTGTGGGTGTGCGTGTGCGTGTGCGTGTGCGTGTGCGTGTGCGTGTGCGTGTGCGTGTGCGTGTGGGTGTGCGTGTGCGTGTGCGTGTGTGTGCGTGTGCGTGTGCGTGTGCATGTGCGTGTGCGTGTGCGTGTGCGTGTGCGTGGTGCGTGCGTGCGTGTGTGTGTGTGTGTGTGTGTTTGCGTTTGAGTTTGAGTTTGCGTTTGCCTTTGCGTTTGCGTTTGCGTTTGCGTTTGCGTTTGCGTTTTGTCTGTGTTTGCGTCTGTGTCTGTGTCTGTGTCGTTGTGTCTGTGTCTGTGTCTGTGTCTGTGTCTGTGTCTGTGCCTGTGTCGGTGTCCGTGTCCGTGTCCGTGTTCGTGTTCGTGTTCGTGTTCGTGTTCGTGTTCGGGTTCGTGCTCGTGTTCGTGTTCGTGCTCGTGTTCTTGTTCGTTTTCGTGTTCGTGTTCGTGATCGTGTTCGTGTCCGTGTTCGTGTTCGAATTCGTGTTCGTGTTTGTCTTTGCGTGTTTATGTGCGTGTGTTTGTGTTTGTACATAAAATATTTAAATTAAATGTGGTATTGTAGTTTAATAACTTTTCAATTTACTTACATTTTTTTATAGTTATTCACCTTTAAATAAAATGTGTCATTAATGGTCTAATTGGTAGGTAGCAAAATAACATTATATCAAGTTTATAGATAATACTTATTTTTTTTACGTTTTATTTATATAATTTTTGAAGTTCTAATTCATGTGGTACAAAAAGTGGGGTATATACCACAGAACTAAAGCACTTCTTAATCTCTCGCTGATGCTCGGGCAACAGCCGTCACTGTTGAAATTAAATGTACCTTAATACCGTGGTATATAATGTACTATGGATCAATTCTGTGGTTTAGTCCATATATTTGGATCATACATTCATTGATATTTACTAACAATTGTAAAATTCCATGAAAAAAAGAAAGTAAGTACAGGTTATTGTGCAACACTGTTTAAAAAGTGGACTTCGATGTCCAAATACAATATTCCTATAATATAAAACCAATCATCTTCAACTTCAAGTGTGACAAAGCACTTGAGATAAGACACAAACATTTTGAGTTTTTTGATAAGATACAATTCTTAACCCTTTGTAAGAATTAAGCAAATCTTAAAGTAACGATTTTTAAATTTGATATTACATTTAATTTACATTTTACATTTACATTTACATTTACATTTAATGGGCCTAGGCCCTAGATACTTTGAAATACATTAATTAAAGAAAATATTGGTGACTAAGTACTTTTATTCTATAACTCACCGTATTGTCCGGAATTAACTATAGTCATAGGCTAACAAAGGTAATAGAACAAAGTATATCAACATGTGCGTTTCCTACATACCTAATTAATACGCTAAGAGTTATCATAGTAAGTCGCACAGAAATGAAGAAAATTGTAACATTATTTGATATTGAAATATAAATCACCCAGAGACTCTATGACGAAAACCAACCCAAAATCCATCATCTGGAGCTAATAAAAACTTTTTCCTGCTCAAAACAAGAGGAATGGCCGTTTTCTTTGTTGGAACTAAATCAAATTTAGATAACAAATGAAAACATAATATCTTTGATTCCAAAAGAGCAAAGCGAGATGCTGAAAAACAAGTTTTAATCAGTAGTAAAAAAGTCAGTGTACATACCAATGCAGCTTCGAGGTCCAACACCAAATGGCAGATAAGAGAACGGTAAAATCTTGTATTTGTTCTCGTCACTAAATCTATCAGGATCAAACTTATCTGGATTTGGGAAATATTTGGCATCACGATGAATTGCGTATACCGGTATAGTTACGCTTAGGCCCTTTTCTATAAGCACGGAAGCTTCGCCTTTTTCTGAACGTATAATGTAATCTTTTGCACATATTCTTTCTGCTGCAATACCAGGTGGCCAAAGCCTTAATGTTTCTGTAACATAAATGTACAATGGTATACTATAACGCAAGATTCTCACCTGAGATAACCATATCCAAATATTTCATGCCTAAAAGAGCTTCATAGGTAATGTTTCCACCACACTCTTCTAAAGTTTTGTCAATCTCTTGTTGCAATTTTTCTTGAATGTCTGGATTAATGGCTAACTCGTGACATAAAAAGCACATTAAAGTTGCTGAAGTTTCAAATCCAGCAAAGAAGAAAACTAATGCTTGGGCAATAATATCCTCATCGGACAAGCGAGCAATTTGCTTGCTTTCAGTGTTCTCTGCAAGTACTTCCGAGGATACAGCAAATTCCTTTTCCGTGACTTCTTCATGATCTCTCTTTGTTCCCTTCCCCTTTTGACTCTCTAGAAGAATCTGAATCATATCGGGACGAACTAAACCCTTTTGTTCACGTTCAAAAATATTTCCTTTGACAATTCCAGAAAAGAATTCCATATATGTTGTTGGAAACAATCTTATTTTGAAGAACTGCAAAACTACATTCACGCTTTTATAGTACACACCTCTAACTTACTCTCATCAATGCTGGAAACACAGAATATCCTAAAAGTTTTAAAGAACGCCATCCACCACTAAAATTCGTCAAATCTTTTCCCATTAGGAAAAATTCATTTGTTTTATCATCTAGTGAATTTAGATTAATTCCAAACGCTGCAGATGCAATCGCGTCATTTGTAAAACGTGTACAAACGTCTTTAGTGTCAACTTCTATAACTTCGGATTTTTGTTTTTCAAAGTGTTTTATGAACTGTTGTGCACAATCCGAAATCAAATTAAACATAAACCGCATTTTGCTACTTGTAAACGCTGGACTTAACTTAGCTCTCATATCGCGCCATTTTTGATCTTGTAGTGATGCTAAATTTTTTCCCAATATTGGCTCAACATCTTCCGTTACTTGAACTGTTCTATTTGTGAAGTAATCGAAGTCTTTTATACCGATTAGTTTAATTAGCTCTAAGTCTTTTAGCATTAATTGTGGTTGGCGGAATGCAAATACTCCCATGTATCTACAAAATATTTTGCTGTTGTATTTACAAGAAAAACAGTTCTAATATGTGAAAACATAAAAATTTGGATATACAGGGTCTAAATAAAAAAGTTCGAAAGATTTTAAGAGCGTATTCTACAGTCAAAAATGGGAAAAAAAGTTCATATAAATATATTTAAGATCTTTACTTTTTTACCGTTTTCTTGGGATATTTTCCGAACAAATTTGAATAATGGCACGAAATTGGGAAGGTGGGGGTTTTGAAGTATGGGAAACCTATATCTGTCATTAGTTTAGTTTTGACGTGCTTGCAGAGGGCGCTTCCTGTCAGGGTATGCTTACATTAAATTGGCCCTAACTTTTTAGCCACCCTGTATGTTACCATTTTGTGCACCTACGTGTGTTTCCACATCAATTTTGAGCAAGAAAGGTATACTAGGTTGTTACCTTTCAGATCAACCGTTTTCGAGATATTGGTTGTTGAAAAGTTACGTGCCCACCACTTTTTCAAATATTCGTAGGTAAGAGTTTTAAGGTAGTAAACTAGAGAAAGTCAAACGAAATATTTTTAATATTTTTTCATTACACAAATTGACTTACAAACTTATAATAAATAACTATGCCAAAGAAAAAGGAACTAATATTATTAAAAAGTAGTAACAATTATAATAAATATTGAAAATGACCACCTTCAACTGTTACACAGAGTCTACACGTCGACACATTGATCTGCCCATCCGATGAAATATTCTCGAAGTATCTTGAATAACCCTACGTGAAACAATAATTCGGTTCCTTATGTCTTTTACGGGAACGGGAGTCTTATACACCAAAGCTTTTAAATAGCCTAAAGTAGAAAAATCTAATGGATTTAAATCCGGGGATCGAGGTGGCCAAAATTGAGGTCCCGCTCGATCTATCCAGCGATTTGGGTATGTTCCTTTTAAAAACTGACGCGCTCGTATACTGAAATGGGCGGGGGCCCCATCATGCATAAACCACATTGCCCTTCTGACACCTAAAGGAACAACGTCAAGGAGTGCTGGAAGCTCTTCTTCTAAAAATTGGCTGTACGTACTACCATTCAATCTCCAATAATTCCCACCCACACATTCAAAGAAAATTGTTCTTAGTGGTGAGCTTCAACCATGGCATGAGCGTTTTCTTCAGCCCATATGCGGTTGTTATGATAGTTAATAATCGCCTCCCTTGAAAAATTAGCCTCGTCGGTCAATAAGATCTGCGCTAGTAATTGTGGCTAATCACTTGCAGCATCAATTGGAAATGCAAGACGTTAGGAAAGTCTCGTGGTAATACTGCCTGAACCCACTGTATATGATAAGGATACAAAAGCTGTTCCTTTAAGATAAAAAATACCGTCATATGATCAACATGTAACTGCAAAGCAATTTTCCTAGTACTGATGTCTGGTTGCTCGTCGACTAAATTAACTGTATGATGACCACAGTCTTGTTTCCTTTTTGTGAATGCACCAATTGCTCGAAGTCACTGATAAAGCCGTAAAAATAACGGATGGTAGGGGGGGGGGGGGCGCACGTTGAGGATACATTCAGCGTATCTTCTGGATGCTTCCAAGGCAATGCCATTAGCAAGGCCTTACACGAAATGCAAATTGGCCATTTCTGCATTAGAGTACACCTCCATGTTGGCAAATTTGCACAAAACAGGTTCCAAACGATAACAAAGTGGCAGAAAACAAAAATAGTTGAAAGCTAACAAATAATTTATAAATAGAAAATATCAGCTTGATAGCCGCCTACTAGATGAATTACAGCTTGGATAGTTTTCTACCCTATGCCAATCATGACATTACCTGATTCTAAGTACTTTTTGCTCAGAAAGCGTTATTTTTACGATAAAATTACAAGAGACTTTTTATGTTTAGAGTTAATTGATCAACCTATAAATAATTTAGCACGCAAGGTGCGAATAAGAAAAAAAGTTAAAAACGGAAGTCGTTTTTGGAAGCTTTCGGGCAGGCTTTTTCCATCTCTTTTAATTGTACGGGAAACCCAACGAACTGTTTATTAAGTGCTTCTTCGACAGCAGGAAATCTCTACTCAATTTAATATCTGCAATAATTTTTGGTTTTTCGTCAAATAAAAATAAAAATGCCTTTCTGGCGTCTTTTTTATCAATAAACACTTCTTAAGATATAAACAAGTCAATTTGTGTAATGAAAAAAATATTAAAAATACTTCGTTTGGCTTTTTCTTAAAACTGGTACCTACGAAATATTTGAAAGTGGTTGGCACGTAACTCTTCAACAATCAATATTTCGAAAACGGTTGATCTGGAAGGTAACAGCCAAGTATACCGTTCTTGCTCAAAATTAATGTGGAAACAAACGTAGGTACACAAAATGGCAACATACAGGGTGGCAAAAAAGTTAGGGCCAATTCAACGTAAGCATACCCTGACAGGTAGCGCCCTCTACAAACAGCGTCAAAACTAATAACAGATTTGGGTTTCTCGTCCTTCAAAACCCTCACCTTCCAAATTTCATCCCATTATTCAAATTTGTGCGGAAAATATCCAAAAAAAAACGGCAAAAAAGTAAAGACTTTAACACTTTGTAGATCAAAATCTAAGCACTTTCGGCCATATGTTTATATGAACTTTTTTTCCTATTTTTGACTGTACAATGCGCTCTTAAAATCTTTCGCGTTTATTTATTTATGCCCTGTACAGGGTGTCCGGAAATTAATGCAACAAAAATTGTCCACAGATTCTCAAAACGAAATTATAAGACCCGTATTTTTTATTTTTTGCAAATTACCCCCCTTTCGGATTTACAGCCACCTGAAATTCGCACCCAAGAATAGTTTTTATTTAATAAGTCAGAAGCCTCTTATAGGAAAATTACGAAATTTGGTACACAGGGGTCTTGCGACATGTAGACTCTGATGGGGTGATGCTTTTCGGGATGAGAATCCGATAACACACTTTTTTGAGTGCCCTCTTGTCTTTGGAGCCCCAAAATTATGTCCGAATATTAAAATTTCTTAGAAAGCTTATTAAATTTAGAAACGTTTTTATCTCTTGAAATTTTTTCGTAAAATGCATCGTATGCGAAAAGAATTGCAAAATGTGATCGAATGCATATCGACATTTGCATGAAATCGTATGTGGTCCGTAATCAATAAAGAAATTTGCTTTTTGAGATTTATTTAAAGCAAAAATAATGACAAAGCAACTAAAACAAAAACTAAAACAAAACAACAAAATACGGTTAGTTTCCTAAAACGTGTTCAAATTGTGAACCGTCTTGTTCATCAAAATCCCGCAGACATTTTACAAAATGCTGACGTATTTTTACGTAATAGAAGGGAATCTGCCTATTTTCTTCAGCCGAGCCAAGGATTCTTTCTTGTAATTGTTCGCGAGTTCTACGACATAAACGCGATCCTTCATGGCCCCCCAGAAAGAAAAGTCCATAGCGGTTAAATCTGGGGAACGGGGGGGCCATTCTACATTAGGGGAATTGTAATCGATCCAACGTCCTAGATAATTTTGATTTAGCCGTTCGGTTACGAATCACCCCGGTGTGATGGGGCACCATCTTGCATAAACAACAAATTACGTTTAATTTCGAGGGCCACATCCTCCATAAGAATTGGTAGTTCATGTTCCAAAAGGTTCAGGTAAGTTTCGGTATTTAACCGAGGGGGCAAGAAATGTGATAATGCGACGATTCCAGCCCAGCAATTAATTGAAAACTTTTCTTGTGAATGAGTCTGCCTTATAACGTGTGGATTTGCCAAGGTCCAGTAATGAAGGTTGTGGAGATTTATTATGCCATCTTTTGTAAAGCACGCCTCATCGGTAAAAAGAAAATCGGTTCAAAAATTCTGGATTTCGGTTGTACCTTTGAAGAGCCCATAAGCAGAAATTTGTCCGTCGCGGAAAATCTTCTG
Organism: Vesta saturnalis; assembly: GCA_036346205.1. NCBI lineage: Eukaryota > Metazoa > Arthropoda > Insecta > Coleoptera > Lampyridae > Vesta > Vesta saturnalis. Next base: position 490,027 of record JARFJB010002079.1, on the reverse strand, counting down.
GCTTAAGTACTTAAACTTTTTGAAAATGAAAAGGTTTCAGTAACTATCGTTTGATAAAACTGTGCATTCTTGTTTTGGGAAATCCAAGTTGCAGTGATGCGCGTCTTATGCTTATTTCGGGGTTTTCTTCAAATAAATCTAAGATAGTTTGTTTCTGTTGGTGTGTTAACATACGACGTCTTCCTGCATTGACTCTTCTTGCATTTACAGAACCCGTTTCCATAAGTTGCCGGTGCACACGCGTAAACGTCGAATGGTATGGGAGTGAGTACTCGTTGGGGAAATCGGTCAGCGTACAGTCTACGCGCGAGATGTGAATTTCCACGGGCCTCTCCGTAAATCAGGTGCATTTGGACTTCTTCTTGTACGGAAAATCTCTCCATTTTTCTTATTAAACACAGCACAATAATAATGTGACAACTGTTAAAAACTAACTAATAATCTGACAGCTATTAAAAAGCAAATTTGTTTGTTGATTACAAACACCAGCCGCCTACGATTAGGTGCGAATGTCGAATACATTCAAGGAATACATTTTAGGAAACTAACCATATTTTGTCGTTTTGTTTTAGTTTTTGTTTTAGTTGCTTTGTCATTATTTTCGCATTAAATAAATCTCAAAAAGCAAATTTCTTTATTGATTACGAGCCACATACGATTTCATGCAAATGTCGATATGCATTCGATCACATTTGCATATTTCGATACGATGCATTTACGATTGCAAGAGATAAAGAAAAGAAATTGTAATATTCGGACATAGTTTTGGGGCTCCAAAGACAAGAGGGCACTCAAAAAAGTGTCTTAACGGATTCTCATCCCGAAAAGCATCACCCCATGAGAGTCTACATGTCGCAAGACCCCTGTGTACCAAATTTCGTAATTTTCCTATAAGAGGCTTCTGACTTATCAAATAAAAATTATTCTTGGGTGCGAATTTCAGGTGGCTGTAAATCCGAAAGGGGGGTAATTTGGAAAAAATAAAAAATACGGGTCTTACAATTTCGTTTTGAAAATCTGTGGACAATTTTTTTGCATTAATTTCCGGACACCCTGTATAGTATAGAAGAAAGTGAATTAACATACCTTGTACCGGGAAATGCATTGTATGATTCTTGAATCATTTCCGTGATGGATACTTTTCTGGCGAGAATTGGTAACATGTTTCCTATCAATGGCCATGGCTTTATATGTGGGACATTTCTGTCTTTCCAGTAATTTAAATTACTAACCACAAAATGGTAGATGAAGTAGATAACTGCACACACCGCCAATGCGAACCACATCGTTAGTTTAATGTTCTAAAACAATACAAATGCTTTAGGAGTATTGTTGTCAGCTCACTGATTAGATTAGTTTAAGGTTCAATATAAAATAATTGATAAAAAATTAAGGTTAATCTCTGATTCACCTCATAGAAAGAAAATACAGTATTTAAAAAACTTTGGATCGTGCAATTGAAATAAATCACCTAGTATATTTGAATATCTGAAGTTTCAAAGATGGTGCTGTGAGGTGCCACGTCACTGATATGATCCTATTAATGCTATGCTTATAATTCAGATGTAAATATAGTATGTTTTCAGCATAAATTGTCAATACGGTTATCAATCGGAGTATCATACGAGCACATTATGTATAAATATAAAAACTGTAGTTTTTTACCGTATAACGTAATAATGATCATCGCGCATGTTTCTGTAAAGAGGATGTGAAAGTCAAACATACTTTCAGACAGTCACGCAAGAAAAATTAATTTAATGTAGTAGTTAAGATTAATTACTTACATTTATATAATAAAGTAACACACATTCATCTGAATAAGCCCACCTCTTTTTAACCTAAATGATCAATGTACGGCCTTCAAAATTTGTTTTAATCATGTTGAAATATTGTATAATATGTTTACAAACATTGACCGTGACAGTGGTTTTTATAGGTATCTACTACTTTAGAGGTTTGGAATAAATTGTTTGATATACCATGTGTTTGATGAAATGTAGTTGACTTACCTTATATATGAAGGTATGAAGTATCAATAATGAAGACAGGGTGATTTTTAACGTCATGGGAAAACTTCAGCGGATGATTCCTATGAGCAATCTAAATAAAAAACTTCAAAAAGACATATGCCCGAAAACGCTTCCTAACGGAACTGCTGTAGCCGTTTAAAGTTTATTACGTGTAACATCAATCAATTACTCAAAGCAATCGAGTTTAGGCTTATTTATTATTTCATGTGTCATTACGATAACAAAAAATCTGTCAACATAATTTTCTCTGACATCAACATTACATTAATTATGGATGGATTCACAGCGCCGATTTCCAGACAGACGGCAACCGAATCACAAAAAGTTTTGCTAAACCATTTCAAACACTTCAAGAAACAGGAACTCCTGTTTCCCGAAGAACTGGTGGCCCCCAGCAAGTAAATGTACAGGGTGAAGGAGATGCGTAGATGCAGTGATCAATGATGAATTTTGCATTATGAGGTCTTGGACCCTTACCATTTCCAATATGTCCAAGCACTGCACCCGGGAGATCCTTTACAGCGAATATTATTTTGCCGGTGGTTATTACATCAAACCATTAAATTCGATTAAATCGGAATTTGTACTAGCTGTTTCTCGACAATGTGACTAAACGTTCATTTCCCTAGGGGATGGATTGGCTACGGAGGTCCGGTTGTCTGGTCGCCAAGGTCCCCAGATTTGAATCTACTCGACTTTTATCTATAGGGACATATGAAGGAATATGTTTACAAGATGCTAATAGCAACCCAGGATCAGTTAGCTGGAACGAACACAGCACGACGCAAATGGAATAAGAAATGGCCCTGATGTGTTGTCTCGAGTCAGTATTTCACTCGTCCTACGTTGTCATGCTTGCATTAGAACCAATGGAGGACATTTCGAACACTTACTTTGAGTTTAACCCTAAACGTTCATGCTTCAAATTAATATCTTAATTATTGTCTTCAACTTTACTTATTCAACATGAGATCAACTTTGAGCAGCTTCATTCCTCTGGGAAGCGTTTTCCGACACATATTCATTTGAAGTTTTTTATTTAGATTACTCATCTGAATCATCCGGTGAAGTTTTTCTCCAACGTCATAAATCGCCCTGTGTAGTAAACGTATTTTTTCACATGAGATCATAGCAAAATTCATCTCGTTTGCAATTGTTGAGCTTTTTAGTTCCTCCTTGCCCTTGAAGGACAATCACGAACGGTGGTTCTAATTAAGATTTTCCATGCGTAAGTGCAGGTATTTTCAAGCCGTTCTTTTCGTTAACCATATTTCAAATCTTAGATCACTGTTTTACTGCTCATTTTGACCTAAGTTATGAAATGAAAATAATGCACTTAATATTTTATATTTGTGTTTGCCTTAACCCCTTGGCGCCCACGGACGCGATAGGGGGCGTTCTGATAAAATGTACGCTACGTATCAGTGACGCCATTGATGGCGTCGTAAATTATTAGAAAATAAGAAAGTAGTGTTGGTGTGTAATACAATTACTTTAGGTTGGTATATACCAAAATAGCTAGGTAGACATTGACCATGACTATTCGGAATTGCCGAATTGTATCAGGCTGCGACGGATTTCAATCAGTTTTTTGTAGTTCTTTCAATGTGAGTGCTGCGTGTTGTAAGCTTTTTCGGAGTTTATTGCATTATTTATGATATAAAATGATTTATATTGAAGTCGATTTTTTTAATAAATGGAAATCCCCTTTGTGGCCCCTATTTACTCCGCCAATGACTATTTGCATTTTAATGATATTTTACAATAGAAAGATGTCCAAAGAAAGTAAAAAAAGTGCTATATTCCAGCAGTTCTTTTCCTTCTATATTTAGCACTTTATCCTTTGGCTGTCTCTTCCCCGTCCCTGTCTTTTCTTATATTCCCCCTCTTCCCCTATTCTAGCGTAAAAGTCCCCTCCTATTGTTACCATTCCGTCCTCCCTCTGTTCTACCATCTCTTCTAAGTTCTCTCTTTCATCTTTCTACTATATATCGTCATTATTTTTATTTTTACTTTTCCCCACTGCACATTCCTTTCTAAAATACTTCTTTTTTGTTGCAATTTCTCTTCTTCTTCTTGTTTAAACCATTTTCCTGTCATTCCCATTATTATACTCCCCTTTGCCCTTCCTTTTCTTTTGTCCCTTTCGCGTACTCCACCACCGATGAGAATTTCCCTGACATCTCTCTTTCTCACCACTCTCGTTGTTTTACCTCCGTGCATGTCGTACAATTTCACCACGTTCTACTCCCTAACGAACTCCCACAAATCTTGCTCCATGTTCTTTATTCCCACCACATCCCAGAACAGTATCTTTAGCCCGTTCGTCTCTTGCTGTATTATTTCCCCACTTTTTTTTGTTCCCTTTGTTATTCTTGTCCTTTTCCCTTATTAGTTTTTACGTCCCTTTGCCGTTTCGTCGCCTTCCTTTCCCCCTTTTCCTCCACCTCTTCTTTTAGTTCTTTGCCCTTTCGTTACCCATCATTTCTCCCCTTTCTCTGCTTGACTCCATCGTTCTCTCATTGTATACATATCTTTCTCCATCTATACCCATTTTTCTATATCCTACCCAAGCATTTGTTCCCTCCGCTCTTCTCTCCGCCGCTCTGCTCCTTATTGTATATATCTTCTATGACCACCTATAATTCCTTTTGTGGTTCCTTGCTTCTCTACCTCTGTATCACGATGTTTTTATGCCGTTTGCTTCTCTCCTCGTCGCCAGCTTTTTTTCTAGTTTTTCTATTCTCCCTATCAATTCTTCCTTTTCTCTCTTCCATTCCTTCTCCCTTTCTCCCATTTCATCGTTCATTTCTTTGATGTCGTCCCCTTTTACCTTCATGCCTTCTTCGATCTGCTTCCTCCTCTCTCGAATTAATTCTTTTATTTCCTCTTTGCCTTTCCGCTTCCTCTTCTTCCCTCGCCCTTTTTCTCTCTCTCTATATGCGATTTTTTGTTGTCCTTTCGTGCTTCTATCGTCCCAAATATAGTAATTTAATATCACTTCCAATTAAATTAAAATTATTTTTAAATACATTATAGTTATTATCTTATTAATGATACTAGTTCGATATGAACGTCATAATGAAACGCGTGTAAAGTTAAACCACGAGGCGTTAGCCGAGTGGTTTATTTACACAAGTTTCATTACGAAGTTCATATCGAACGTGTATCATTCAAAATTTAATCTACGCCAGTCCAAATAGATTTTCTTTGCATAGATTCGATTTGTTTACAATATCAGAAACGTTTTTGTAAATAAAAATTCAAAATTATTAAGTGCCCATATTAATCGATGTTATAGTAACCGCGTTTGTTGATTGTTGCAATTTTTATTTTGACAACGTCATTATTTGCGTTCACTTTTGTGCTTTACATGAGTTTCACGCACTGATGGACTGAATTTAACAAATTGTACAGACTTTATAATTAATGTTTACAATAAATAAATGTTGGTAAAGATTTTATAATGAAGTAAAAGTTGTAACTAACTTTCTTTTTTCCTGTTTTTTATTTTAAAATTTGCGTGTTATTATGAGTTCATAATGGCACTGGGTGCTATTATGAAGGCCATAATGACAGCCAAATGAAGATGATAAATATGTTATAATGACACTGGCGTAGATTAAAATGTTTAGATAGCAAATGTTATGTTTATACACAGCTGCAATTCTATTTATTTAAATTAATACCTACTATTTTAAAATGTGTATAAACAAATCAATTTCTTGTACTCTGACCTCTTTCCTGTGACTCACACCCTTTCCTTTCCTACTTCACCCTAAAAACCACTTAAAAAAAAACTTGAATACGTAAAAAATTTCTATTCAAAAACGTCCTTCTTCGCCCAAAAACAACACACGAATCCTAATTGGATAGTTATACAAAAAGAATTATATTATTTTGTACTCTTGGGTTATGCATTAATTTCCTATATGAATCTAGATTAACGAAAAGCTTTGTTAATCAACTTCCTAGTCAGACGGTCATGTCTAGGAATTTGGGCAGCATGCAACCCTTACCAATAATCGCACACTAAGAGAGAATTGTTTAACACTCAACCCCTAGAAATTAAGGGTTGAAGAATACACACACACACACACACACATGCACGCACACATGGACGCACTCACGCACGAATCCACACACGCACGCACACACACACGCACACGCACATGGACATGCACACGCACACGCATACGCACACGAACACACACGCACACGTACACGCACACGCACGCGCACGCGCACACGCACACGCACACGCACACGCACACGCACGTGCACACGAACACGCACACGCACACGCACACGCACGCATACGCAACACACACAACACACACACACACACACACACACACACACACACACACACACACACACACACACATACACAGACACACACACACACACACACACACACACACACACACACACACACACACACACACACACACACACACACACACACACGGACACGGACACACACGCACGGACACACACACGGACGGACACGGACACACACACACACGGACACACACACAGACACACACGGGCACGGACAAGGACACGGACATGGACACAGACAACCTCTTAATACTTTGTAACAAACTTCGAACGTGTTGTTAATAATTCACCTCTCTGTAGGCAACTAACGTGCATTTCGTGCCATGTGTACTGCATAGCATAACTGTATAAAACTTAATTTACTTATTTGAAGTGAATCCTTCCACACATATCGTTTGCACATTCAGTTTCAGACATGTACATGCGCAAAGACCTTTTGGGAGCGTCGTTTTTTGTGCGATTCTGAAAGGTAGTAGGGCGTTCATTTTTGCTCTGTTAAATATTTCTTATAAAAAGTGAGTTTATTTGAAGTTTACAATGTTTGAGACGCTTGTTTTTCAGGCACTTTTTTTATGTTTCACTTTAACTTCACGTTTACTGCTACTTTTCACACGTTTACACATTTACGCAATTAATTATTTTACCGTTAATCCAATTTATGGTATTAGTACGATTAATTAAGAGTGAGGTAATAACCTTCGTTATTGGGAAGTGTCATCCTTAAACCCCTTAATCCTGCAAATTTATTCATTTGGGAATTATAAAGCAAACAAATCCAGATTTAACTTAACCCTCAAGTAATATTACGCATTAATTTTTAAAACGCTGACCCAGCATGCAGCCATTTCGTTATCTACTATGTGACCAAGAATAAGGTATTCTGATTCCATTAATTACTCATAATATTAATTATTCATTACGTTATAACGTTACTAACATTAGCATTAAGGTATTTCCCTTTATAATTAATTATAGGTTGTGTAATAAAATTTGTTATTGTAGAAACTTTCCTTTAACTTTATTGTATAATGGTTTACTTATTTATTCTATATTTAAAAACAAATTGGCGTCCAAGTATTTAACAATTAATTTCAGGAAGAAGCAACCCCGATTTACCTAGGTACATGTAAATATTTTTTGGTTAATAAAACAAATCAATAATTTTATGAACCTGGCCCACTTTAATCTACGACTGAGCATAAGGCACAAAATGTTCTAGATATTACCCAAACTGTTAAGTAGCTAAAATTTGTAGCCATTGGTGTAGAAGTATACTTATAGAGCTTTAAGAGTTTTACAACTTTACTCATAAAGTAAAACTGCCCTTGGTCATTTTCCCAGCCAATAAAGCCTTAAAACATCAACTTTCGGTGAAAAAATGAGTTTAAAGCTGAATGTTACATCACAAACGATAGGCTACTACCGGAGGAAAGTATCATTTTCGTGAAAAATCGATCTCGAGTTTTGAACGAATTTACATGGTGTAAACATTTTCGACTTGATGTGTGTACATGCGTGAGTAAGTACGTAAGTGCATGTGTGTGCGAGTGTATATTTGTGAGTGTGCGCGTGTGTGTGTGCGTGCGTTGTGAGTTCTGTGTGTGTGTGAGGGGGGTGTCTGTGTCTCTGGGTGGAAGTGAGTGTATGTGAGTGTTTGTGTGTGTGTGTGTGTGTGTGTGTGTGTGTGTGCGTGAGTGTTGTGTGTGGATACGTGCGTGCGTGCGTGTGTGTGGATGTGTATGGGGGTCTGTGTTTGAGGGTGTATGTATATCCACGTACATACCTCTTGTTTTGAAGAAGTATGTACGTACTTAGATTTACGTATTTTAAATTGTTTTCACTTCCCTTCGCGCAGATTAAGTTTTGGGAGAAATATAGAAGCGGAGAAATGGGTTAATACTAGTCTCAAATATTTTATCAAATATTTCTCAAATAACTACTTCATGACCGTCTCAAATACAAGCCGCACACAAAGATTAGTGACATAACAGACTAAGTCCGGTGGTCCGTTTACTGCATAACGTAACATAATATCCTCGCCAGGAGTGTTTACCGCTACGTCATTAATTTATGAATATAGCTATCCAATTTGTTTATACTGTCTTCTCATATAAAACGATGAATTAAATGAGGATGGTGAACATTCGTAATGAATTTGACGAAATGGACATACGGTATTGAATAAGCAAATGTAGTAGAAAGAATAAACCTATAAAAGCAAAATCAATTTATTTTATATGCATATGAATTTAATTCTCATTTGACTAATATTACATAACCTCCATTGATTTGTTACCCTTTGACTGTTTCCTCATTTCCTATATTTACTTCTTTTAATCATCATTTATTACACACTTTAAATCAGTTCTAATTTTTACAAAATAAATAACAATAAATAAGTAATTGTATTTTGGAATTCTGCAGCTTTAAATGCTGCCATCTCGGGGTATATTTTCTAACCAGAATTTATTAAGCATCTCATGTTTTTCATATTACACCATATGATGATTGTATGTGATGACGTAGCGGTAAACACTCCTGGCGAGGACATAATAGTCCCCAAAGGCGATTTTTTTTTACCGTTGGCTACGAACCATTTGTAAGTTGTATAAAAAAATTAGTAATAATAAACAATGTTCATAATTATTTACAAATTTTATGTGTGAATGTACAATAGCCGGAAATGTAAAATAGAGATGATAGTACTGAAGAATTCAATTCAATATCGCAGAAATCAGAAATTATATCCAAAACAAAAGAACGTTTTCGGATAACACAAACAAACAATTACTATGTTTTTCATCTTTGTTAGTCAATGAGAACTCTTTTAAAGAAAATGTGCCAAACTTAGCAGACTTTAGTTTAAGAAGACTTTAGACTTAATTTTTTTTCTGATTCAAGAACTTATAAGTTCTGAGTAGTATAGCTATACAGATCCTGGAGCACTTTTGTACTATACTTTTTCTACGAGTGTTTTTGCTCAAGGTCAACTCACGTACACGTCCAAGTATATGGTTTATCAAGGTCATCACCTTCAAGGCCACCTCGGTCATGTAGCCCTGCCTCTTCAAGGTCACCTCAGGCCACGTGGTTTGTACTCCTGCCAAGGCCACGTGGTAGGTAACCCCGCCTCTTCAAGGTCATGCTTGCACGAGTCCTTCAAGGTCACTAGAAAAGTTACTAGATTGTTGATTGTCCTGAAGGTCATTTCCCTCAGTCTCAAGCAAGTCTATGCATGTTTCAAGCAATGCCACGCCCCCCTCAAGACGATTCATTGTTCAAAGTCTATGCTTACAATTTTCAAGGTAAAAGAACAAAAGTGATTCATTGTTCTGGTCGAGTTATAAAAATAGTTTGTTATCTCAATTCTATGAAATCAAGAATAAAGGCGATCCATTGTTCAAAGTCTATGCTTACAATTTTCAAGGTAAAAGAACAAAAGTGATTCATTGTTCTGGTCGAGTTATAAAAATAGTTTGTTATCTCAATTCTATGAAATCAAGAATAAAGGCGATCCATTGTTCAAAGTCTATGCTTACACTTTTCAAGGTAAAAGAACAAAAGCGATTCATTCTTCTGGTTGAGTTATAAAAACAAATTGTTATCTCAATTCTAGGAAATCAAGAATGAAGGCGACCCATTGTCAACGCTTCAAAGTCTATGCTTACAATTTTCAAGGTAAAAGAACAAAAGCGATTCATTCTTCCGGTCGAGTTATAAAATTAAATTGTTATCTCAATTCTGAGAAATCATGAACAAAGACGATGTATTGTTCAAAGTCTATGCTTATAATTTTCAAGGTAAATGAATAAAGACGATTCATTGTTCTGGTTGATTTATAAAAACAGAGTGTTATCTAAATACATCTCTTTCAAGAACAAAGGCAATCCATTGTCAACGATTTAAAGTTTATGCTTATAAGCTCACACCTCTGATAACAAAGACGATCCATTGTTCAGTTAGAAATAGATTGTTATCTCAATTCTAGGAAATCAAGAGCCCTGAGGTGCATGTTGCAATGCCACGCCCCCTCAAGTGCTGTAAACAGGTAGCCGTTTCCTAAAAACAGGTAGCCGTTTCCTAAAAACAGGTAGCCGTTTCCTAAAACAGGTAGCCGTTTCCTAAAACAGGGTCCGTTTTCCAAAACAGACGGCTGTTTCAACACAGGTAACCGTTTCTTCCCATTTCAAGGCCACATGAGAGAACAAAAGCGATTCATTGTTCAGGTCGAGTTATGTAAAATAGATTGTTATCTCAATTCTAGGAAATCAGGAATAAAGTCGATCCATTGTCAACGCTTCAAAGTCTATGTTTATCATTTTCAAGGTCACATGAGAGAACAAAGACGATTCATTGTTTTAGCTGAGTCTTCTAGGAAATCAGAATAAAGGGGTCCATTGTTCAAAGTTTATGCTTACAAGGTCACACAAGTGAACAAAGACGATTCATTATTCCATTAGAAATAGATTGTTATCTCAATTCTAGGAAATCAATAACAAAGGCGATGCATTGTTCAAAGTCTATGCTTACAATTTTCAAGGCCACATGAAAGAACAAAGACGATCTATTGTTCTAGTTGATTTATAAAATAGATTCTAAATACATCTCTTTCGAGAACAAAGGCGATTTATTGTTAACGATTTAAAGTTTATGCTTATAAGGTCACACCTCTGATAACAAAGACGATCCATTGTTCAGTTAGAAATAGATTGTTATCTTAATTCTAGGAAAGCAAGAACAAAGACAATGCATTGTCAACGCTTCAAAGTCTATGTTTACAAGGCCACATGAGAGAACAAAGACGATCTATTGTTTTGTAGGTTATCATACATATCAGCTGTATCCTCAAAATCATCGCCCTCGGTCTCAAGCAAGTCTATGCATGTTTCAAGGCAAGCAATGTTTACTTTGATCACGCCCCCTACAGCCCTGAAGTGGTTCCGTTCCCCTAAACAGGTAGCCGCTTCCTAAAAACAGGTAGCCGTTTCCTGTAAACAGGTAGCCGTTTCCTAAAACAGGGGGTCCGTTTCCCAAAACAGATAGCTGTTTCGCAACCGTTTCCCCATGTTCAGGTCGAAAATAGATTCCGCATCTCAATTCCAGGAAATCAAAAAAGGGGGCCCATTGTTCAAAGTCTATGCTTACAATTTTCAAGGTTAAAGAACAAAGACATTCCATTGTACAGGTTGAGTTATAAAAATAGATTGTTATCTCAATTCTAGGAAATCAATAACAAAGGCGATGCATTGTTCAAAGTCTATGCTTACAATTTTCAAGGCCACATGAAAGAACAAAGACTATCTATTATTCTAGTTGATTTATAAAAACAGATTGTTATCTAAATACATCTCTTTCGAGAATAAAGACGATCCATTATCAATGATTTAAAGTTTATGCTTATAAGGTCACACCTCTGATAACAAAGACGATCCATTGTTCAGTTAGAAATAGATTGTTATCTCAATTCTAGGAAAGCAAGAACAAAGACGATGCATTGTCAACGCTTCAAAGTCTATGTTTACAAGGCCACATGAGAGAACAAAGACGATCTATTGTTTTGTAGGTTATCATACATATCAGCTGTATCCTGAAAATCATCGCCCTCGGTCTCAAGCAAGTCTATGCATGTTTCAAGGCAAGCAATGTTTACTTTGATCACGGCCCCTACAGCCCTGAAGTGGTTCCGTTCCCCTAAACAGGTAGCCGTTTCCTAAAAACAGGTAGCCGTTTCCTAAAAACAGGTAGCCGTTTCCTAAAACAGGGGGTCCGTTTCCCAAAACAGGTAGCTGTTTCGCAACCGTTTCCCCCATACGACCACATCTCAATTCTGAGAAATCAAGAACAAAGGGGGCCCATTGTTCAAAGTCTATGCTTACAATTTTCAAGGTGAAAGAACAAAGACGATCTATTGTTATGGATGAGTCATAGCTTCTAAAACTCTGGGAAATCAAGAACAAAGACGATGCATTGTTCAACGGTTCAAAGTCTGTGCTTACAATTTTCAAGGTAAATGAACAAAGATGATCTATTGTTTTGGATGAGTTATAAAAATAGATTGTTATCTAAATACATCTCTTTCGAGAACAAAGGCAATCCATTGTCAACGCTTCAAAGTCTATGTTTACAAGGCCACATGAGAGAACAAAGACGATCTATTGTTTTGTAGGTTATCGTACCCCTAGACTCATGTTTTAATGGTAGGCTGCTTACAGGAATTATAATCAATATGTCAAACATTAAGGACCCTTTGATATTTTTGATAGTTTTGCACGTAAGGTGAAATTAATGTTAAGGCAGTCTATGCTAAAGGTAAATGTGGTCTTAGGCTGCAATTTCATGCAACCCCAAAATCATAGTATTGAGTTGAAGACTTTTGCCACAAAAAATTGCGTTATTGATATTTCAACCAATATACGTGTCTGGTACAATGAAAACGTGTATGATAAGTTACGGATAAAATTAGAGGAGTTTTCCGAAAGGGATTCAGGTTGGGCAGTACATGAAGTCCCAGCTACCCCCCACCTCAATTCTAGGAAATCAAGAACAAAGGAAATCCATTATTCAAGCCGATGCTTCAAGGATATATAAGTCACAGTGAGATCAGTCGGTTAGTAAGTTGTTAAACATGGAATTAGCAGGGTTAAACCAAAGCACCTATTGCAAACTCTATAAAAATGCATGTGACCTAGAGATATCGAGAAAATATAAAGTTATTAATGTCACAGTAATCAATACGAAGTATGGTGAACGTATAGTGTTAGAAACAGAGGAGTTTAAATGTGTTTTACCTCAGCGCTTTTACGAGTATTTCAAAGAAGAAGAAAATCGAATTGAGGAATTTAAAACGATGCTAAACACAAAGGATGTATTCATGAGTAGTCTGGGTGCAGTCGGAAAAACGATAAACATAACATTTGGTGCGTCCAACCATATGTAAACATGCTCATTTCGAAATTAGTGTTTAGTTGTAGTGAAGTCATGCAAGCAGCAATTAAATCACTCCTGGAACGATGTTTACTGCCGGATACTTAATACCGCTGTAATAACAATATGATGATTAAAAAATAAATACTGTTGTTAATATGGTGTTCTTTTTAAGACACGTAGATATCACCAGCCACCATTTGTCAAGGTCACGTCATATTACTATTCAGAGTAATAATTTTCATGGTCCCAATCCTGTTCGATCCTGTCCATATTTTAACCCCGAATGCAACTGGTGCATCTATATAGGGATGAATAATTTTACGGTAAACCTAAAGTGCCGTGAAGAGCAATTAGATATTAGTTAAAGTTGTAGATGTATGACACTTGCATAAAAGGGAAATGCCTCGAATTGTGCGGTTTAACTACACATGTGCTCTTGTGCATTTAAAATTCTGAAACTGTCACGCTACAGAGACGATGATTGTAATAGTTGATGTAGAGGGATTCAAAACGGCAAAACATGTATTTACACCCAAAGAGCTAGCAATATACAATGGAAATCAAGCTGCACATTTTGTGTTCAAGCCACCATTTCCTTGGCACCTCTTAGATGTAGAATTTCAACGACAAGCCATCTGGTTAATCAATAATCATCACTGCATCAAATGGGGATCTGGATATACCTCTACACATCTCTTTCCACATATACTTCGTGAACTAATATCGGTAACAGATGATGTGTACGTTAAAGGGCGAGAAAAAGCCGATTACATTCGAAAACTGTTGAGACAGTCAGTCAGTAGAAATTGAAGAGCAACCATCTTTACCCAAAATGAAAACAACTTGTTTCTTTCATACACAAACCACCTGTAATTGTGCTTTAACGAATGTACACTTTTTATATAACTATGTAAGACAATATCAGTAAAGGTTCATAAAATGTGTGCTTACAAGTAAAGGGGAAAAGTTTGTAATATTTACAATAAAATGCTATTATTATAAGTGTATTATTTTATGTAAAAGCCCTCTGATGCAAACTATTTCTCAGGTTATAACCCAGCCTATCCATCTAGGTCAACAAGTTAACTTTTAACATTCCTTGTAGGTAAAATTCTGGAAACAGCAAATAAGAGTTCCTATTACTGAATTCTAACAATAGAATCAGTTCGTGGAAACAAGAGGGTTGTTGTCTATGCTGAATGTTTATCAAGGTTCCTGTATTGGCTAAACGTTATGCTACAGTATCTGGTTGTTGGAAATTCTCAAGGTCTCCAAGAAATTTTCAAGACCATATGTCCTACAGGCCGATCTTACCCGACATCATCCGATCGAAATGTAGCCGAAACCTGCAGGACCAATTCTAAACGGGTCATTGAAACAAGAAGGGGGTCTATGCTACAAGGTTATTGACTAAATTATAATAAAAGCGTGGGCTCATATTATGGTCCGCCAGGATGTTCCCCCAAATACAGATAACCGTTTCCCAAAACAGGGGAGCCGCCACTCAACACAGGCTAAACTGAACTAGGTCAAAACCTAAACATCTGGTCATGAGGGATTAGAAGGTCCAAGTACAATCTGAAAGTAGTTTTATATTATAGAAAAAGCTAATCACTTTTAGGGGTAAAGGGTAGCTTTTCCAATAGGCTTATCATCTAGGAGTGCAATGCTGACCCCGAGAAAAATGATGAATTCTGCACCGCTTTTGAGAAGAAGAATGACTATTTTTGAAAAAGCTAGAATAGAAAGTAGTGTTGGCAACCATGATTGTTAGGGTTTAAAAGTCCCCATTGTGTGCACAGTAGACTCTTGATTAGCAGCAATGACGAAAGTAGTAGTACGTAAGGTAGAAAGTACAGAAAAAGCAGTAAGTGTGGAGGAGCGAAAGAAGAGGTTGGAGACATTAATAAAACAAGTAAAACAAATTAAACTCGATTTGGAGTGTTATATAGTGAAAACAAAAATGATGAAGCTGCGTATTAGCAATATGTAAAATAGTGTAGTAAAACATGAAATTTTGGGAAGGATGAGTTTAAATACCTATTTTAAAGAAGAAGAAAAATTTAAAACGCTGCTATGTGTTGTTATAAGTATCTCACAATTGTATTAGGTTTAAGTAACTGTATCATTAAAAAATAAAGACTTTAAAAGTTAAAGAGACGGTTTTCGGTATTCTCTTCTCCCATAATGGTTCCTTATTGGCTCTGCATATCTAGGCGCGGTTCGATATCCACCTTTACCGAAATCTCCCATAAGGAAATGGGACCCCTGCCGTACGTTGGGCTTTAAATTGGCCTATATACGAAGATTTATTGGAAAAGATCAATGGCAGTAAAATGATCCCTAAATAAAAGCAATTTACTGGTTTTAATGCAGATCGTTATTGTTTTAATCATTAAATGGCGTTTATGCATATGTGAACTAAAATTTATTAGTAAAGCGTTATAATGAAAAATACAATGACTTTCCTTTGTATAAGGGAGATTTAAATTGATTTTTTTTTTGCAAGAACCTAAAAAATTAAATGTCAGCCCTATTCCTAAATTGGCTACCCTTGGACTTAAAAGAGTAAACAGTGACAGCTTGCAGTATAGAAATGGAGTTAATTTGATATAATTTTTATATAAAAGGTTAAGAAAATCGATTTATAGTTTTAATGTTGCAGGACAAGGAGACCTGATTGTTTTTATATGAATAGTTTTTATTGTGTGTTAGGCGTTAGAATGGGTTTTCATTGTTTTAAAGGGGATACAAGAGGCTTGCATGTAATTTTTAAAAAATGTACCTTAAATTCTAGGAAATCAAGGACAAAAAGGATCCATTGCCGACGCTTCAAGGTCAAAGTTGTATTGCCCAAGGCCATCATACACATTGCCTACGTATATTCCTCAAGGTTCTTGGCTGAGCTAAGGTGTTAATTCTTATAAACCAATTCTCAGGAGTACTAAATAAAATTTTCAAGGCGTGGGGGATTCTACCTTTCAGGGTCACCAATTCTTGGCTGAGTCAAGCAATTAGAAGACATTAGACTGAGCAAAGAAACAACTCAACAACTGCTAACTACATTACAAAACCTAGAAGTGTAACATCTATATACTTACATCTCATTTTATTCTATTTAAAAGATTGCGAAATTTTATTGATGGTCTAGAGATATGTAGTTAGGATAAATAATCTAGAATAAACATTTTTTATTAATATAAACATATATTGTTATACACATTCCTTTACTAAAACACAGCTCTTTAACCACCTTACGTTTCTACTACATCATCAAACATTTATCTGTGTGACACTTGCTTCCAACCTAGTACTTTTTACAAATGTAGCAGATAAATAAAAGTTTTCAGGATATTTTTATTTCAATAATAAGTAAAATTCTATATATATATTACATTATCTGTAAGGCACCAAAAGTATACCAGGACAGTAACTAAGACTTAAATTGTCCTACCTGTAAGATTAGTTGAATGATATATTAGCAATGAAAATATTCTTAAGCTTGAAAACAACTAAAATGCATACGACTGAAACAATCAAGAAACACTTTTAGGTAGAGGGTAATCTATAAAAGTTAATATGGCCATCGGTTAGGGGAATAGGAATTATATTATCAATTTATTATTGTTATTAATTCAAAAAAAAAACGTTCATTAAAGGAATGCATAGTAAAAGGTTACTCTTTTAATGTATATAAAACCTTTCTGTAAGCTTTAAATTATCTAATTCAATGAAGTATACTAAAGTAGATTTTTACATATAATTAAAAGCGTGTTTACAAATGTTATTTAAGCAACATCTTAAAATCTATACATTGTTATCCAAATACGAATGGGGGGCTCTGTATGAATGCAAGTCTATTGTATCCCCTTTAACACAATGAAAACCCATTCTAACGCCTAACACACAATAAAAGCTATTCATATAAAAACAATCAGGTCTCCTTGTCCTGCAACATTAAAACTATAAATCGATTTTCTTAACCTTTTATATAAAAATTATATCAAATTAACTCCATTTCTATACTGCAAGCTGTCACTGTTTACTCTTTTAAGTCCAAGGGTAGCCAATTTAGGAATAGGGCTGACATTTAATTTTTTAGGTTCTTGCAAAAAAAAAATCAATTTAAATCTCCCTTATACAAAGGAAAGTCATTGTATTTTTCATTATAACGCTTTACTAATAAATTTTAGTTCACATATGCATAAACGCCATTTAATGATTAAAAACAATAACGATCTGCATTAAAACCAGTAAATTGCTTTTATTTAGGGATCATTTTACTGCCATTGATCTTTTCCAATAAATCTTCGTATATAGGCCAATTTAAAGCCCAACGTACGGCAGGGGTTCCATTTCCTTATGGGAGATTTCGGTAAAGGTGGATATCGAACCGCGCCTAGATATGCAGAGCCAATAAGGAACCATTATGGGAGAAGAGAATACCGAAAACCGTCTCTTTAACTTTTAAAGTCTTTATTTTTTAATGATACAGTTACTTAAACCTAATACAATTGTGAGATACTTATAACAACACATAGCAGCGTTTTAAATTTTTCTTCTTCTTTAAAATAGGTATTTAAACTCATCCTTCCCAAAATTTCATGTTTTACTACACTATTTTACATATTGCTAATACGCAGCTTCATCATTTTTTGTTTTCACTATATAACACTCCAAATCGAGTTTAATTTGTTTTACTTGTTTTATTAATGTCTCCAACCTCTTCTTTCGCTCCTCCACACTTACTGCTTTTCTGTACTTTCTACCTTACGTACTACTACTTTCGTCATTGCTGCTAATCAAGAGTCTACTGTGCACACAATGGGGACTTTTAAACCCTAACAATCATGGTTGCCAACACTACTTTCTATTCTAGCTTTTTCAAAAATAGTCATTCTTCTTCTCAAAAGCGGTGCAGAATTCATCATTTTTCTCGGGGTCAGCATTGCACTCCTAGATGATAAGCCTATTGGAAAAGCTACCCTTTACCCCTAAAAGTGATTAGCTTTTTCTATAATATAAAACTACTTTCAGATTGTACTTGGACCTTCTAATCCCTCATGACCAGATGTTTAGGTTTTGACCTAGTTCAGTTTAGCCTGTGTTGAGTGGCGGCTCCCCTGTTTTGGGAAACGGTTATCTGTATTTGGGGAACATCCTGGCGGACCATAATATGAGCCCACGCTTTTTATTATAATTTAGTCAATAACCTTGTAGCATAGACCCCCTTCTTGTTTCAATGACCCGTTTAGAATTGGTCATGCAGGTTTCGGCTACATTTCGATCGGATGATGTCGGGTAAGATCGGCCTGTAGGACATATGGTCTTGAAAATTTCTTGGAGACCTTGAGAATTTCCAACAACCAGATACTGTAGGCATAACGTTTAGCCAATACAGGAACCTTGATAAACATTCAGCATAGACAACAACCCTCTTGTTTCCACGAACTGATTCTATTGTTAGAATTCAGTAATAGGAACTCTTATTTGCTGTTTCCCAGAATTTTACCTACAAGGAATGTTAAAAGTTAACTTGTTGACCTAGATGGATAGGCTGGGTTATAACCTGAGAAATAGTTTGCATCAGAGGGCTTTTACATAAAATAATACACTTAAAATAATAGCATTTTATTGTAAATATTACAAACTTTTCCCCCTTTACTTGTAAGCATACACATTTTATGAACCTTTTACTGATATTGTCTTACATAGTTATATAAAAAGTGTACATTCGTTAAAGCACAATTACAGGTGGTTTGTGTATGAAAGAAACAAGTTGTTTTCATTTTGGGTAAAGATGGTTGCTCTTCAATTTCTACGGACTGACTGTCTCAACAGTTTTCGAATGTAATCGGCTTTTTCTCGCCCTTTAACGTACACATCATCTGTTACCGATATTAGTTCACGAAGTATATGTGGAAAGAGATGTGTAGAGGTATATCCAGATCCCCATTTGATGCAGTGATGATTATTGATTAACCAGATGGCTTGTCGTTGAAATTCTACATCTAAGAGGTGCCAAGGAAATGGTGGTTTGAACACAAAATGTGCAGCTTGATTTCCATTGTATATTGCTAGCTCTTTGGGTGTAAATACATGTTTTGCCGTTTTGAATCCCTCTACATCAACTATTACAATCATCGTCTCTGTAGCGTGACAGTTTCAGAATTTTAAATGCACAATTCGAGGCATTTCCCTTTTATGCAAGTGTCATACATCTACAACTTTAACTAATATCTAATTGCTCTTCACGGCACTTTAGGTTTACCGTAAAATTATTCATCCCTATATAGATGCACCAGTTGCATTCGGGGTTAAAATATGGACAGGATCGAACAGGATTGGGACCATGAAAATTATTACTCTGAATAGTAATATGACGTGACCTTGACAAATGGTGGCTGGTGATATCTACGTGTCTTAAAAAGAACACCATATTAACAACAGTATTTATTTTTTAATCATCATATTGTTATTACAGCGGTATTAAGTATCCGGCAGTAAACATCGTTCCAGGAGTGATTTAATTGCTGCTTGCATGACTTCACTACAACTAAACACTAATTTCGAAATGAGCATGTTTACATATGGTTGGATGCACTAAATGTTATGTTTATCGTTTTTCCGACTGCACCCAGACTACTCATGAATACATCCTTTGTGTTTAGCATCGTTTTAAATTCCTCAATTCGATTTTCTTCTTCTTTGAAATACTCGTAAAAGCGCTGAGGTAAAACACATTTAAACTCCTCTGTTTCTAACACTATACGTTCACCATACTTCGTATTGATTACTGTGACATTAATAACTTTATATTTTCTCGATATCTCTAGGTCACATGCATTTTTATAGAGTTTGCAATAGGTGCTTTGGTTTAACCCTGCTAATTTCATGTTTAACAACTTACTAACCGACTGATCTCACTATGACTTATATATCCTTGAAGCATCGGCTTGAACAATGGATTTCCTTTGTTCTTGATTTCCTAGAATTGAGGTGGGGGGTAGCTGGGACTTCATGTACTGCCCAACCTGAATCCCTTTCGGAAAACTCCTCTAATTTTATCCGTAACTTATCATACACGTTTTCATTGTACCAGACACGTATATTGGTTGAAATATCAATAACGCAATTTTTTGTGGCAAAAGTCTTCAACTCAATACTATGATTTTGGGGTTGCATGAAATTGCAGCCTAAGACCACATTTACCTTTAGCATAGACTGCCTTAACATTAATTTCACCTTACGTGCAAAACTATTATATGCGTTTAGTAAAAATATCAAAGGGTCCTTAATGTTTGACATATTGATTATAATTCCTGTAAGCAGCCTACCATTAAAACATGAGTCTAGGGGTACGATAACCTACAAAACAATAGATCGTCTTTGTTCTCTCATGTGGCCTTGTAAACATAGACTTTGAAGCGTTGACAATGCATTGTCTTTGTTCTTGCTTTCCTAGAATTAAGATAACAATCTATTTCTAACTGAACAATGGATCGTCTTTGTTATCAGAGGTGTGACCTTATAAGCATAAACTTTAAATCGTTAACAATAAATCGCCTTTGTTCTCGAAAGAGATGTATTTAGAATCTATTTTTATAAATCAACTAGAACAATAGATCGTCTTTGTTCTTTCATGTGGCCTTGAAAATTGTAAGCATAGACTTTGAACAATGCATCGCCTTTGTTATTGATTTCCTAGAATTGAGATAACAATCTATTTCTAATGGAATAATGAATCGTCTTTGTTCACTTGTGTGACCTTGTAAGCATAAACTTTGAACAATGGACCCCCTTTATTCCTGATTTCCTAGAAGACTCAGCTAAAACAATGAATCGTCTTTGTTCTCTCATGTGACCTTGAAAATGATAAACATAGACTTTGAAGCGTTGACAATGGATCGACTTTATTCCTGATTTCCTAGAATTGAGATAACAATCTATTTTACATAACTCGACCTGAACAATGAATCGCTTTTGTTCTCTCATGTGGCCTTGAAATGGGAAGAAACGGTTACCTGTGTTGCGAAACAGCCGTCTGTTTTGGAAAACGGACCCCCTGTTTTAGGAAACGGCTACCTGTTTTTAGGAAACGGCTACCTGTTTTTAGGAAACGGCTACCTGTTTTTAGGAAACGGCTACCTGTTTACAGCACTTGAGGGGGCGTGGCATTGCAACATGCACCTCAGGGCTCTTGATTTCCTAGAATTGAGATAACAATCTATTTCTAACTGAACAATGGATCGTCTTTGTTATCAGAGGTGTGAGCTTATAAGCATAAACTTTAAATCGTTGACAATGGATTGCCTTTGTTCTTGAAAGAGATGTATTTAGATAACACTCTGTTTTTATAAATCAACCAGAACAATGAATCGTCTTTATTCATTTACCTTGAAAATTATAAGCATAGACTTTGAACAATACATCGTCTTTGTTCATGATTTCTCAGAATTGAGATAACAATTTAATTTTATAACTCGACCGGAAGAATGAATCGCTTTTGTTCTTTTACCTTGAAAATTGTAAGCATAGACTTTGAAGCGTTGACAATGGGTCGCCTTCATTCTTGATTTCCTAGAATTGAGATAACAATTTGTTTTTATAACTCAACCAGAAGAATGAATCGCTTTTGTTCTTTTACCTTGAAAAGTGTAAGCATAGACTTTGAACAATGGATCGCCTTTATTCTTGATTTCATAGAATTGAGATAACAAACTATTTTTATAACTCGACCAGAACAATGAATCACTTTTGTTCTTTTACCTTGAAAATTGTAAGCATAGACTTTGAACAATGGATCGCCTTTATTCTTGATTTCATATAATTGAGATAACAAACTATTTTTATAACTCGACCAGAACAATGAATCACTTTTGTTCTTTTACCTTGAAAATTGTAAGCATAGACTTTGAACAATGAATCGTCTTGAGGGGGGCGTGGCATTGCTTGAAACATGCATAGACTTGCTTGAGACTGAGGGAAATGACCTTCAGGACAATCAACAATCTAGTAACTTTTCTAGTGACCTTGAAGGACTCGTGCAAGCATGACCTTGAAGAGGCGGGGTTACCTACCACGTGGCCTTGGCAGGAGTACAAACCACGTGGCCTGAGGTGACCTTGAAGAGGCAGGGCTACATGACCGAGGTGGCCTTGAAGGTGATGACCTTGATAAACCATATACTTGGACGTGTACGTGAGTTGACCTTGAGCAAAAACACTCGTAGAAAAAGTATAGTACAAAAGTGCTCCAGGATCTGTATAGCTATACTACTGTTCTGCAACGATATGGTTAGATATGTATAAAATAGGATTATTTTGTATTACATCACGTACACTGTGTTTTATTACATCACTCATAATAGACGAGATTTATACAAATTAACTTGCTTTATTCATTGAGTTTTAAGAAATACGTGTTTATCGGTGGTGAAATCCTGCTGTTTGAGACGGTCATTGTGAAACTAACGGTTGGCGACGTTGACGTCATCGACGAAAAAATGGCGATGGTTAAGGCCTGTATTCGAGACGGTCATGACTACTTATTAATGAAATATAAAAATACCTGCAAACATATTTTAAAATTATGAATTAGTTATGACATAAAATTTTTGGAGGTGATGCGTCATTTAACGAAAAAGGGTTTCTAGAGTTAAATTTAAGTATTCGTTCAATAGTTTCTTTATATATTTGAATAACGAGTATTTTTATAGCAATATGTGTAGACAGATAATTTTGTTCTACATAACTTTTTTTATAAACTTTTTGATACACACATCAAACAAGCCTTAAAAATTAATAAAATTAATTAATTAGGATTTAAATCGCGTAAACTGTATTAAGTAAACTTGTAACAAACTTCGAACGTGTTGTTAATAATTCACCTCTATGTAGGCAACTTAACGTGCATTTCGTGTAGCGTGTGTTGCATATCATAGCTGCATACAAAACATGCATTTAATTATTTTTAATTAGAACTCGTACGCATTTTGTTTGCACATGCAATCTAGACATATTCTTGCGCAATAGACCACCTTAGCGTTTTTTGGTTGAGTTAAGAAGGTGGATGTAGCACTCATTATTGCTTTGTTAAATATTTTTTATTAAAAGTGCTATAAATTTTATGGTGAGTTTATTTAAAGTTATTTTACTTTTTTTACTTTTAGTTTTACCTTTTATTTTTTAATTTTTACCGTTAATCCAATTTACGGTATTAGTACGATTAATCAAGAGTGAGATAATCACCTGTGTTAATGGGAAGTGGAATTCTAAAACCCCTTAATCTTACAAATTTATTCATTTGGGAATTATAAAGCATACAGATCCAGATTTATTTAACCTGAAGTAATATTACGCAACAATTTCCGAGCATGCAGCCATTTCGATATCTACAGTGTGATCAAGAGTAAGGTACTCTGATTTCATTAATTACTCACAATTTTAATTTTTTATTAGGTTATAACATTACTAACATTAGAATTAAGGATTTCTGTTTATAATTAAATATAGACTGTGTAATAAAATTTGTTATTGTAGAAAGTTTCTTTGAACTTTATTGTATAATGGTTTGCTTCCGGAAGGATTAACTCCTATTTTAAAGCGAACATATCTAGGTACATGTAAATATTTTTTGGTTAATAAGGCAAATCGATAATTTTATGAACCTGGCCCACTTTAGTCTACGACTGAGCATAAGGCACCAAATCTGCTATCTATTACCCAAGCTGTTCAGTAGCTAAAATTTGTAGCCATAGGTGTAGAAGTACTTATAAAACCTAAGGGTTATACTTATTGAACTACAGTTTTTACAAACTGTATTAATGATATTTTTAATAGCCGGTTGACTTTGAAATTTTTCTCAAGTCGAATTGTAAATGTAAATGTATATGAACGTCTGTCTGACTTAGAAGTTTTAAATGACTTGCGGCTAAATCCCGATAACTGCTGACCAATCACGCGTTTCCTTGTTTGACAACTTCGTAGTTAGGTATAAAAATCTAAAATCTGCGGTATAATAGGAAACAAAAACATAAACAACTATTCTACTCTACTCTACTCTAACCTAACAGAAAAAAAAATTCCGTGGGTGTGTGCGTGTGTGAGTGCATGTGCGTGTGCGTGTGCATGTGTGTGTGAGAGAGAGAGAAAGAGAGAATATGTTAAAGTTAAAGCCAAACTATTTTTGGCGATAAACTCAAAGCTATACGGTATGACCTATTCAAAGTCAAAGTTCATTAAGCCTTAAGTGTGTCATATTATGGTTTTTAGAAATAAAAAAATTAAACGAGTTTTGCGACGAGGTCTTTGCCGAAAGTTCATTGGCTTCTTCAGGATTACTGACAGCAAAATTAATCAATTTTTTAGAAATCTAGAAATAGAGCAAAAGTTGATTGGCCTAGTGCAATGTTCCTTCACCTCTTGAATTCGGAGATTATCCGTTTCCCAGAAATCTAAATAAAGAAGCAAGGTTGATTAATCTAGAACAGCAAGGGAGGCCTAAGGCATTGATATTTTCTTGGGAAGTCAACCTTGATATCTTCTAAAAATTGATAATCCATTGAGTGAAGCAAAATATTGAAAACACCTGCAAATGAATTCTAGGAAGTAGAATCTGCTAGGTAGATAACAGTCCTGCTACTTTTATTTTACGAAATGGCGGCTATTTTGTAAAATAATTTAAATGGGATCATATGGCAGGTAATACCTCATTTGAAAGCTCGTGTCAAGTCATTTTCAAAAACATCAAGAACATTAAAGTATTACTACTGATTTACGAGTTTCAACCGAAAAACCACAAAACATTAATTGGCGTTTTTGGGTTGAAACTCATGAATCAGTGATAATATTTTAATGTTGTTGAAAAGGACTTGGAACGAGCTTTCAAATGAGGTATTACTTGCCATATTTAAAACTATTTTACAACATGGCGGCTATTTTGTAAAATAATTTTAAATGCGATCATACGGCAAGTAATGCCTCATTTGAAAGCTCGTTTCAAAGCCTTTTCAACGACAGCGACAACATTAAAATATTACTACTGATTTATGAGTTTCAACCCAAAAACCACAAAACGTTAATTGCGTTTTTGGGTTGAAACTCATAAATCAGCAGTAATATTTTAATGTTCCTGATGTTCTTCAAAAGGACTTGGAACGAACTTTCAAAATAGGCATTACTTGCCATGATCCCATTTAAAATTATTTTTAAAAATGGCGGCTATTCGTCATTTTTAATGATTACGTCGCTGAACACCATCACAACGTTGTATATGTGCTTTAGTTCGGTTTCCCAAAATTTATTAATTTCAGTTTTATGGTTCACAAAATTTCGCTTTAAGGAACATTTAGCTTACAGGAAATACAAAAGCCTGTCATAGCCCTACATATGAATAATTTTTTAACTTTAACATGAAGTGAGATGTACATCACCGAATACATATGAACTAGTTACCATTTTATCGAGTAAAATTCTTCTATTGAGTTTTCAACCCCGCCTTAACAAATATGCGCAAACTAATTTTTATTAAGCAAAATGTGTGGTATCCAATGGTCGGTTTATTTAGATTCTTAATAATTTTTAGCAATTTTAGTAATATTTTATTGACTGGTGGCTGCCTTTACTTTTTACATTTCAAGTATCATTATTATTAATTATTTAATAGTTTAGACGTTATTTCATCTACTTGTTTTGAATTTAATTCATGCCATATTTACGTAAATATTTTTAAACCATTCGTAACAACTCATACTCTACAATTTTCATTTCATTTATGAAACACACACATAATCACACTTTCATAAGCACGTGCTTCAGGAGCCGCAACTAACAGTGATTGGTGGAGAGTGGATAAGCTTCAATCACCATCACTAGGAAAACAATTAAAATAAACACTACTGTGCCGCACCACCGCCACTGCGTCACAGCTGAGGGCTATAGGGCCTGGAGCTACAACAGGGTAGACAGCAACCACACCCTGACATGGCCTGTCTGTGAGGAAATCCAGGTAGGAAAAGGCTCCGCATTCTATTCCCACCCTAAGGGGGAGGGCGGGCTGTTTGAGCTTTCCAAGCTCCTTCAGCCACAATCATGGATTCCCAGGATACATACATTATGTATATACGTATGGTGGGATTAAGGATGGGTATGGTCAGGATAGGCTGGGAAGGAACGAAGTTAGAATTCTGAGGGGGAAATACTACCCCAGCAGTCGCATAAGTAGCCTCACATGCGTATAGGCAGTGACCATGCCGCTACATGCGTATGAAAAAACCTCATAAGGATAGACGGTAACGGGAATCAAACCCATTACCAGATACATCGTTCAATAAAAGTGGAGTGCAGTATCAACGTTCGAGCTTCTGCTCCACGATTGATAAGGTTGTGACCCACACTAACCACCGCCTACGTCACATTCACTCACGTGTGGGACTATTGAGGCTGGGGGGTAGGGTAGCCGTGCTCCAAATGATTCTTTCATGTCCAGCGCCCGCTTCTTGGCCTCGACATCATACATACAAAAGCAAAAATAGAAAAACGAACACGTTCAACTAAAATAAAAACAAAAAAACGTCAAATCCGGTAATTTAAATGTGCCAATCAGTAAATCTCATTAAGATGCTTATTAGTAAAGATTATATTCAATAACAAGCACTTGTTCGTCTTTAGAATGTCCCAAATATTACGATACTAAACAAAATACACAAAACTTTCTCTGTTCAAATAAGCTTTATACTCAATTAATAATAAAAAATAAAAAGTGTAATTCTAAAAATTTTTATCACTTCAGTATTCACATACAAATAAAAAATTTGGATTTCAAAGTTCATTACCGCCCCAACCACAGAAGTCGGCATGGAAACCACCATCATTGAATACATTTGAAACTAGGAGCTAGTGCATTACAAGACTTTCTTCCAAAATACTAAAAAATATATGGGGTATTTTTATATCTTTGACATATTCAGCTGTTTTAGAAATATTTAATAAAAACCACCCCCTCTCTGAGACATGCAGATATCATGACCGATTTTGACGAAACAGGACCAAACGTTGTAAAATGAGCTAATAAGTCCATTTAGCTATAGTGAAAAAAAAAGTCGATTGCATAACCTTCCATACCTACATATGTATATGTAGGTTGAAAGTTAAACATATCTCGCTTATCTTTTAAGATAACTATAGACTGTTTCATATCATTTTAAAGCAAATTTCGCTCCCTTTCAAATAAAGTAAGAATATGTGTATGTTGCACCAGCAATACGAGAAATGTTTTCATTTTCCGGAAAAACCGGAAGTAGGGTTATCATCAGGATAATATCATTTCATTAGTGCAAATGAACAATGTTTAGTTCCAAAATCCCAAGTTTGTAACCAAAATAGTTAGAAAGTTATAACAATATCAATATTAAATATTTGAAAATTCATATCTCCTATACTAGTAGCTTTAGAAGAAGCAGGTTAGTTGCATTCATAGGAATGGCTTGTTTCCTAGAAAATATATGTAAAAAAATGCTTAGAGGGAATTTTGAATAAATCAATTTCGAATAATTGCTTAAGTTTGGCCCCTTAAATGTAGGCAAATTTATATCATAATTTAATACGTAAAGAAACCTCTTTAAAGAACCTTTATTTAATTACGCATATCTATCTCCAATTTTTTTTTATGATTGTGGACCTGAACAGGCTCAATTTGGCCTATCGCGTTAAAGCACTCAGGAACACTTAGGAGGATGGATAGAGGGATAATGAATTGCCAATAGATGCCTATGAACAGCTGCCTTAAACTTTCTCATATCATAAGTGAGAGAAAAGCAGGAACTAGGGAGATCATTCCAGAGTTTAGAAGCCGTGTAGAAAAATGTGGATTGCGCACGTTTGGTACGACAAGTGGAGATTTGTACTGCATACTGATGATGTGCGAACCGAGTGTTTCTCGCAAAGATAGCCCGAGAAGGTATAAAAAAATATAATTCAGCAGCACAATAGCCGTTGTAATAACGATAATACAAAGAAAGAACTGAAACCATCCTTCAATGCTCAAGGGACTGTATGTGAGAAGTTAAGGACGGGTCATTGATAAGCCTAATCGCTCTCTTTTGAATACGATCAACGATATCGAGAGCGTATTGGGGAGCACTAACCCAGAGGTGAGAATTATATTCCAGATGAGGCCGAATTTGGGCCTTATACAGCAGAAGGAGTTTTCGAGAGGTAAAGTACTGCTTAGATCTGTACAAAAAGCCTATTTTACGAGCAGCTGTTTTGGTAGTTGACAGAAGATGGTCAACCCAAGAGAGATTTGAAGATACAGTCATACCCAACAAAGTAATAGAGTCTGAAAACTTAAGAACTGAGCCATTCATACTTACAACAGGAAATGATCTATCTTTTTTGGCGGACACAAGGCAACACTGAGTTTTGTTAGCATTAAATTTAACTGGATTATTTCTTCCCCATTCGAGAATACGTTGAATGTCTTTGTTGATTGAATTTGCCATTTGAGCTTTAATTTCTTGATTTCACATAGAATGTGGATTATCACTATGAGTAGACTGAGATAAACTACAGTGAAGAGTGCTATCGTTAGCAAAGCAATGGATGGGGTTAGTTGTTGAAGAAATAAGGTCATTTAATGACAGCAGAAGAAGTGTAGGCGGTATAACGGATCCCTGTGGTACGCCCGCGTTAATGCTAACTTCTTTTGAAAAAAGCCATCAACTACGACAAGGACACTAGAAACCCAGTTCATGAGCGTATCATTTAACCCAAATGAGATGAGTTTGGCAAGTAAACACTTATGCCTAACTTGGTCGAATGCCTTTGGGATATCTAAAGGGACTACAACTGTTTCACCGGACTGTTCTACTGTATTGTTCCAAACGTGGGTCACATATGAAAGAAGATCACCTGTTGAACGACTTTGCCTAAACCCATATTGGTGGTCACTAAGGAGTTTGTTAGTTTCAAGGAGCGTGAGCAGTTGCTGATTGACGGCTTTTACCATTTTAGACAAAATGAAAGTGATGGCAATTGGTCGGTAGTTTGAGGGATCGGTCTTATCGCCTTTTTTGGGAATAGGTTGAACATTTGCTAACTTCCATTATGAAGGAAATTCCCCAGAAGACATAGAGATCGTATAGAGCTTAGGTAGGACTGGTACTAGTTCGGGGGAACATTTCTTTAAGACAATAGCTGGGATACCGTCTGGGCCAGTCGCCTTATTGAGATCAAGCCAACTGATGATCGATTCCAGGAGCTGGTACCGTAAATGAATTGGTTTCATAGCGTATGAAGAAGAGTTGACTAGGGGCACATCCTTTCCAGAATTATTGAGACACGAGTTTGATGCAAACAAATCCACAAAAACATTGGCTTTGTCTACAGAATCAGCAACTACCGATCCGTCAATAGATGTCAGGGGGGGAAATGAAGATGATCCAAAGCTTTTAGTAATGGCTTTATCTAAAGACCAAAATTTACGACTGTTTAAAGGAGATGTAGCTAGTTCATTGCATTTTCGTTGTTCGAACAAGTTTTTAGTTTTAGTGATGACACTTTTGCAGATATTTCTAGCACCAACGTATTCTACATGACTGTCAACCGATTTATTAGATTTCCATTTAATGTAATATTTATTTTTTAAATATTACACAAGCCTTATTCAACCAGGGTTGGGAACGTGAATGACCTATATGGTACTGTTTTTTGAGAATGTATAACTCCATTCCCATGAGGATGACTTCAGATACTGAAAGAGCGATGTCCGAAGAAGAGGACGACTTAAAACAATATTCACGCCATGGAAAGGTTGTAAAGAAATCCCGTAAATTACTCCATCGAGCTGACTTAAAACACCACAAGGTTCCATCGGTTTTGCGAGCAACAGTGGAATTAGGTACGGTTGAAATGATTTCTATTAGACAATGGTCGGAAAGACCTAAAGGCGAAAGAACGGAAGTTTTATAAACAAGAGGGTTTGATGTAAGAATGAGATCTAGAAGATGTGGAGTATGGTTAGGGTTATCAGGGATTCTTGTGAGTTCAGAAATCATTTGTGTGAGATCACATGAAATAGCAAATGTTTCTGCACTATGACCAGCGGGATTTGTAGTAGATAAAAAATTGGAGCCAATTAGAGTTATAAACATCGAAATCACCTACAATTGAGATATCGCAAGATGGAAACTGAGACAGGAGATAGTCAACTTTCATACTAAGGTAATCGAAGAAGTCTTGAAAGTTACTGTCATTAGGAGACCTATAAATGCAACAGTAGAATTTCACAAAATTAGGACCAGAATGTTTAAACCAAATCACGTCAAAATTTTTATTTTCTAAGAAAGAAACCCTCTTGCAAGCAATTCTGTCCTTGATGTAGGCACATACGCCTCCTTTATATCGACAGCTAGAGTGAAGGTGGTATTGAGGAAATTGCAAGTCGGGTGACTCGGAGCTTTCAGAGGAGACTTGTGTTTCAGATAGAAACAAAATATCAGGTTGTAATTGTTCAAGATGTTGGTGAATAGCATTAAGATTCTTTTATATCTTGAATGGCATCGGAAATATATATTTCTACAAAAAAAATGTGTATGTGACTGTAACTGCGGCCATATTCCATTTTGAAACGTTTAAAGAATTGCACGAAAATGTATTTTATGCGAGTTATTGATGCCCTGAATTTCAACCTTTTATGTTAAAATTTGAAAATTTTCCCCCAAAATAACACCCTTATTTTCACCCCCTGTATACCTATTACGTTTAAGGGCTTGTTTTGTCGACATAATTGTCTCGTAAGCATTCATTTCAAATTTCATCAAAATCGTCCGTATAGTTTCGGCTGGCAAGTGACCACTGACACACATAGACAGACATTTTGAAAAAAAATTTTTCTGGTTCAGGGAGTCGTAAAACATGAATTAATTCAATGTGCTTTTCGAGATGTTTGACTCTTCCGTAACCTTTTGCCCATTTTGTATGTAAAAAAGTATTGAACAGAAACCAGTCCCAGGAAAGTAAGTAAATCCAAGCAAGATACAACGTTTAAGTATTCGTGTCCACACTTTATCTTACAACAAAATGTTACATCTATTTTTTTAGTGGTATATAACAGTTTTAGAATCATTTAAACAGCGCGGTCAATAATAAAACATTTCGCTGCATTAAACGATAGCTCACATCCATCATTTATATTATTTGTTTCAGAAGCGCATTTCATTGCAGACTGTAGTGATATTAAAGGTACAAACGATGATACTTTTACAGGATCGATTCTTCCGTCTTTGGTAAGTATATGTAGACCGTTATGAATACATCTCCAATAACACATTAAAGCGTAATTTTCAGGAAACTCTAAATTATTTATCATTCTATCTACCAAAACTGGTTCAACTCCTGATTCTTGGATACATGCATAATGCAACTTTGAAACGATTAAATTCCATTTCTGCAGTATTGATTTAAGCACCTTAAACAAAGAAAATTCAGTATAATGATATTTTGTAAAGGAAATGTGACACTTTACTGCTTTTTTACTTGCTACCGCTATAAAACAAACGAAGAAAAAATAAATGAACAGCTTCATATTTAATGTTCTTTACTTAATATATTCTTTGACGGATATGGACGTTGGTGCTTTTGTTGATATAAAACAATAAAGATACCGGCTTTTGTTGGTTAAAATATGTAAAATCGATTGTATTGTATATTTTAAACACTATTGTACCGCAAACTCTTTGATAAATGTTTTAATAATTAACCTAATTAGCCTAATTCAAATTTAAACACATCCGTAACATTAACAACACTATTATTACTATTACACATTAAAAAAATTATAATTGTAATAATGACAAAAGAGGAAGTATGAGAAATGTCGCTTCTGTGCATTTGTTGGGACGGAAGGGCAACCGCTTTGAATGAAAGTATATTGAAAATGCCCACAAGTATTTTCATTAAATATTTGTTGTATTAGTTTATCATTTCGTTGGTTATCATTCGTGTGGTTAAAATTTACCGTAGATTCTTTTTGTTTTCTTGAATTTTTGGATATTAAAATTATGTAATGTAGGAATTGCAGAGGAATTTTTTTGTTCTGTCGTATTAGATTAGAAAAAATAGGTATATTCGAGTATAAAGTTTGTAAGCACTAAGTTAGTTACAAATATTACTTTGTTTAACGACGTTTGGATTTATTGCAAATTGGAGTGGTATGTAGCGCCCAGTTTTTGGGAATGGCATGTATACTTTTAGGTTTTTGTTTGTAAATAGAATGAAGTTTCTAAATTAGGATTAGGTTCCACGCATTAACAAGAGTAAAATAGCAAAAGGAATTTTATATTGCAGTATTTTTAGTAAATAGTGGATAACTTTATTTTTAAGTCATCATTAATTTATAGTTTGGTTTGAGTCATTGAAAATTGCTTTTTTGTGGTTAAAATTATTTCAGGAAAGTGCAGCTTTGCTGATTTAAAACGTAGGCAGCGGAATGGCGGAAGACATTTCTGATAAACTAGTTTAAGTAGACAAAGATTATGGTTTTTATAATACGTTGGTTAGGAGTCGATTTTTCGAAGTTTAGAGGCAGCGAAAACAGATCATGTTACACTTTTTTTCGAAGTACCTTGACGGTGAAACTTAATGCTAGTGACGTAATTTTCCCAACTCGGTTCCCGAAAATCTTCTCGTTGTTACCGCGCTTACGATTTGAAGGTATTAATTTTTTTATGATTGGTGATGTGGCGTGAAATGTAAGATGGCGAAATCTGTTAAAAATTCGCGATAGTGTTAGTTGGCGTCAAGCTAAAGAGGAAGTAGGTTGTTGGGACGCTTTTGTATAATTTGCATGCATCCGGTGCATTTTTCTAGTAAACCGTTGGCCCTAGCAACTTCCATAAGGTATACCTTTCTGAAGCAGAAAAGATGGAAACCTGTATGTGGAGCCCTCCATCAGTAATAAAAAAACTAAGGTCATATTTAAATTCTGCGTGATAAAAAGTCCCTGTATACAAAATTTCGTCCTCTTATTACATCATTGTAAAAAGATATTTAAAAAAAAACAAAAAATAATTAAACTTCAACACCCTATATCTTTTAAACAAAGGCGTTGCGGACCTAAGTTCATAGGAACTTTTTTTCTTATTTTAGTGTCCTCTATCGCGTGGTACCATGCACGGCATTTTTTTATGTCACCCTGTATATATATATATATATATATATATATATATATATATATATATATATATATATATAAATAAGACATTTTTCTTTGAAACTTGTGTAAATAAACGTACAAATTAATTCATCGTTTCGGGAACCTCCTTTGTTCCCTTTGTCAAGAATTTATTTTGACAATTACAGAAATTGAAATAAGGTAACTATTTTGAACAAGCACAGAATATGAAACAAGGTAACTAATTTAACTTTTAATCTGGACGAGTGTGTTTGACTTCGGGTAGTGGGTCTAGTACATGATGTAGAAGGTGCAGAAGTGGGGACGTCAGGAATAGTTGCAGCACAAGTGTTTGAAATTTCTAGAAGATTTGGAGTTGGTTAGAATGTCTAATCAACTTGTTTAATGATATTCTTCCAAATTTGTGGCATTCTAGAAGTGTCATCTCGTTTATTGAGGGCGTTTGGTCTTCTTTCAATTTCAACTGCTTCTCTAATAATTCTTTCTTGTAAGGTATATAGAGGTGCAATTAAACGGATATTGTTGGTGTTAATGTGGTGTCCTGTATCTAAATGATGTGCAGCTAAAGACGATGATGGATTGTGCTGCTTAATTGCTAGTTGGTGTTCATCGGCTCTCGCATATAATATTCTGTTAGTTTGTTCGATATAAGTTCTTCGACAGTTGTTGCACGGTATCTCATACACTCCTTTGTTTTCATTAGGAATTTTGCCTTTGGGGTTTCTTAAAAGTTGGGACAAAGTTGAATGTGGTTTGAATACCGGTCTGAAGTCGTTTTTGGGAAATTTCTTTGCTATTCTGTCTGTAATTCCTTTTATATAAGGTAGAATAACAGGAATCTTGCGTTCATTGTTTGACAAGTTATTGTGTCTTGATCTTCTTACTTCGTTGGTAATTTTCAATATTTCTTGATCTTTGTATCCATTTTGAACTAGTATTTTATTAATAATCTTCATCTCTTCCGTTTTAGAATTTTGGTCAGATAAGTGGTAAGAGCGGTATATCAAGGATTTCATAACGCTATATAATTGACCAGGATGGTAATGCGAGAGAGAGTTCAAGTATCTATTCGTATGAGTTGGTTTTCAATAAACTTTGTGTGTAAATTTACCATTAGGGAGTCTTCTTATTAAGGTGTCCAAAAAAGGGAGTGAATTATATTCTTCAACTCCCACAGTAAATTTGATGTCGTGAATGTTAATATGTCCTAGAAAACGGTTCAAGTTTCCTTTCCCATGGGACCAAACTGCAAATGTGTCGTCAACATAACGAACCCAACATTTAGGTTTTAAATCTGCAGATTTTAAAGCAATGGTTTCAAAATGTTCCATGTATACATTCGTAAAAGCTGGAGAGAGTGGCGAGCCCATAAGTGCTCCTTGAATTTGCTTGTAGAATTGTCCTTTGTATGTAAAATAGGTTGAGTGCATGCAGTGGTTTATCAATTTGAGTATATCTTGGTTTATTGAGTGTTTTCCTTCTAGAATTTTCATCGTGTCTTCAATAGGTATTTTGGTGAAAAGTGACGTTATGTCGAAGCTAACTAAAATATTATTTGGAGCCAAGGGTACAATTTAGAGTTTGTGTAGAAAATCATAAGAGTTTTTGATATAGGAAACAGCAATTTTACAAATCGGTTGAATAATTTTTGCTAGATAACGAGCAAGGTCATGAGTAGGAAAAAAATGTCTTATTTAAACATTAATACTTGTGGAAATATAATATATATATATATATATATATATATATATATTGTGTGTGTGTTGTGTGTGTGTGTTGTGTGTGTGTGTGTGTGTGTGTGTGTGTGTGTGCGTGCGTGCGTGCGTGCGTCGCGTGCGTGTGCTGTGCGTGCGTGTGTGCGGCGTGTGGTGTGTGCGTGTGTGCGTGTGTGCGTGTGTGCGTGTGCGCGTGTGCGCGTGTGCGCGTGTGCGCGTGTGCGCGTGTGCGCGTGTGCGTGTGTGCGTGTGTGCGTGTGTGCGTGTGTGCGTGTGTGCGTGTGCGTGTGCGTGTGCGTGTGCGTGTGCGTGTGCGTGTGCGTGTGCGAGTGTGTGTGCGCGTGTGCGTGTGCGTGTGCTTGTGCGTGTACGTGTGCGTGTGCGTGTGCGTGTGCGTGTGCGTGTGCGTGTGCGTGTGCGTGTGCGTGTGCGTGTGCGTGTGCGTGTGCGTGTGCATGTGCGTGTGCGTGTGCGTGTGGTGTGCGTGTGCGTGTGCGTGTGCGTGTGCGTGTGCGTGTGCGTGTGCGTGTGCGTGTGCGTGTGCGTGTGCGTGTGCTTGTGCGTGTGCTTGTGCGTGTGGGTGCGTGTGTGTGTGCGTGTGTGTGGGTGTGTGTGTGTGCGTGTGTGTGTGTGTGTGTGTGTTTTTTTTTTGTTGTGGTGATAATATACGTATAGCGTTGTGAATTGAGGGAATTAGTTCGTACTGAGTGTATAAGTATGTGAGACCTCATTTCTTTATCATTGCGTATTATTATTTACGCAGTACCAAACTTAAAGGGTAATATATTTTGATTACGTTCAAGTTACCGAGTGGTTTATTTATTCTATGGGAATTTTGATTTACGCAACTTTACAGGAGCCAATTATTTTGATGAAAGTTTTAACGTAACAAGTTGTGAGAGTTTTTTCTGCTAGATTATTTGCTGTTTTTGAGTTTTTTTGATATCATCTTATTTTAATATTTCACGTAACATAAAACTAGAGTAAATAGGTTTGATGACCGATCAGCTAGTCTATTAGCCCGTCATTTTATTGCGATTACGCGCAGATATTTTGAAGTTTTGTAGGAAACATCGGACCGAGACTCGTTCACCTGGTTTGTGACAATAGGTGCACAAGTTTTATTTGTTTGTTTGGAACTTAGCCGTGAACTTATCGCATTTAGATATTACGACCCCTTTATTGACGTTTATAAACATTCTGGCGCCCACATGATTTATGGCTTACCCTTATTCTATCAATCCTAATCGTAAAATCAACAACACGCACACCCCCTTTATTCCACTGAGCTTCCTTATCTATTACTTCTGAGCTACTGCCATTTTCTCCCGTAACTGAACAACCGAAAAATGTATTGGCTTCAATGTGCAAGAACCGAAGGTTTAGTTTAACGACGTTAGTAGTCAATTTTGACTCAGGTATCTAATGTTCAACTACAATTAAAAACTAAATCTTATAGTATTATCATAACTAAATTTTTCAACTGTCAATATTTGACATTTGATCTTTATACCGATAAAGCAGTAATACCACTCTAAATATTTTCTATTTCAACTCAATATTTTTATCAGACAGAATCGGCAAATTGGCTGTTCAACCGTAAACTCACACGTCCTAAGGAACCGTGATTTTGTCATTTATATTGATCTCGTTGTGAAAACAAGTTTTGAACTAAATTTTGAGTTAACGTAGTAATGCCATGCTTATAATCATTTTTTACTAGTGATATTCAATTAAAATGAAAATTTCTGTATTTAACAAGCTGGAGATACAGGAAACAATACGTTAAAATGCGTAATTAAAAAACTTATAATGTTGCCATCGTTCTCATAAGCTCTCTGAAAATGTAATTTTGCGGTTTGCATAGTCACATACAGATTTCGTAATGTAAAAATGATTACTAAAACCTTTTTTGATTCTAAACTATTTGAACTAACGTAATGCACTTTAGTAACTTTAGTAAATAACGCCCGTTTACTTAAAAATAAGATTATTAAAGTAATTAGATGTTCTACACACCCACGCACGCACCCATAGCCTCACACACATAACACTCATGTGGTTATCAGGAAAATGTCAACCAACAAACGACATACTAAGTCTAGTGGGATATTGCTTCAACAATACTTACTTGATCCACGATACAGAGAAATGGAAGGAATACCGATGGGATAAACTCTATAGCCAGTAGTTGTTACATTCATGTAAGACTTCGAGACCAAGGCACTAGAATCAGCGCCGGAGAAACCGAAACGTTGGATAAGGTACGTCGACTGTACGTCTGTTATATAGATACATAAAGTGAAGGAATTAGCAGAGTCCTGGATCATCCCAACGCCAGACACGATAGGATCAATTCAAAATGGACGTAGATAAAGAACACAAACAGGCCTTCCTACATGTTTTGGTCTAGAAGACACAAGACGGCACGGTGCACCGCAAAAGTGGACACACACACACACTCACCCACACACACACATACACACACACCCACACGCACGCACGCATGTACGCACGTATACACACCCACACACACATACACACACCAATCGTTACTTGAACGTCAAGTCTCATCACCATCCAGCGCAACTACAATCAGCGGCAAAAACACTCATAAATAGATCGAACCGCCTAACATACGGTGACATCTGGCAACAAACAAGCCCGTACTTCTACAAAATGGGTTCTCCAGATACAGAAAGCAGAAGAACCATCGAAGACAAAAGAAAAGATAAGAAGCAGCCTATGCCCAAGAAATGTTCGCTACATGTGATAGGTGTGATATACAAGGTAGAAAAACTCCTGAAGAAACACAACATTGAGACTGTCTTTACCACCAACAAGAAGACCGGATATATGCTTCAGAACCCGAAGACGAAAATTACACTCAAGGAGCAAAATAAAATAACGAACATTTCAGGCGAAGTAGAGAAAATACCGTCCAACATGAACATTTCGAACGATACACAGGAGTTCCCCAATACACGAAAGCCGCTTCTAAAGAAGCACGGACCAGCTACCACACGAAAAACGCACAATCCACTAGAAAAAAGAAAAACCGAAGGAGAAAGGAAATAAGGTAATAATAGGAACCATAGTCGAAGTGTAACGGAAAATTACAGAGCATGTGACACTTCAACTACAAATATCACTGGACAACAACCAAGATACCAGTTTGGTTTGAATCACAAGAAGTCGAGCACTGATCACTTAAAGATGGCTGGTTCAATTCAGCTGAAACGCCGTGATGGAGGAAACCGAAACAGACAACGTGAAGAAACCCAGAACAAAAACAAGTTCTTCTCAGGACTAAGCCTGATGACGAAAGCGGATTACGCTTGCGAAACGCCGCGCTACAAAAGAAAGAACTGTGGAAATAGTCAACACGAAACCATAAACCACTCACAATTACTTTGCTACTCTTATTTTAAAATCAGGATACATCCAGGTCCCGTTGGAAGAAGACCCCAAACGTTTCACAACTTCTGTAACAGTGCCATTATGAATCAAGTGCTTTCACTGCTTCCTTGAAATCCTGTTCTATACTTTGATGACTTTTTTCATACGTCAGACTGATTGATCGAAGCGCCAAGTAACCTAAACAAGTGCTGTTTCCCATAAACCTCAGTTAGGTCGCTGGAATTTAAAATTGAATAGTGATGGGACCTCTCGAATGAAAATAATCAATCATTTGATTGTACGGATATCTAGAGATATTTCGAGTGGTTATACGAAAATCATTCGAATGGTTTGTTGATCGAAATGAGCACTCACTCCGCCCGTCACTCATCATCGTATTCATTAGTTCTTCTTTCTTTTCGTCTCCAGGCTTCAGCGATCAGATCGAATTATTATTACACTGCAGCTTCGGTCGAAGTCGGGAACGCCACATTTCTAGCCTGACATACGGGATATATTTACTTGCACCGTGTTTAGTTTGGAAATATCAAAGCGCGTATTTCGTTTTGTTCAAATTTTATTCAATCATTCGACATCAACGAACATTAAAAACAATTCTTATTCAAGTTTTCAGGTTTGCATGCATACGCAGCACAATTCTAAATACAACAAATTCCTAAATTAACTGGGCTTCGTACACAGTACATTAAGAATGATTTTCCGGTTCACTATTTTAAGGGAATGTGTGCTTAGGTATTCAGGGCTGGGTAGTGGCAGGAAGCTGGCGGAAATAGTAAATAGCAGGTACGGGTATCGCGAAGTAAACGAAATTGGGTAGGCAGGATTAGTAATCGGAACACAAAAGATACATAGGCAAATGTAAACAGAATATTTGTAAGAATAGAAATACGAATCGAAGTGATTTGGGAAGCGGGCGGTCGGGTATTTATAGAGCAAATTGGACGGGACCAGGAAAGGCGTGCGCAACTGATATAATTTATAAACAAGACAGGAAGGCAGTTGCGGAAATAACCAGAAAATATGTTTTGACAGGAAATTATATTCTAGGACAGGAAAATTAATTGGGAAGAATTTTTGGATCATTACAACGTAAATCCATCAATTTGTAATCCCTGTAATTTAAACTCAACAAATAACGAAACGTCTAATCAACAAATGTGATTAACCACTCTCAGCACCGCTAAACAACGAAAAAGTCAAACACATTTACAGAATATTGTCCGAACCCCCTGAGACATAAGATGAAAAAGTATACATACTCGAGCTGTTTCTCAACGTAACGGTCGGGTATGTCGTATTACAGCAATCGGTATACTGCAGCTAGAATGAGACAACGGATATTGAAGGCTACTTGTGACAATTTCGGTCATTTTGGAGAACAAAGAAACTATGAAACGGCTTTGTGAAAACTACTGGTTGCTTAGGCTGAGAAACTACGTGGAACGGTATATATGTCGTGCTTGGTGCCTTGCTTGTATCATAAATGAAATTCCGGAAAAGAGGAAATTTTACACACTATTATCAAAGGTGTGGGACCTCTACAAACCTTTCATGTAAACGATCTTGGTCCATTCCCAAATTCCAAAAGAGGAAACAGCTATCATGTAATTGGAGTTGATGCTATCACGAAAATCGTATTTTTACTAGCAGCTAAATGTACCAGGATAAATCATGTGTTGAACAGCTTTAAGGACATTTTGGCGACCTAGAGGGTCTCTAAACTTTTCACATCTGACCAAAGGAGTTCGCTTTTATAAACTCAGTTCCAGTATTTTTGTCAAACGAACAACACCCGACAGGTAATTTACGCTTCTGTACCCTAACAGCAAATGGTCAGGTAGAATGACTTAACCGTGCTGTGATTGCAACACTATTACCATCCACTCCAGGAAAAGAACTATAAGATGAATAAGTACGCACAGACCAATTTAAATTTGTGAATAAATCTACTAAAAAGACACCTAATTAGCTATTCCTAGGTTATACGAGGATCACTGCTAAAGTTCGCGGAATCAAGTACTTGCAATGCTAAGATTCTACGATTGTCATAATCGTAAAATTTGACATTTTATACCAACTGACAGTCTGATTTTAAACAGAACAGTTTCATTTCAGTAGAATTTTAAAAGTAGTAAGTTTGTGAAAAATGGATATTTCGAATCGTGATTTTCGAGTGACGATTTTTTATAACTTTCTGTTTGGTTTACCGCTACATCACTGTGTGGAAAAACTGAAGTTATTGTTTGGTGATGAAGCGCCGTCAAAAATCATGGTCTAGAAATGGTTCGCAGAATTCAAACGTGGAATACCTACTTTTGATAACGATTTTCGCGAGGGCCGACCAGGTACTTCTATTTTCACAAAGGATATTGATGCTGGGCGTGAAATGAGTTTGTCAGATCCACATGCAACATACAGTGAGATGCAGGCATCTTTGGGCATTGCACCGAACAAACATATACGATTTTTAAATGTCAGGAAGTTTTGTAGACGTTGGATTTCTCACAATCTGACAGAAGCTCAAAAAAGCACGTATCAAGTGGTGCAAGGAAATGCTTAAAAAATTTGACCGTGGTCGTTCAAATTCTGTATATTACACTGTAACAGGTGACGAAATATAGATATATTCATATGTGCCAAAAACTGAATAGCAATCATCGGTATGGGTGTTCTAAAATGAATCTAAACCAAAAAAAGTGGTGCGCTCTCGAAGCGTTTCAACGAATACGATGGCTTGTTTTTTCGGAAAAACCGGTCATGTTGCATCTGTTGCATCTGAGGATCGAAGAACTGCTGATTGGTATACTTCAATTTGTATCACCCAGGTGATCTGAGAAATTGGAAAAAAACAATATAAATAAGCGAATCATTCTGTATTATGACAATGCAAGTGCGTACATAACACGACGAATTACAAATTTTTTTACTAGTCAAAATATTACGACTTTTTCCAGTGTCCCTCGTATATGACGCAATAGCAGTGACGCTTATTGACAGATGAAATTAGGCAAATTCCAAATATAATGCAATACTTGATGTCCATCAAAGAGGAGGTAGCGGAAAGAATTATTTCAGCCCAAACTTAACAAGAAACACCACTTTGACAAAAGTGAAACAAGCCAAAGAGCTATGAGAAACACAGTTAGGTGGTAATTGTGAGACAAACACATACGACCCGTACATTAAACAAAAATACTACGCTGGTTAAGACTGTCCTGCAAAATGGTAGGTGCGTTGTCAAGTCATAGATGGCTCTCACCGCATCTTACGATCATCCAAGTACCAAAAGCCTGTTGCTGTCAACAGAATACCAGGAGGGGTTTCTGATAACCCCTACGATGGAAGCGGTGAGGATGGAGTGTTCTAACTTCAAATGAAGATGAGTCGCACGACCGAGTATCAGGATGGCCGAACTGTAAGAAGTGTTCATAATTCTCAATAAACGTCTGATCGCCTGCAACCTGATACGGTTCAAAAAATAGTTTCGTAGCAATATATATATATATATATATATATATATATATATATACAGGGTGATTTTTAAGTTGATGCTTTTTTTTTAAACTGTGTATAGAACTAATTAAAATAAACAACTTTTTCAAATAACATTTTTTAATTAACTCAAAAATAAAAGATTTTTAAGTTGATGCTTTTCTTTAAACTGTGTATAGAACTACTTAAAATAAACAAATTTTTCAAATAACATTTTTTCGTTTTGCTTTAATTGTTGCTGCTGCCCGTTCTATGCGCCCAATTAATTATTCCCGCGTGTTTACCGGTGTAGCCTCACCACGCATATTCGAGTTGTTATGGAACTGCAAACAATCTCTGTGATAAGACGGCTGTTAATTTTGTTTTGTTGCTGTTTACACTTTTTATATCAAGCAGAAATGTGTCAATTTGTTGTCAGTTAATCGCGTGTTAGATATCAGTCGGTTTGTGAGTATTGAAAAATAAATAATGGCTCATGTGTATGAAAATAATGAACTCGTGGGCATGCTGTTGATTTATGGGGAGTGTCGTCAAAGTGCGGCTGTAGCCGCAAGGCTGTATGCAGAACGCTTTCCATTAAGAGTGCATCCGACATCTCGTAGTTTTATAAATCTCGTTCAGAGGGCAAGGGATACTGGTTATTTAAAAGAACATCGTGGAGGGCATGTAAGAAGATCGAGACAACCTGTGAATATGCAGAATGAAGAACAAATGTTGAATATTGTTGAGGAAGATCCATCGATAAGTACTAGAGGAATTGCACGTGAGGTTGATGTAAGTGAAACAAAGGTGTGGAAAACATTGCGGGAAAATCAGTTGTACCCATTTCACGTTCAACGTGTACACGCGCTACTTCCTCAAGACCATCTCCGTAGAGTTGAGTTCTCTGCATGGCTATTACAAAACAATACAGATCATTTGAATTTTACAAGAAAAATTTTGTGCGTGGACGAGGCAATATTCACCAAAAATGGAATCAACAATTTCCGCAATACTCATGTTTGGTCATTTGAAAATCCCCATGCTATACGGAGATCAAGTTTTCAAGAAAGATTTTCCGTAAATGTTTGGGCTGGAATTGTAAATGGAATACTCATTGGTTCGCACATCTTGCCAGACCGTTTAACGGGCGAGAATTATCTGAATTTTTTGGAAAATCATCTTCCTAATCTGTTGGAAGAATTGCCACTGGATATAAGGCAAAACATGTGGATTCTACAAGACGGAGCACCTCCTCATTTTAGACGAGAAGTGCGGGAGTTCTTGGATTATATTTTTCTAAACAGGTGGATTGGTCGAAATGGGCCAATTGCGTGGCCACCTCGCTCACCAGACCTTACACCATGCGATTTTTTCT
Source organism: Vesta saturnalis (assembly GCA_036346205.1). Taxonomy (NCBI): domain Eukaryota; kingdom Metazoa; phylum Arthropoda; class Insecta; order Coleoptera; family Lampyridae; genus Vesta; species Vesta saturnalis. Next base: position 446,546 of record JARFJB010002079.1, on the reverse strand, counting down.
GTGCGGTTACATGAAAGCGTTAGTTTTTAAAACACCGGTAAACACGCGGGAAGAATTAATTGGGTGCATAGAACAGGCAGCAACAACAATTAAAACAAAACGAATTTCGTTATTACGCGTTGTCACCAAACAGTGGTTACATCGCGCACAGCGTTGTGTAGAACAGAATGGTGACAACATTGAACATGTCATTTGAAATAGAACTTGACTGCTTATTCCTTTAAAACGAAATATCTCTTTTATTTTTGAGTTAATTAAAAAATGTTATTTGAAAAAGTTGTTTATTTTAATTAGTTCTATACACAGTTTAAAAAAAAGCATCAACTTAAAAATCACCCTGTATATATATATATATATATATATATATATATATATATATACAGGGTGTCCAGTTTAAGATGAGATGCATGGGGATATTGGAAACCGTTAGAGATACGAAGATGGTTAAATGGAGAAAAAGTTGCGTCATTATATGCCCAAGAAGTAACCTTGGTTACATGTCAAAAAATCCCTTCCATTTACTAGACACAGGGTGATAACTGAAAATATGCGTTTTCTAGAAATCGCTATATCTTGTTTCTTGCAAGAGATAAATCCACGATTTTTGCAGGATGGGGGTAACAGGTAGCGAGGATTTCAAAAATGATTTTGAAAAAAATCTAGGCCTACTAGATTTTGAGATAATGCACGCAACTTTCGATTTTCTTATGGACGCCATATTGGATTTTTACATTTTTGAATTCTTCATAAAAATGCTTTTCAACCATATATCATATGTTTATAATCTGCCAATGAGAAAGTGTCAAATTACACAATTAAATTTATATCAAAGCAACCTTGACATATTATGTATTTTAATTAAATGAAAATTAATCTACAAATTAAACTAACTATTGAGAACAATATTATTGATTATTAACATAAATCATAATAATAAAAGTGACAAAAACAACAAAAATAAAATTTAATATTATACTGAATTTTACTATTAATTAATCAAATGCTCGAATAAAACTTCATTCTCCTGCAAACACCATATGCATCGAGTTAGCACTGCATCACAAGAGTTGCTTATCATCTCGCATTTTTGAATTCTTCATAAAAAATGCTTTTCAACCATATATCAGATGTTTATAATCTGCCAATGAGAAAGTGTCAAATTACACAATTAAATTTATATCAAACTAGGCCTTTGCCAATCAACCATCTATTCAATTATTGCAAGAGAATGGAGGTTTATTCGAGCATTTGATTAATTAATAGTAAAATTCAGTATAATATTAAATTTTATTTTTTGTTGTTTTTTGTCACTTTTATTATTATGATTTATGTTAATAATCAATAATATTGTTCTCAATAGTTAGTTTAATTTGTAGATTAATTTTCATTTAATTAAAATACATAATATGTCAAGGTTGCTTTGATATAAATTTAATTGTGTAATTTGACACTTTCTCATTGGCAGATTATAAACATATGATATATGGTTGAAAAGCATTTTTTATGAAGAATTCAAAAATGTAAAAATCCAATATGGCGTCCATAAGAAAATCGAAAGTTGCGTGCATTATCTCAAAATCTAGTAGGCCTAGATTTTTTTCAAAATCATTTTTGAAATCCTCGCTACCTGTTACCCCCATCCTGCAAAAATCGTGGATTTATCTCTTGCAAGAAACAAGATATAGCGATTTCTAGAAAACGCATATTTTCAGTTATCACCCTGTGTCTAGTAAATGGAAGGGATTTTTTGACATGTAACCATGGTTACTTCTTGGGCATATAATGACGCAACTTTTTCTCCATTTAACCATCTTCGTATCTCTAACGGTTTCCAATATCCCCATGCATTTCATCTTAAACTGGACACCCTGTATATATATATATATATATATATATATATATATATATAGCAATGCCTGGGTTAGGGTAAACATAAAAAAGGAGACACTAATTAACGTATTGGAAATACACATGCAACACTTTAAAATAAATAAAGCATGCGTCTATCTGTTTGACGATTAAACGTTCATATTTTTCTTCATGAACATATATATTAATTAGGCTTTCTATGCTTTTGCTAAACGTTATATGAGAGTTTCCTACATTGCTCTGTTTTGTCTGAGTAGATTTTTTTGCTATTATTTTTATCACTCGATCATTTACCAATTTTGTTTTATTATTTTAGTGACAGAGTAGTCCGGTTTTATCTGCTCTATGAAACGTACAGTATTTTCGGGATAATCCGCTACAATGCATTGATACACGATCAAATCAAGATAAAAAAAAAGATAGGCGGGTTCGAGATAAGACAATATGACTGAAATTTGACTTCAAACACCTTACACTTACTTACCCTAAAGCAAAGCTCAAAATCGGAGATAAATATCCCACATATATATATATATATATATATATATATATATATATATATATATATAGCAATGCCTGGATTAGGGTAAACAAAAAAGTAGACACTAATGTCCTAAACGTATTTGGAAGGATGTCTTTAGTTGAACTATTTATTTCACCATCGTAAAAAATATTAGAACTAATAATTGTGATTATCGACAATAATCTAAAATACATAAATAGTTATTACCCAATTTGGAAAATAACAGTTCCACTGATTTGTAAGAGTATAATTCTGAATAGAGTATATTTAAAAACTGTACCAGCCGTACTCTCACTAAATAATAGAGACGGATTCACTGTTTCCTATCTTAAAATAAAACAGGCGTAACTATCTGTGCATAATTTTTGCAATTATATTGTCTTCCATACTGTTTGAAATTTTATCATCAATATATTAGACTTCTGCAGGTGTGATTCACCTTAGTTCGAGTCGCAACTTTTATTTTTGTATAGCAATGACTCAATGGTGACTAATAACGTGATAAACAATAACGGTATGTAACATCTGTATTGTATATTCAACTTAATCAACGAAATAAAAGCAATTAAATTTTGTAATTGGCTTGTCTAAAAGAAATCTAATAAATCATTACTGATTTGTAACACTTGAATTGGATTTTCGCTTTAATTAAACCTCAAAACATAATTTTTGGGGAAGGTCCACTATAGTTCAAATAAAAAATTTATTGTATGATTAACTCTATTAAAACAATTTTTCAATGTCATTATAAATATGCATTGACTTCTGCAATGAAGAAACACAATACAACATTAAGGTTTTCCCTACTAGATCTCAAGCTAGTACTACTCACAAAAAAATTGTAAGTGATTAGAATTAATTGTCCTTACAGATTAATTGAAGTTACAATTCTGGTTAAGATAAGCAATCCTCACTACACAACAATATATAAAATTGATATTTTTTTAAACGAGGTTGAACTCCTTCACCTAATCCTTGGAGTTATACACTCCTGCAACCACTAACAAGCCTCTTCAAGTCGAACACCTAGTCGTCGCACTGCAGGCACTAACTTACGTTTTCCAATTTGTTTACTGAATTTACCAAATTCTTAATTGTTTATAAAGTAAATTTGTTTCATGACGTTAACAAACGCACATGCAAGGCAGTCTTAATGCTTAATTTATAATATACGGAACCTTTATTGGTCAGAAAGGATCATTTTGAAAGTTCCTTTTACCATTACCCCGATTGTTTTATACAATACTGGCGGTACCCGTCGCGCGCTGCTGCGATCTCAGAATGGGGAGGGGATATTTAAATTTTGTGATACACGTGTCTCATAATTATTCGAGTCAATCGACCCATGGAATAAAAAAGTTAAAAAAAACTCAACCCGCCATTTTACCCCCTTAGGGGTGGAATTTCGAAAAATCCCTTTCTTAGTGGATACCTACACTTCAAAAAAACTCTCCCTCTGTCAAGTCTGTAGGACCAGCGGTTTAGACTGTGCTTTGATATATCAGTCAGTCACCGAGTCAGTCAGGACTTTGAATTTTATATACACAGATTACCTATTAAGATTGCTACAAAAATTACTAATCAATAACCTAAAGTTAATAATACCTAAAGTTAAAGTTAAATTGCTCTCTAACTTGATTTGAGTCTAGGTTGATTTCTTTGTTTTGGTACTTCTCACAAAGACTGCTGCATTAACTGAACCTTTAACCAATTTGGTGTATTCACAGTTCATTAGACATTACAACTACCGTTGTAGTACATGGTTACTGAAACTGGATACACCATTACGTCACTTTTGTTTCATGTAGACAGAATGAACTGAAATAAATTGGTTATTCTCTTATTCTGCTTAACGCTGAAACAGTCATATAAGCGATATTAGTGAAAGGAAGAATAAAAAATTAATTATTCCAACAGCATGCACAGATACCAGTGGCTTAATAATAACAAATAAATGCACTCTCGCATTCGCGGTGAGATAAATGGTCGGTGTGTAAGAGAGAAAGTATGAGGGCTTGGGCGCGCGCCGTGTTACAATAATTAAAACGAAAAATTAGGTTATCGCGTTTTTCCGGGAGATTTTACCAATTTTTCTCTTTATAAAAACCTTCCTCAGACTTCAACCATTACTCCAAAAAAAAAAAAAATTGGCAGAATTGGTCCAGCCGTTCTCGAGTTTTGCGCTTAGCAACACATTTGGCGATTCATTTTTATTTATATAGATTTAAAGTTTCGCGTCACAAACGAACCTCAATCTATTTACAAACAAACAAACCGAAAAATATATATGCCATTCCTATAAAACTGTAAACTATAAATAATCAGAATATCCACTAATTCGTTATTTTCATAAACATGAGCCACTATTGTATCGATAGCGTTAACAAAATTACGAAAAAAAAGTAATTGACAGGTTATTTCTTGACAACAAAGATAAACAAAAACAAAATTTTCCAGCCGCCTATGATCAAAGGTTCAATTCAACAATTTGAAATTTGAAATTAAAGCAGCATTAAAACGGTTTTTATTTTCTTAAGCGAAAACGGTGAGTCGTATCAAAAAATAACAAAAGAGCTTTTCTTTTTAGAATTGAACAAGGAATTCAACAAAAATTTATTTAAATTTATTTTTAGAAAACTCCAAGACGTGCCATTTTTTTTCAAAAATGTTACACAACTTTTTTATACACGCGTCGCTGGTAAACCCAACAATATTTTATTTGTTGAAGAATTTCCCTCCCATGTAGCTTTTGACATTTGTAAAATATTGTTTAATTATCTCAAGAGGTTTGGCGGTTATCAATGAATTTTAATTTTTTAAGTAAAACTTTGACATGCTGTATTTCCGCTGATGTTGATATTTCGAAAAAGCGCCAAGGAAAAAAATATTAATTTTTGAAGCCCTATTCGCTGGTGAACTTTGGAATCACTCTGTACACTCGAATATACTTAAATTTTCAATAATCTAATACAAAGCAAAGAATTTCCAAGAAAAAGAAGAATCTAGGGTGAATTTTAACCGCACGTGATAGTCCAACGAAATGATAAACTAATACAACAGAAACCAAATGAAAATACTTGTGGACATTTTCAATATATTTTCATTCAAAGCGGTCCTTCCAAACATATGAACAGAAGCGACATTTTTCATACTTTCTCTTTTTTTTAATTATCGTAATTATAATTTTTTAATGTATAATAGTAATAATAGTGGTTAATGTTACGGTTGTATTAAAATTTGTATTAGGGTATTTGTATTGTGTTAATAATTGGGTTGTTTCTTAATTAGGAATTAATGGTTAATTATTAAAACGTTTATCAAAGAATTTGTGGTACAATGCGTTTAAAATATACAATGTAACCGATTTTATATATTTTAATCATCAAAAGCCGGCACCTTTATTGTTTTATATCAACAGTGCTTCTAACGTACTTTAAGCCAAAGAATATATTATTAAAGAACATTAAATATGAAGCTGTTCATTTATTTTTTCTCCGTTTGTTTTATAGCGGTAGCAAGTAAAAAGGCAGTAAAGTGTCACATTTCCTTTACAAAATATCATTAAACTAATTTTTTTTTGTTTAAGGTACCTAACTCAATACTGGGGAAATGGAATTTGTCCATTATAAACTTGCATGGTGCATGTATCCAAGAATCAGGAGTTGAACCAGTTTTGTTAGATAGAATGATAAATAATTTAGAGTTTCCTGAAAATTACGCTTTAATGTGTTATTGGAGATGTATTCATAACGGTCTACATATACTTACCAAAGACGGAAGAATCGATCCTGTAAAATTATCATCGGTTGTACCTTCAATATCACTACAGTCTGCAACGAAATGCGCTTCTGAAACAAATAATATAAATAATGGATGTGAGCTATCGTTTAAAGCAGCGAAATGTTTTTTTATTGACTACACTGTTTAAATGATTGTAAAACTGCCATATACCACTAAGAAAAAATAGATGTAACATTTTGGAAAATTTTATTGTAGGATAAAGTACAGATACCAATACATAAACGTTGTATTTTGCTTGGATTTTCTTACTTTCCTGGCACTGGTTTCTGTTCATCATTTAGGTTTACTTTTTTTTGTACACATTATGCTTTTTTATATACAAAACGGGCAAAAGGTTACGGAAGAGTCTGTAATCTCAATAATAATCTTAGTAATATTTTATTGCTTAACGAAAAAAAATTTTCAATTAAAGAACAAATATAACCAAAATAAGTACATAAATGTAAAACAAACTACCCAATTAAACTAAAACTAAAACAAGTTTAAACAGTAACTTAATAACATTGTTAATATATATGAATTGGGGAGGAAGAAAAGAGATTAAACAGGAAATAGAAAAAATTATTGCATTGTGTGATATTGCTCAATAGATCGTCAAGTGTTGCGATATTTAATCAATATTAACATCTATAGTATTAAAATTTAAAGACATTAATACAAGTAGGTCCTTTTAATAATGAGTTGGTCTTTGGAAAAGGAATCTTGATAAACGATTGGATACGGTAAAGTTAAGGGACGATGGAAGAAAAGGACAGTCAATTCGGTTGTTAAGTAGGCCATATAAAAATCTCGTGCTGTAGTATTTACGTCTGCGTTGTAATGATGGAAGTTGAAAACTACTTAGGAAATATTTTTCAGGATAGCGCCTCGCCAGATAGATACCATCAATCTTAAAGGAAGCGTATTTCAAGAATGTTCGCTGAACATCTTCGATCGTCCTCATGTGTTTGTGATAGATAGGGTATCATATAAGATTACTATACTCCAGTTTAGACAGAAATAATGAAAAGTACAGCGAGAAAATGATTTGAGTATAATGAAACGATTTGGTGTTTCTAAATATAAATCCCAGCATTCTTTTTGCATATGGTCAGAATATCACTCGAGAAGCTTAGATGCCGACACCTAGATCTTTGGTATCAGAAATCCGGGATAAGGCGAACGAATCTACCAAACAGTAGTAGAGTAAGTTCCTTTTTTTACTAAACGATAATATTTTGCATTTTTAAATGTTTAAATACACGCAATTACTTATACACCAGTTATGAATGACCATTAATTGTTCTTGAAGGGCTATACAGTCACTCAGAGAAGTGATTTCACAATAAATTTTGAGGTCATCAGCCAATAAAAAAAGATTGCGTGAGATTAGACCAGATATATCATTGATAGATAATAAAAATAACAGTGAACTCAAGTTTGATCCTTGGGGTACTCCAGACGAAGCAGTAAATGAGTTCGACGCAAAGTTATTAAAACACACATACTGTAATCGATTGGTTAGGTAGGAAAGAAAAAGAGAAAGAAGCGGATCACTGAAATCAAAATTACGTAACTTACTAAATAGGATATAATGATTGATCTTGTCGAACGCTTTACAAAAATGAGTATAAATTACATCAACTTGGCTATAATTTTCTAAGACTCACAACGCATAGTCCGTAAAGCAAGCAAGATTGATCACAGTTGACCTATTTTGCAGAAATCCATGTTAATGTAACCATACATAATTTTTTACTTGTGGATAAATATGGTCATAAAGGACTATTTCAAATACCTTTAAAAATTCGATAAAACACTTATCGGCCTATAATTAGTAACATCTGCTAAATCGCTACTCTTTAAAACAGGGTGAAAAAGTACACATTGAATTAAAATTTAAAGAAACGGGTATTTTAGTATTTACTCAAATCTATTCAATGATGGTGTATTCCCATATCGCCTTTAGGGGTTGGGGCGGTGATGAACTTAGAAATCCAAATTTTTTATTTTATATGTGGATACTGAAGTGATACAAATGTTTGGAATTACACTTTTTATTTATTTATAACAGAGAAAGTTTTATGTTTATTTTGTTTACTATTCTAGTATTTGAGACAGACAAGGCAAGAAGCGGGCCCTGGATATGAAGTAGTCACTTGGGGCACCCTACCCGGCCTCCCAGCCTCAATAGTCCCGCACGTAGGTGATGGTTAGTATGGATGACCCACTCATCGATCGTGGAGCAGAAAATCGAACTTTAATACTGCAACCCGCTTTTATTGAACACTAAGCACTCGGGAGGTAATGGGTTCGATGCCAGTTGCCGTCTACCCTGTATGAGGTTTTTTCAGGGGTTTTTGCTCATACACATGTAGCGGGATGGGCACTGCGTATACGCACACCATGTGTGGCTACTTATGCGAATGCTGAGGTAGGGTCAAAGGAAATCAAATACGTGGTCTTTTCCTACCTGAATTGCCTCGAAGGGTATGGTTGCTGCCAACCATGTTTTAGGCTCGAGGCCCTATAGCACTCGGCTGTGCCGCATTACGACAGTAATGTTTATTTTAATTGTTTTTCTAGAGATGGTGATTGGAGCTTATCCACTTTCCACCAATCACGGTTAGTTGCGGCTTCTGAAGCATGTGCTTGTAAAAGTGTGCTTTTGTGTGTCTTGCATAAATGAAATGAAAATTATAGGGTATATTTGTTACTTTGAAATAAATCCTATACCTGTTACTCAAGAGTGTAATATGAAATGAATTAGTGAAAATTATAAATTATAAATTTATAAATTAACAAACGAGCCACACCACTGGAGGGGGTTGAAAATAATTGTGAATGGTTTAAATCTATTTACGTAAATATGGCATGAATTATGCATTTAAATACAAAGTAAGTAGATGAAATAACGTTTAAACTATGAAATAATTGATAATAATAATATTGCTTGAAATGTTTAAAATAAAGGCAGCAACCAGTCAATAAAATATTACTAATTACTAATATTACTTTATTGATAAAAAATCTTAAGGATTTAAATAAATCAACCAACATTGGATACCATACATTTTGCTTAATAAAAATTAGTTTCACGCATACTTGTTAAAGCAGGTTTGAAAATTTAATAGAAGATTGATTTAAAAATTTATTTTATAATCCATTTTGCTCGATAAAAATGGTAGTATTCCTGGGCGTAAATCTCATATAAATTATCAATTGAGCGTTTCATATTAGATTCAAAAAATTTTTCATATGTAGGGTTACGTCAAACTTTTGCATTTGATATGAGTTAAATGTTCTTTAAAGCGAAATTTTGTAGCTCGTTTAGTTTGCTGTACATATATTTGTTCACAATTTTTACAATAAATTTTTTAATTCCCACCTACCCTGCTTATCCCCTTAATCTTTTGGGCTGCTTAAAAGAGTTTGCAAAGTATTATCTGAAGTAGTGATTGGTTTTAAATTAATTTTGGAAAAGATTTTTAGATAGTATAATATTTGCCTCTCTCTCTCACAGGAAAATATGGTTGTCGGAAATTTAGAATTTAAAGTTTCTACAAAGTTCTAATCACTACAAATTTTAATATTAAGGAAGGCAAACACATCACTTACGTTGCTAACCCAAACTCTAGCAAAATCGCGTTTTAAGTCTGTTTCCAATTTACCCATTAATGGATTGGAGATAAACGGAGTTAAGCTATTGCCTATTGTCGCACCATGTTCTTGTTTGAAAAATTTATGGTTAATTTTGAAAAAGGTTTCTTTCATAGACAACTCTGTTAATTTAAAAAATTCTTCTACTTCTGCATCGTCCAAACCGTTTTGTCTTGAAACAACTTCTAAATAAACTAAAGTTTGATCTATTGGATTGCTCGGAAACAATGAACAAACGATGAATGAGCTTTAAATTTCATCTTTTGTAAGTTCAATGTTTTTAATTTCATAAATAAATTCATACGATTATAAAACACTAAAATTGGGCTGTTGGTAGGAGGGATTATGAAAGATCCTCTTTCAAAAATGATTACTTCAACTAGGAAGGTGTTATTAGAATATTAAAAAATTGTGAATGACTATCGTATGTTTCGACAAACGGTATCCAACCCGGTAAGATCTAGAATTTATTGCTTGCTTACAATTTATATACCATGTAATGCTATGCGACCCATTTTTTCTGGTATTTATGAGTAGAAGACGGACACTTGTCGCCGCCATCTTGGATTTTGACGTGACAAGGATTCCCACGTAGGAGACCATATTTTCCATCCTTATGGTTTCTTTTCGGAGGCCGTTTTCAACCCCTAATTATTTTACTCACTCACGTGGAGTACGTTTTTTCACCCTTATCTTTTATGATTTCTTTACGAAGGCCTTTTTTCATCCCTAATTATTTTTTACTCGCCCACGTGTAGGTCGTGTTTTTTCACCCCTATTTTATGACAGCTCATGTGAAGGATGTATTTAGGGTTTGGTATGGGGCTGGGGATTGGTCTTGGACTTGGACTTGGGGGTTGATCCAGGCCTTGGTTTTTGGGGACTGGGGCTGGGTGACGACTTCTTTTCGGTGGTCTTTTTCAACCCTAATTAAGGCCTTTTTGATTTTTTCATGCCTACGTGTAGGAGTTGTTTTTTGTTGATCATTTTTTAGTAATTATTTTTTATTAATTGATTAATTACTTTTAACCCGGGGAAATTCTCGATCCTAATTTGTAGCCTTATAATATTATCTGTATTCTGATAAGGGTGCGCAAATAATCATTAGATGTAAAAGATAGTCTACTATTAACATTTATTAGCGCTTGTTTATCAGATATTTTATGACAGCTCATGTGAAGTATGTATTTAGGGTTTGGTCTGGGGCTGGGGATTGGTCTTGGACTTGGACTTGGGGGTTGATCTAGGCGTTGGTCTTTGGGGACTGGGGCTGGGTGACGGCTTCTTTTCGATGGTCTTTTTCAATCCTGATTAAGGCCTTTTTGACGACGAAGGGCTAAAAACGCATAAAATATCGTTACTTTTAAGATGTTGTGTGAAAACGACACTATCGATTCGATAGAAATTTATAATGACTTTTTGGAAGCTGCACAACGGCTTGGTGGAATGTAAGTATATGTCTGTTTTTTTTATTTTTTAAATTTTAATAATTTTTTTTAAAGCCCTGCTCAGGTAAACATGGATGATGCGTTTGAGGATGATGAGATGATGGAAACTACAAATGGGGAGGATCTGATAACGGTATGTCTTTTTAATTATCTATTGTTTCGTTTACTGAATGAGTACATTACAGCAAAACCAAACGGGCTCAGGTTCTCCTAGCAGCAGGCCGGACCATCCTCAGGGTTCAATCATATTAATATAATTGGTGAATCAAATAGTAAATTTATTAAAAAATTCAATACAACCTGTAAAACGCTACCATTTTAGTTCAATGAAGAGACGTGCAAGGATAATCCCTTAACATGGCTACAGGTAAAATATACCAATTACTAAAAATTTATCTAATACATATCTTTTTTACAGAGTGCATTCCAAGAACTGTATACATATATTGTAAAGAATGCGGATCCATCAGATCGTGTAGGGATCACGTTAAGGAACCCGAATTACCCTGACAAGCCAATTGGCATTTCATTTAGAAGAGTGGACCAATTGTCGGTGAAAGTGATAATGTCGCTGCTAGAAAAGGTAATGCAGAGCAATGCTAGTTTCTTCTCCAGTGACTTGTTAGTTTTAAACGTTGATAGAGTGTCGGTACCTGTAGGCTATGCGCGCAAAAACTTGACAGGGTTAAAATTAGAAGACTTTTGCGAAGCAAAAACAAAGGGTATCATTGTTGTGCCATCAACAATCAACGATGATAATTGTTTAGCTCGCGCTCTAGTTATAGCTATTGCATTTAGAAGTAACGATACAATGCGTTATGGTATGATATTGGATTATCCCTTACTTCAAGAACGAGCTACGCAGCTTTGCCAAGATAGCGGGGTAGATCTTAGTCAGGGCGGTAGTTACGAGCATATTCAGGCATTTCAAAACCATTTAGCTTCATATACCATTGTAGTTTATAATTCGCGCGTAGGTGATTCAGTTTATTTTGAGGGTCCTAGGGAACCGGGTAGGGTAGTTTTAAATTTAATATTAGAAGACGAACATTATAACGTAATTACCAGTTTCACTTCGGCATTTGCCTGCGATTATTACTGCGAACAATGCAGAAAACGGTATAATGACAAAAAATATCATATGAAATGTATGTACCAGTGCCCCGCGTGTCATCAGAAACCACCTTGCTCCGTTCAAAATCCTAAAATTGTCTGTAATGATTTAGGAGATATTTTTATGGGGTGAAATGTCTTAAAAACCATAAGGACGTTAAACTGTGTGAAAAATTACGTACATGTTTAAAATGTCTTAAAACCAGTGAAGTAAAGGGTAAAGATAGATGCGGATACAGCTACTGCTCCACGTGTCTGGATCAGAAACCTACAGGACATCTGTGCTACATGGCCGTTAACAAAGCTCGACGTGATAGTGGTAATGGTAAACCATCTAGGTTCATCTTTTACGATTTCGAGTGCATGCAAGAGAAGGTGTGTGAGGGAACGAATGATAGATTTCTGCATGAGCCCAATCCATGCGTGGCCGCGAATGTTTGTTGCACTTGTATTCAACACATCGAGAATCTGGATGAGCGATGCTCGACGTGTAGCAAAAGAGTGCACATTTTCAGGGAAAATGAATCATTTCTGTCATATTTTGCCGAGAGAGCACGAAAATTTAAAGTTACATGCATCGCACATAACATGAAGGGGTACGACGGGTGTTTTGTGCTCAGGTGCATGCTAGCTAAGAATAATCAATGGAGACCTAAAGTCATCACCAATGGCCTAAAACTAATTTCAATTCAATGTGGTGATATTAGGTTTATTGACTCCATTAATTTCATTCCGTCACCGCTCTCAGCATTTCCCAAAACCTTCAATTTCCCCGAGTCCAAGGGTTATTTCCCATATCTCTTCAACTCATCCGAGAATCAGAATTACGAGGGTCCTTTGCCACCGCTTGAATATTATTGTGCAGATCAGATGTCGATGAATGATCGGCAAAAACTTTTAGATTGGCACGCGGCCCAGAGTAATTATGTTTTCAAAATGCGTGTAGAGATTGAGAAACATTGCCTGATGGATGTTAAGATCCTGGTTAAAGGTTGCACTAGTTTCTGGTCCACCTTCACGACCCAAAATAAAGTCGACCCGTTTGAGGAGGCTACTACGAATGCTAGTGCGTGCAATAAAGTGTTTCGTAGACGTTTCCTCAAAGAAAATACAATAGGGCTCATTCCGAAAGGCGGTTATAGACGTGGCGACAACCAATCAAAAGTCGCAATTCAATGGTTACTTTGGGTGGAACATTCGCAGCAGGTGACCATACAGCACGCTGGGAAAGCTCGCGAGTTTATAACACCTGAAGGCATTAAGGTCGACCGTAATTGTGCTGAATCAAATACCGTTTTTGAATTTAAGGTGTGTTATTGGCACCGTTGCGATGAGTGTTTTCCCAATCAGGCTAACATGGATCCTAAACTGGGTGTAAGTATTTCCATGCTTGCACGAAGCGAAAACATGGCGGCGCGCTCCCAGTTCCTAATCTACTTGAGATGCGTGAATGCGATTTCAAAAGATTAATACTTGCTAACGACGAATTGAGAGCGTTTATTCAGAGTCTAGGTAATCAAGATGACGAACCTTTAAACCCACGTGACGCGTTTTACGGAGGTCGCACTAATGCTATCAAGCTCAGGTATTATTACGTGTGCTCATTATACTCCTATGTAAATAAATATTGTAAATATCCTGTAGGTCATCCGAGAATTTATGTAGGTTTAGATTGTAAGAACATTTCATTGGACACGGTGGAGGGTTTAGTTAAATGTCGAGTACTACCGCCCTCTAATCTCTATCACCCTGTTTTACCCTTAAAAATGCATGGCAAGCTGATGTTTGTGTTGTGTAGGACTTGTGGTTCTGAGTTAAATCAAAGGGAATGTGAGCATAATGAGACCGAGCGCAGTTTCGTTGGAACGTTTGTAGCTGACGAGCTGAGTAAGGCTATCTCTAAAAACTATAAAGTCTTGGATATTTTTGAAGTTTGGGAATATACGACAAAGTCACGAGACAGGGTGGGTTGTTTAGTGGTTACATCGATAATTTCCTGAAACTCAAGCAGGAATGTTCAGGATGGCCTAGCCATTGCACGTCAGAAGCCACGAAATTGAGTTACGTAACTGAATATTACGAGAAAGAGGGGATTCGACTAGACGCGAATAATATTAAGAAAAACCCCGGTTTAAGGTACCTGGCTAAACTAATGCTGAATTCTTTTTGGGGTAAGTTTGGTCAATGCGAAAATTTAACCCAGTGCAGTATTGTATCTGAGCCAAAGGGCTTTTTCAAATTGTTTACCGATCCATTGGTTCAGGTACAATCCATGACACCTATTAATGATAATGTGGTAATGGTAAATTGGGATAGACCGGAAGGTGAAGGTGAATCACAAAAAACTATTAATGTGTCCATAGCCGCTTACACGACTGCTCACACACGTTTAGAATTATATAGTTACCTGGAGAAACTCGATCGCCGTGTTCTGTATTGTGATACAGATAGTGTCATATTTGTCGCTAAACCCGACTTGGAATCCAGCTTGCCGTGATTTCCTTGGCCAGATGACCGACAAATTGGAACCGTACGGTGAAGGAAGTTATATAGCCGAATTTGTTAGTGCAGGACCGAAAAACTATAGTTATAATGTGTTTTCACAGACAATTAAATCCGTGTGTAAAGTGAAGGGAATTACCTTAAACTATAAGAACTCACGTGTTATAAACTTTGAAGCGATGAAAGATATGGTGCTTAGTAATAGTAAAGACTCTCTTTTTTTATATAATGATAGAAAAATAGTTAGAGATAGTTGCTACAATGTATTAAGTAGACCTGAATCTAAACAGTATAAAATAAGTTACTCTAAACGACGTAGAATGGAAAACTTTGATACTCTTCCGTTTGGGTATAAGGAATAAATAATAAAACAGATAAAAAACAGTAAAGAAATGCTTTTTATTTAATTAATTAATATAAGTTAACCTAGCTAGGATGTCATCCAGATCTTCCCCATAACTGTACGTTTGATATGGTGCCGGAAGAGGACCGGGTGGAGCTCTAAGGAGATCTTCCAATATAGAACACCTCCATTCCTCTTCCTCTTCCGATACTGCCGGCTGCTGCAGGTGATCCTCTTCTAGTAATACACCTACTGCTGATGTACCGGCCTGAGTTTCATTCCTGTGTTTGAGTTTAACATTCACCCCACGGCCAGTCCGCACAGGTACACACTGCGACGTCGAGGGTTGTGATGCCGGGCGTTGACTTGCTACCTCTTCCTCGTCGACGTCACTGTCTACAGCCATCACGGCCGTCTGCACTGTTTTCTTCATCCTCTTCGGAGGTGTACCAGAACCACTGACTACTGCCGTTCTGCACTCATTCAGAGCTCTTCTTTTTTCTTTGGGCCTTAAATGACGGCGTATCCCCATCTCGTGCTGCTCCAGTGCGTCGTCGCCTTCCACGAAACGCCGCTGTTGGAGTTCGAGATGAGCCCTTATTACGCCCCAGAGCCGTTTCATTTTTTCTAGAGCGTCGAGTTGGTACTCACCATCGAACTGTAAAATCATGCTGAAGTTTTCCATCTTTGATAAAACTGTGTATCGGTGGTAGCAACTTTAACACTGTAAGATATAATTGTGTACGTATATATATATATATATATATATATATATATATATATATATATATATATATATATATATATATATTCACTGAAAAGTAATTATCAAAGGTATAGAAAAGAAAGTCTGGCGATTTTCGCTAAACACCCGCTTTGAAATTTCGCATACTTAGATAACGATTAGAAGCGCACACTATTTATCAGTAGTACCCTAATCAAATAGACTTTAAAGTAATCGTTTTTAGAAATTTTCAAACTGTAAATAACATTCAATGTAATGATCATTATAACACAATCAATCAATTGGTAAAAACGTCTTTTTTAATCTGATTGGAAATTCCTCATATTTAGATAACGATTAGAAGCGCATACTATTTTCCCAAAAAGCACTATCGTCTGCAATTTAGAAATTTTTCCTATCCACAAATAATAGCTAGAAATTCCATTCCATGTATCGAGAATAATTCTAAACCATTGATTAGTAAAAAGATTGTTTGCCAAGAATTTGATCAATATGAAAATATGACTAGAAAATGCATTCCGCTCGTAAGAATTTACCTTATCATTATCACTGTAAAGTATCGTCACATTCTTGTCCCTAATGCTTTTATCTTTCAGCTACAGATATTTTTTATACCAGATTATTTGTCATATTTGTCTTGCTCATTGAAAAGAAGTTATCGTTTTCCTTAAAATATCCGTGAATTTTTACAGATACATTTGTCTTCGTTTTAACAAGCTCACACCCAGGCCCTCATGCTAAAAAACAAGTCTAGTATAGTATGTAACTGCATCCACTATTGTGTTTACTTAAATTCGCGCGTATCACAAAAGAACCGTTTGTCATAATGCTAAAGGTTACTCTTGAGTAAATTTCTCACTGTAGATTTACGCTTGGTTTCTGTAACAAAATCTTATGTAATAGATAAAATTTCGATGCGTT
Source organism: Vesta saturnalis (assembly GCA_036346205.1). Taxonomy (NCBI): domain Eukaryota; kingdom Metazoa; phylum Arthropoda; class Insecta; order Coleoptera; family Lampyridae; genus Vesta; species Vesta saturnalis. The sequence goes on along the minus strand of JARFJB010002079.1, from coordinate 429,642 downwards.
TTAAAAAGATGGCCTTTTAATAAGGGCCTAATACACTTAACCTGAATATGTACCTTTTTGATTGACATAATTCAGCTGAACTACAACCTGTAAGTGGATCCTATATGAAATTTCTTGTTTTAGGAAACCGCACATTTACTTTTTGTAAATAATGAATTTTAATTATCCAACTTGAATGCAGATTTAAGATCATCTTATAAGTTAGCAGATTATGTTAGGACGCACATACAATTGTACCCTTCGGCGAAACGTGTTAACACGTAATCAATATATAAATAAATTTCATATGTCAAACAATCTGTAGATAGGCATTAAAATAATTTTAATAACAATCTCATTTGATAAAAAATACGCTAATAAAGTAACATGGGGAAATACAGTCATTTTTCCCGCACGTAATTATTACCTAATCAATCCTTTAAATGAGTTTTATACCATTTAAATATCTGATAAACAAGCTCTAATAAATGTTAATAGTAGACACAGGTTACTATCTTTTACATCTAATGATTATTTGCGCACCCTTGTCAGAATACAGATAACCTTATAAGGCTACAGATTAGGATCGAGAATTTCCCCGGGTTAAAAATAATTAATTAATTAATACAAAATAATTAATAAAAAATGATCAACAAAAAACAACTCCTACACGTAGGCATGAAAAAATAAAAAAGGCCTTAATCAGGGTTGAAAAAACCCTCGAAAAGAAGCCGTCACCCAGCCCCAGTCCTCAAAGACCAACGGGGTGAAAAAACACGTCCTACACGTGGGCGAGTAAAAAATAATTAGGGATGAAAAAAGGCCTTCGAAAAGAAACCATAAAAATGAGGGTGAAAAAACGTCCTCCACGTGAGTGAATAAAATAATTAGGGGTTGAAAAAGGCCTCCGAAAAGAAACCATAAGAGTGGAAAATATGGTCTCCCACGTGGGCATCCTTGTGACGTCAAAATCCAAGATGGCGGCGACAAGTGTCGTCTTCTACTTTTATGTTTTTACTTATCTGTTTTCCAAATGGTTCTCTACTAAAGTTCCTAATCTCTCCGGCCACCAGCTCAACTTTAGTGTTTCAAATTTGAATGAGCGTATAGATAAAAATAAAATCATTGAACTTGCAGAAGATGTAACGTTAATTTCAGTCGACGTTTGTTCATTATTTCCGAGCGTTCCAACAGATCAAACTTTAGTTGAATTAGAAGATGTTTAACTACAAAAATCTGCCGTAGCCCTACATACGTTTGGTAAAATCATGTATCTTTAATCTGTAATCAAACACCTTAGTAATAAGTATGAACTTGATAGCTGTGAAAGTTCTGAGATGTTTAAAAAGAAACAAGTTCTAAATAGAAATGACGATCAAGGACCTTTAGGCTGCTCAGAACTAATTAAACTTTCATAACCTTCACTTGCATCAAGTAGGCAATGAAGCATTACTCGCTGATGTCAGGGAACGTTGCGGAGCTTGAAATAAATATATAGTGTAGTTTATACAAACTTTTTGAACCAAATTGTTAGATTGCTTTTGATTTCCGTTCAAGTGATAATCACGGCCTTTATTATTATCGCTTGACTATATGGGTACTGTATAGTTTTATTTACCTGTACATTTAAACTGTAATCATTATTTCCATGTTGCTTGTCAATTTATTTAAGATTGCTATGTATACCAATCATTTGTTGGAGAATTATTAATTTCTTATTTAATTATATTAAAGCACGCATAATTATTAAAAATTATTATTGATTTTATTAAATACATAAATAAAAAGTTTACCTCGAGTAGGATTGGAACCTACGACCTGTACTTTGCTAGAGTACCACGCTAACCATCTGCACCATCGACATTCAAGCCCCAATCGATGTATATTTTGTCTTTATGTATGTAAAACTGATGTAAATTCTAAATATGAGATTACAATCAAAGTACTTATATTAATGGAATGTGAGCCTGCAATATCGCAAGGATTTACACATACCAAAGCAACTTGATTAATTTTTAATTTATTATAAGGTTTGTTATGAACGAATAAGTTCAAAGGTAAATATGTAATTAATAATAATTATTGCTCAAACTGATTTATTTCAATCTTTTGTTGAAGAGGAAGTAAGTGTAGTAGCCACTAAGGACGGTGAGGTAGGTGACTGGTTTAGGCATTAGCTTATTTCAGTGATAGGAATAAGCGACCAAAAGGATGATCATCATGGAGCTAGTGACGCTCTCTAGTGTCCTTCGCGGTACTTATATTTCAAAAAACACGACTTTCGTTGTAATATAAATAAAAATTTGGTGTAGGTAGTTGTTGTTAATAATTTTACCCCTAATATTACTTATACTTCTAATAAATAAATAGAAGATCTTGTGCCTTCAGCTCAGTCGGCGATTAAACGGGCCATGTTCTTAAAATTTGATTAGCTTTAATTAGAAAATGAGTGTGTGGTTAGATATGTTCGCTTCACAAAAAAAGTGTAACGTCAACCTGTAAATAAATGTTAAAATACCTCGGACGCCAACTTATTTTATGGAAAACAAGTAAACCGTAAATGTAATAAATGTAAAATTGGAAACAATATCAATGTTTATTATAAAAATGTTTAACTCAAGTTATAAAGTAGAAAATCTAAATAATAGTGTTAGTAAATCTGAATTAACTTAAAAATACCTTATAAACTAATGATTAGAAGTTAAATACCTGCACTTTTAAATTTTGGTGTCACTGGTATACTGTTACTGATAACAAAATGCTGACGCATACACGCTTTCAAATTTGGTTGTGCAATTAATCTTGAAATGGAAATATAACAGGGTTTTGATATTCGTTGATCCTAAATAAGTAAATTCCTTTACAAAACAGCCAAACGTGGTTGATTTAATCGGGTTAATGTACCATTTATTTATAATCCTCTGCATAGCAACAAACTTCTACGGCGTCATCCTCGTTAGATTGAAACATAATAGTACAATGAAATTACGTAACATGAAAATTCAACGTTATAAAAGAGAAAAATAAAAGTGAAAAATAGGTTTAATTAGCTCTTACCGTAAAAATATACGACACTTTTGATAAAAATATTCAAGAGCAAATATGGACGCTTTTTGCTTTCATTATCGTACAACAACGACAAAAGGTGTCTGCGCACGAACTCAGTGTGCAAAAGAAATGCGCGTACAGCTCCACTTTATAATATCTGAACGCATGCTTTCCAGCCACTAAGGTATGCAATTCATGTGACACAAAAATGAACGAAGTTGTCTAAATTATTGGTTTGTTACATCGCTAGCGGGGTAGTGACACCCTGTATTCCTTTGCCGTTGCTAGCGTCATTTCAACCTCAAGTAAAAAAATAAGATTTAACGTTTAATGTACAAATCAGTACAATTTCAGAGAAGTGTGCAGTATTTAGTAATAGTTTACTGTTTTAGTTAAACTTTTATTTTTATTTTTTTAGGTTTTAATATTAAAGGTTTATTGTTTAGTTTATACAAGCTCCAGATATAGTTATAATATAGTATAGGTTTTTTATAGGTTAACTGGTTGGTATAACATTAGCTTGGATTTTTGATCTACCCTTCTTGTATTTTTCAAATAACCTAGGGGACTGCGAGGTTAGTTGTTATAATCTACTTTGAACTCGCTTTACTCACAGGACAAAGGATACTATTTTCGTTTCTATAACCATGTATTTGTTACATTTTACTGTTGAATTTAAAATAAAATAAAAATCTTTCCATAAAACATAAAACAAATAATTTGTTATTATTATTATTATTTTTTACTTATAGTATTCCTGAACAGGCCTAACATGCTAAAGCACTCAGGAACACGGAGGGTTTAGGGATATTGTTAGGCTACCGAGAAATGTTTATGAATGGATACATTAAATTGTCTTAAATCAAAGTTTGGAGGAAAACATGAAGTGGGTAGTGCATTCCACAATCTGGTCGCCGTGTGGAAAAATGTAGATTGACCCCGTTTAGTGTGACACGATTGAATTTTGAGTGAGTAATTATGGTGTGAATGGGCAAACCGAGTGTTCCTAGAGAAGATGGCCTGCGAATATATTAAGGAGTGTATTTCGGAGGCACACTTGCCATGGTAATAGCGATAGAACAAAGAAAGAACCGAAACTATTCTTCTATGCTCAAGAGATTGTAGGTCAGATGTCAGAGACGGGCCAATTATAAGCCTTATAGCTGTTTTTTAGATGCTGTTTACCATATCAAGGGCGTATTGGGGAGCACTGGCCCAGAGGTAGGAATTATATTTCAGATGAGGTCAAATTTGAGCCTTATACAGTAGAACGAGTTGTTGCGATGTGAAGTACTATTTAGATCTGTATAGAAAGCCCAGTTTACCGGCAGCTGTTTTGCTGGCAGACAAAAGGTGGTCATCCCATGAAAGGTTCGATGATACGGACATACCTAACATAGAAATAGAGTTTGAAAGCTTGAGTTCTAAGCCATTCATATTTACAGCAGGTCTTTCGGTCTTTCTTGACGGACACAAGGTAACACTGCGTTTTGTCGGCGTTGAACGTGAGTGGATTATTCATTTCCCATTCAAGGACACGTTCTAAGTCACTGTTGTTTAAGGCTGCCATTTTCACCTTAACCTCCTGTCTAGACTTACTGTTGTGGGAAAACTGAGAAGAACTACAATGTAGAGTGCTGTCGTCTGCAAAGCAATGGATCGGGTTAGTTGTTCAGGAAATGAGATCCTTTATATATATAGCATGAAAAGTGTGGGAGCTATCAGTGATCCTTGGGATACTCGATTAATAATAAAAGATAAACTAGTTCTTAATTAAAAAATAAATAAAAATTGTAATTCCAAACATTTGTATCACTTCAGTATCCACATATAAATAAAAAATTTGGATTTCTAAGTTCACCACCGCCCCAAACCCTGAAGGCGGCATGGAAATCCACAATCATTGAATAGATTTGAACAAATACTACAATACCCGTTTCTTTAAATTTTAATTCAATGTGTACTTTTTCACCCAGTTTTAGCAGAACATACTATCGAATTTTTGAAAGGTATTTGAAATAGTCGTCTATGACCATATTTATCCACAAGTAAAAAATTATGTATCGTTACATTAACATGGATTTATGCAAAATAGGTCAACTTTGACCAACCTTGCTTGCTTTACGGACTATGCGTTGCGTGCCTTAGATAATCATGGCCAAGTTGATGTAATCAATACTGATTTTTGTAAAGCGTTTGACAAGGCCAGTGATTCTATCCTAATTAGTAAGTTACGTAATTTTGGTTTCAGTGAGCCGCATCTTTCTCTTTGTTTCTCCTGCCTGACCAATCGATTACAGTATGTGTGTTTTAATAACTTTGCGTCGGACTCATTTACTGCTTCGTCAGGGGTGCCCAGAGGATCAAACTTGGGTTCACTGTTATTTTTATTCTTTACCAACAAGTAATGGTCATTCATAACTGGTGTCTAAGTATAGAATGCTGGGATTCATATTTAGAAACACCAAATCGTTTCCTTATACACAAACTATTTTCTCGCTATACTTTTCATTAGTTCTGTCTAAACTGGAGTACTGTAATCTTATACGATACCCTGTCTATCACAAACACATAAGTAAGATCGAAGATGTTCAGCGAAAAGCCTTGAAATACGTTTCCTTTAAGATTGATGGTATTTATCCGGCGAGGGGCAATCCTGAAGAATATTTGCTGAGTCGTTTTCAACTTCCATCATTACAACGCAGACGTAAATACTACAACACGAGATTTTTATATGGCCTACTTAACAACCGAATTGGCTGTCCTTTTCTTCTATCGACCCTTAACTTTACCGTATCCAATCGTTTATTAAGATTCCCTATAACCTTTTTTAATCCTTTTCCAAAGACCAACTCATTATTAAAAGCACCTACTTGTATAATGTCTTTAAATGTTAATACTATACATGGTAATATTGATTAAATATCGCACGATCTATTGAGCAATATCACATAATGCAATAATTTTTCTCTTTCCTGTTTAATCTCTTTTCTTCCTCCCCAATTTATTATTATATATATTTATATATATATATATATATATATATATATATATATATATATATATATATATATATATTAACAATGTTATTAAGTTACTGTTTAAACTTGTTTTAGTTGTAGTTTAATTATGTAGTTTGTTTTACATTTATGTACTTATTTTGGTTATATTTGTTCTTTAATTGAATTTTTTTTACCGTTAAGCAATAAAATATTATTATTATTGTTATAGAGATTACTGACTCTTCCGTAACCTTTTGCCCATTTTGTATATAAAAAAGCATAATGTGCACAAGAAAAAGTAAACCCAAATGATGAACAGAAACCAGTGCCAGAAAAGTAAATAAATCCAATCAAAATACAACGTTTATGTATTGGTGTCTATATTTTATCCTACAATGAAATTTTCCAAAATGTTACATCTATTTTTTCTTAGTGGTATATAGCAGTTTTAGAATCATTTAAAGAGCTTGGTCAATAATTAAACATTTCGCTGCATTAAACGATAGCTCACATCCATCATTTATATTATTTGTTTCAGAAGCGCATTTCATTGAAGACTCTAGTGATATGAAAGGTATAGCCGATGGTGTTTTTACAGGATCGATTTTTCCGTTTTTGGTAAGAATATGTAGACCGTTATGAATACATCTCCAATAACACATTAAAGCGTAATGTTCAGGAAACTCTAAATTATTTATCATTTTATCTACCAAAACTGGTTCAACTCCTGATTCTTGGATACAAGCATCATGCAAGTTTGTAACGACCAAATTCCATTCCTCCACTATTGAGTTAGGTACCTTAAAGAAAAGAAAATTATTATAATGATATTTTGTAAAGGAAATGTGACACTTTACTGCCTTTTTACTTGCTACCGTTATAAAACAAACGGAGAAAAAATAAATGAACAGCTTCATATTTAATGTTCTTTACTTAATATATTCTTTGGCTTATACGGACGTTGGTGCTTTTGTTGATATAAAACAATAAAGATACCGGCTTTTGTTGATTAAAATATATAAAATTGGTTACATTGTATATTTTAGACGCATTGTACCGCAAATTCTTTGATAAACGTTTTAATAATTAACCATTAATTCCTAATTAAGAAACAATTAAGCAATTATTAACACAATACAAATACCCTAATTCAAATTTTAATACATCCGTAACATCAACCACTATTATTACTATTACACATTAAAAAATTATAATTATGATAATGGAAAAAGAGAAAGTATGAAAAATGTCGCTTCTGTTCATTTGTTGGAAAGGAAGAGCAACCGCTTTGAATGAAAATATATTGAAAATGCCCACAAGTATTTTCATTCGGTTTTTGTTGTTTATCATTTCGTTGGAATGTCACGTGTGGTTAAAATTCACCCTAGATTGTTCTTTTTCTTGGAAATTCTTTGCTTTGTCGTATTAGATTATTGAAAATTTAAGTATATTCGAGTATACAGAGTGATTTCAATGTTCACCGGCGAATAGGGCTTCAAAAATTAATATTTTTTTCCTTGGCGCTTTTTCGAAATATCAACATCAGCGGAAATACAGCATATCAAAGTTTTATTTAAAAAATTAAAATTTATTGATAATCGCCAAACCTCTTGAGATAATTAAACAATATTTTACAAATGTCAAAAGCTACGTGGGAGGGAAATTCTTCAACAAATAAAATATTGTTGGGTTTACCAGCGACGCGCGTATAAAAAAGTTATGTAACATTTTTGAAAAAAAAAATGGCACGCTTTGGAGTTTTCTAAAAATAAAAATTATTGTTGAATTCCTTGTTCAATTCTAAAAAGAAAAGCTCTTTTGTTATTTTTTGATACGACGCACCGTTTTCGCTTAAGAAAATAAAAACCGTTTTAATACACGTCTAAAATTAAATGCTGTTTTAATTCAAAAGTTCAAATTATTTAGCCTTTAAACACGGTTGGCTGGAAAATTTTGTTTTTGTTTATCTTTGTTGTCAAGAAATAACCTGCCAATTAGTTTTTTTTTCTTAATTTTGTTAACGCTATCGATACAATGGCTCATGTTTATGAAAATAATGAATTGGTGTATATGCTGGTTATCTACGGAGTGTCGTACAAATGCAGCAGCGGGCTTCTCGCTTGTACGTGGAATGATTTCCGTTGCCAGTTTATCCTTCATACCAACGTTTTATTGAATCAGTTCGTAGAGCCAGGGAAACTGGAAACTTACGCGGCCAACGCGGTGGTCATGCAAGAAGGCCCCGATAACGTGAAAATGTTCAAAATGAAGAAGTAGTTTTACATCTTATCGCAGAAGACCCAACCAGAAGTACCCGGGAAATTGCAAGCCAGATCGGAGTAGGTTAAAAAAAAAGTATGGGCAATCTTTCACGAAAATCAGCTGCAACCTATTCACGTCCAACGTGTATATACGCTGCAACCTGCAGATCATTGGCGCAGAGCTCAGTTCTGTGAATGGCTGTTACAAAAACACGCAAACGGCGAAAACTTTATACTAAAACCATTTTGGCTGTAGACGAAGCAAGATTTAGTCGCGGCGGCATAAATAACACAAACGTTTGGTCTTTGGAAAACCCATATGCATTAAACAAACCAATTTTCAACATTGATTTTCCGTCAATGTATGGGCAGGTCTTGTCAATGGAATGCTCATTGGACCCCCATACTTTACCAGATTGTTTAACTGGCGAAAGTTATTTAAACTTCTTACGAAGTGATCCGCCGTTAAGTATTAGGCAAACCATGTGGCCTTTGCAAGACGTGGCACCACCCCATTTTAGTAGGGAAGTGCGATTGTTTTTGAACGAAACTTTTCAGAATGGATGGATTGACCAAAATGGTCCAGTGCAGTGGCCCCCGAGGTCACCGTAACTCACTTCATGTGACTTCTCGTATGGCTACATGAAGTCACTAGTTTTTTGAACTATAGAAACCATGGAGGAGTTAATGCGGCGGATAGAAAAGGAAAGCCAATTTATTTACTTCGGGAGGTGACCGATCAATGGATGGGTAGAACAAAATCAAGCTCATTTTGAACACGTTATTTAGGTTAAACTAAGTTTGGTATACACACACTTTTTTTTTTAGCAACTTCCGTTGTTATTTAGAAATTTAGCCAAAACTCAAAAATTGTTTTTAGAATTGAACAAGGAATTCAATTATTATTATTATTATCTTTAGAAGAATCAATGGCGTACAATCTTTTTTCAAGAATATTGAACAACTTTTTTATACGCGCGCCACGGGTAAACGCAACAATATTTTATTTATTGAAGAATTTCCCTCCCACGTAGCTATTGACACCTACAAAATTTTGTTTAGTTATGTCGAGTGGTTTGGCAGTTATTAATCAATTTTGACATCATGTATCTCCGCTGATGTTGATATTTCGAAAAAGCGCCTAGAAAAATTAATTTCTGCTGAAGGGATGACTCCAACGTTGGAATCACCCTGTACACTGTAGCACTAATTTAGTTACAAGTATTACTTTGTTTGACGATGTTTGGACTGATTTAACATTTATAGTTTAGTTTGAGTTGAAATTACGTAATTGCAAATTGCTTCTTTGTGGTTAAAATTATTTCAGAAAAGTGTAGCTTTGGATATTTAGAAAGTTGGAGGCGCAATGGCGAAAGATGTTTCTGATAAATTAGTTTAAGTAGACAAAGATTGTGGTTTTTATAATACGTTGGTTGAGTGTACATTTTCAAAAAGTTTAGAGGCGACGACCACAGATCATGTTACGTTTTTTTTTCGAAGCACCTTTACGGTGCAATTTAACGCTAGTCACGTAATTTTCCCAACTCAGTTCCCGAAAATCTTTTAGTTTTTACCGCGCTTACGATTTGAAGGACTTACTTTTTTTATGATTGGTGATGTGGCGTGAAATGTAAGATGGCGCAATCTGTTAAAAATTCGCGAGTGTTAATCGACGTCAAGCTAAAGAGGAAATTGGTTGTTGGAACGCTGGATCTGATCTTGAGGGCGTATTAAATTTATTTACACTCTACCGGGGTACTTGACGTAGTCATTTGGGAGCTTTCGTTCACTTTATATGGATTTTTAAGAGAATTCAATAATCCCGGGGACCTTTTGTGTTTTATTTCGTTAATCGTAAGTGACAAGTCCGTGACCATTGAAGAAGAATAGTGTTGATTTTAGTGCTATATCTCCATATTTGTGTTAATTCGCGCATCGTCGGATTCTTAGATTGTAAAATCAACACATTTAATAATGCATAACAAAGATAAATCCGCGTTCACAGCTGTTCCAACGAATAAAAGAGTAACTATAATATCGCTATAATAAATTGTGCATATAAGAATGAACGTTTTGTAAATAAGTTTATATATATATATATATATATATATATATATATATATATATAACAAGTTGAACAAGTTGTTAATCACCTGGTTCTGGCTTAAATAGTTCTCACTACCGAACTCGTTTGACTATAAGCTGAAATTTGACGACTGTAAAGTTGCTGTATTGTAACTGGCTCCAGAGAGGTCCAGAAGCATTGGTACCCACCGATCTATTACCGATAGTGTCAATTACACGAAAATTACTTATACCGCTGAGCAAAGAAAAGGGCAGAGCTTAAAGTGGTCAGTTGGTGTAAACTTAAGGTAATTATTTTCATACGTTTATTTTTTTGTTGGTGATTTTAGTAAAGTCCTGTAATTGTATTTCTTAGGCGGATGAATACGCTTTATTTATGTATGGCTTAGCACAAAAGCCCTTTAGGCGATTGAGATTAAAGTGTGAATCGTATAATTACATTCTGTGAGCTATTTTTATTATATTTTGAATACTGTATACTAAAATTCGTACTACGAAAATTTGTCAAATTTAAGTTTTAAACGTTATGATTATTCGATTAAGGTGTTTTATTAAAATCAAAGTACTTAAAGTATATGATTTTGAGAATTTTAACCTAGCAAGAGTCAACCCGATTTAACTATCAGATTTTACAAGATTGAATGTGTTTTAACGACTGCATCAATACTCCGGTTGTTTAATACATTTTTTTAATGTCATAATATACGAATATCGTTTTTGAATTGAGGGTACTATTTCGTACTGAGTGTATAAGTGACTTCATTCTTTTGTCATCGCGTATTATTATTTACGTAATACCAAATTTAAAGGATAATATATTTTGATTACCTTCAAGTTACCGAGCGGTTTATTTATTTTATAGGAATTTTGATTTACGCAGCTTTATAGGGACAACGTTCAATTATTTTGTTATTAATTTGAAAGAGTTGTGAGAGTTCTCTCTACTAGATTGCTATTATCACGTCATTCTATTGCGATTACGTGCAGATATTTTGAAGTTTTGTAGGAAACATCGGACGGAGGCTGTTAATTTACTGACTTGGTTTGCGACGAAAGGTGCGCAAGTTTTTTTTTAATTTAGCTATGTACTTATCGCAATCAGGTATTACGTCCCCTGTATTGACGTTTATAAATTTTCTGGTGCCTATATGATTTATGACTCACCCTTATTATGTCTTACGTATTACGAGATATCTTAACCGCAAAATTAACAATACGCCCACCCCCTTTATTCCACTGAGCTATCGGACCCTTCCTTATCTGTTACTTCCGACCTACTGCCATTTTAGCCCGTAACTGGAACAACTGAAAAATAGATTGGCTTTAATGTGTAAGAACTGAATGTTTAGTTTAACGACGTTAGTAGTCACTTTTGACTAGGGTGTCCAATGTTCAAGTACAATTAAAAACCAAATCTTATAGTGTTATCATAACTAAATTGTTCAACTGTCATTATTTGACATTTGAGCTTTATACCATTAAAACTGTAACATCACTCAAAATCTTATAGATACATCTTCTATTTGAATTAAATCTTTTAATCAGGCAGAAAGGGCAAATCCACTGTTCAACCGTAAACTCACACGTTCTAACGAACCGTGACTCAGCATTAAACATTTTATCAATGGAAAGCTTAAAAGTAATTACTCTTAATGCTAAAAGTTTAAGGGATGAATCTAAATGTTTTGAATTAACTACGTTTTTAGATGTAAATTCGCCAGATGTTGTCTTGCTTCAAGAGTCTAATTTTTCAGATTTACCTGTTGCTCTAAAATGTCCCCCCTACGTTTTCTTTGTAAATAAGCACATCACTAACTATAGTGGCACACTTATAGCGATCAAGTGAAACTTAAAAGCTAACGTAATCGAACACACCGTGCTAGTCGAGTCGTATGCACAAAAATTAGTAGTCTCCATCAATAATACGAGATGGTCCTTACTTAATGTTTATGTGCCACACAACGTCAATTCAGCCTCACAAATTTTATCAAAATTAAATGAAATAGTCAGTATTATAAAAATAAATAAAAATACAATTATGGTAAGCGATTTTAACTCCACTGAAAATCCTCGGAAGGATCGACATGGATCGATAGAAAGGAATCCCGAATTTTCAAATAATTTGAGTTTTTTCTTTAGGGAAGCCAATCTCGCAGATTGCTGGCGATTTTTTCATAACGGGAAAGCAGGTTTTACACATTATGCAAGGCAATCCAAATCAGCCTCTCGCCTCGATAGAATATACTGTTCTAACAACTTAATTCCTTCATTAAGATCAGCTACGATTCAGAGTTCTTTCTCAGATCATATGCACTTTCTGTTTCATTTGCCTTTTCCACCACGATCAACCAAACACCATATTGGAAATTCAGTAATAATTTACTTGAAGACAACAATCATTCAAAACTTAAACAAACAATTACAAACATTCAACCAAGACAATGGAAATGGAATTGAACAGCAACACATAAACGATTTAATCGAAAAAACAAAAGATGCATACCATCGAGTAAGCGAAAAGCACTTAATGGCAACAAAGTATGAAACGCTTGTTCAATGCGACCGCCCAACATTGAATAAAAAAATAAAATCAGCTTTCAAACCCCTTACGAATTTGAGACACGAAGATGAGGTTATCTAAAATCCTATGGAGCTATGAAAAGTGGTAAATGCCCATTTTCGAGAAATATATGGCAAAGAATCGATAAAAGTCAAAAAATCTAGTTCGTCTTATGAAAACCTATCTGAAGTATAAAGGCGAGATACGGACCGACCAATTACTGTAGACGAATTAACAATAGCACTTAAGGGCTTAAACAAAAATAGTGCTCCAGGGATAGATGGCTTTACGGTTCAATTCAATACGTGTTTCTGGAACATTTTAAAAAGTAAATTCTATCAAATGACACAAGTGGCAATCAAAATGAAACAGTTACCCAAATCAACATCGAAAACAGTAATTGCGCTCTTACCAAAGAGGGGCGACTTAATGGAATGATGTAATTGGCGACCAATATCCTTATTAACTACTGATTACAAACTACTTTCAAAAACCTTATCTGTAAGATTATCGAATGTCATTTCTACGATTATTTCACCTGATCAAAGCTATGCTGTTCCATATAGATCAATGTACGACACTATACATCTTCAGAGAGAAATAATAAACTATGCTAATCGAGAAAAGGCACCGTTGGCAGTTGTCAACATAGATCAGAAATCTGATTTTGATAAGATCGGTCATGATTATCTATTCCACGTGCTCAAGACGATGAATTTTGGCAATGATTTTATAAACTGTGTCAAGTTGCTGCACACAAAAACATTATGTCATATAAGGGTAGGTGCATTATTAACAGGTGCTATAGCGTTTCAAAGCGGAATTAGGCAAGGTTGTCCTTTATCAGGGCCACTTTTTTCTATTGCTTTTGAGCCTTTCCTGTCGTTATCCCGCGCACTCCTTAAAGGTTTCCTTTTTCCCAGTTCTCCAATGCCTACTAATATAATAGTGAGTGCTTACGCTGATGATGTCACGTTCTTAACTTCTAATAATGACGATTTTATTAAAGTATTGGTTAGTTGCTATCATATATACACGGAACAATCGGGAGCAGAATTAAATCTGAAGAAATGTAACGGTTTTTGGGCAGGCGCGTGGAAGTACCGAAAGGATACCCCACTTGGCATTACTTGGTCAACCCATATAAAAGTATTAGGGATCAAGTTATCGAATGATTCTCATCAAGATTCATTTCAATCCTTCAACGACCTCTCACACGACCCGGACATGTCAATAATAAAGTGGCAAAGAAGATTACCTTCAGTGTCAATTATAGGGCGAAAAACCATGGTGAATCAGTTCATTGCACCAAAACTATGGCACACCCTTCATTGCCTATCCATAACGCATCAACAACAAATTTGTTCACAAAGAAAGATTAATAACCTTAAATGGAAAGACAAACATTGGGTTTCTCAAAATCATGTATGTCTCCCCATTCGACAAGGAGGACTAGGGGTTGTTCATATTCCATCCAAAGTAAAAACTATAAGAATATGGCTGGCAGAAAAGTTAATAAGCGCTAATGTGGAAAAAAAGTGGCAGATTATTGTTGATCACACTTTAAGGGAAGCAGATTCTTTTGGCTTAACTTGGCATTGGTTGTTTTTAGAAAAAAGGATTACCACAAAAGCATAGTCTATCTGATTTTATTATGGATATAATTAAGACTACTCAGCAGTCCGACCTTAGTATCCAGAATTTCGACCATTCAAAAGTTCCAACATTACTGTCTAAGTTATGTCCCCGAACGATTCCACCAATTTTTACAGCGGTTTGGGAACAAGCAGGATTCATTACGATAGGTGATCTTCAATCTGGTGGTACATGGCTACAAGAATGCCGTTTACTTGAACGTGTACAAACACCGTGTGAAATGTTGGAAAAGGAATTGATAAACCATTACAGTAGGATTAAAGCTACCTTTAACGAGTGGTTTATTGAACATGACTCAATGCCCTCTCGTTATAATAATGTTTTGGTTTTCAAGTACCAGAATCGAGATCCCGAATTAAGCTCTAACTCACGGAAAAAGCTACAAAATAAACTAACAGCGAACTTTTTCCAACTGCAAGACCAGCAGATATTAACCACTTACTGCTCGCAGAGTACCACACATTGGCAGACTATGTTTAATAGTTTAACAACCTGACACCTATCTGAAACAGCATGGAGATTCTCAAACAATCGGTTGGCTGATCCAATCTTTCTAAATCATGCAAAAATGAGGAGAGTTGATACATGTCTCCAATGCCCAACAGTAAGGTGTGACGCTTACCACATGATATTTGGATGTCCGTATACACTACAAGTTTGGGACTTAGTGTCAAAAATGATGAAGAAGTTGTCAAAGATCCACACTATAGAAGACCCCGTTTATTTAGGCGGAATAAAAGGTCGCACGAGCGCTCATACAGTAGCAAATTACATAATAAATTTATCACAGTTTACTATATACCGCCTGACCATAGATGCCATGAAAAATGAACACCCTCCCTCAAACTTCAAGACCACTTTAATTAGCAGACTCAGAGGCAGAATCATACAGGATTATTTTTGGCATTTAGGAAAAGGAACAATCGAAAACTTTAAATACTGGTGGTGTGTAAACAGCGTATTATGTACAGTCAATGAATCAGAGACCACTGTATGGCATAACGACATGGCCTTGTCAGCATGAAAGAATATATGTGTGTATATATATATATATATATATATATATATATATATATATATATATATATATATGGCAAATTTATCTCCGATTCTGAGCTTTGCTTTAGGGTAAGTGTAAGGTGTTTGAAGTCAAATTTCAGTCATATTGTATTATTTCGAACCCGCCTATCCCCGTTATAGATAGTTGGTACCTTGCTTATTTTTATAAGCATTACACGACGGCTAGCGCGATTTGATCGTGTATCAATGCATTGTACCGGATTATCCCGAAAATACTGTATGTTTCATAGAGCAGATAAAACCGGATTACTCGGTCACTAAAATAATAAAACAAAATTGGTAAATGATCGAGTGACAACAATAATAGCAACAAATCTACTCAGACAAAACAGAGCAATGGAGGAAACTCTCATATAACGTTTAGCAAAAGCATAGACAGCCTAATTAATAATAAAATACTTATATTTTTTGGGGGTTTTTAATGGTGTTTTTTTAAATTATACAATCTAAACGTTTCGATGACACTTCCGGTTATCTTCGTCAGTAGTAACATTTGTTAAAAATTGTTAAAGATGTTGTAAACAATTTTGTCAAATTTGAAAAATTAAAACATAAACATAAGCCTGCTATTAATATAACAGTTTGAGAAACGTATAAACCCAACTATAAAATTAAATTTTAGTAAAGAGTAACTAGGTTATTGAAAATTAAATATTGTTAAACTGCCTTAAAGATGACAAATCAGAACACTCTCTATGGCGAAAGCTAACAATGAAATTTATCAGCCAAAAAACATTTAACAAAATTTAATCGAGTTATGATGTAAGAGTAAAGTTGTGAAAAACTTCAATTTGAAAATGATAGAAGCATACACAAATCCAAACATCACATCAAATAAAATAACCCAGTTAAATCTAACAAAGAGATATCTTTATCAATAAGTGGAAGTGTTATTAACAATGAAAAGCACAATGCAGAACGTTTTTTGTAATTTTTAATTTTAATTCAATTTCAACTACTTATGTTAAATTATAGTGCCGTGGGAATTTAACATATAATTGGTAAAGTATTTGCTTCAAGGTCTAGGAAAAACTCAGCAAAAAACCTAGACATACCAAAAGTTAAAATTAAAATCAAAATTAAGACGTATCATTATGCCTTTTTTTAATTATAAGATGCCAAATCCTATTTAAACAGAGATTTTCTTCTTGTCTATTAAAATTATTAGGGTGTTTATATATTTCAACAGCTTCACGTTGTAAACGAACATAATAATGAGTTTGTCTTGACAATATTTCCATATTGTCAAATTGAATGTCATGACTTAGATTATTCAGGGCACGGTCAGCCACAGCAGACCTCGCTGGTTGACCTAATCTACAAAATCTCATATGTCCTTTGCGTCTTGTATCAAAGTTACGTTTTGTGGTTCCGATGTATACTTTTCCACGTGAACAAGATAACTTATACACTCCGGAAGATGATAAAGGGTTTGACACATCTTTAGGTGATCTTAAATGTTCATTAATTTTTCTTGTAGGTTTAAAAATATTCCTAATGCCATATTTAATTAGGATTTTTTCAATTTTATTTGTAACATTAGCTATAAAAGGAAGAAAAGCAGTACCAACATTAAGAACTGGTTTTTCTTTAAGGTTACGCCTAGAAGGTGTAATAACATTATTAATATCTGTAAGTGAATATCCATAATCTTGTAAGGATTTTTTTAAATACTTATATTCATCCTTGAAAAATTCAGGGTCACAAATTCGTTTTGCTCGATCTACTAAAGATTTAAGTACACCAATTTTTTGACGTGGATGGTGGTTGGATAATTTATGAAGTTATCTATCAGTGTGTGCCGGCTTTTGTAAATCTTAAAGGATAGTGAATTATTGTTTTTAGATATTAATATGTCAAGAAATGGTCAACTTCCATTAGTTTCTTTTTCCATGGTAAACTGAATCCTAGGATGTATACTATTTATAAAAACCATAAACTCATGTAGTGCTTCTTCTCCATGTCTCCAAATAACAAATGTGTCATCTACCAAACTGAAGGTTTTTTAGGTGTATTTTGTAACGCTAATGTTTCAAATTTTTCCATGTAAAAATTAGCTACACCATCAATCTGTTTATATAATTTACTATTCCACTGAAAATAAGTTGTAGTAAGACAGTGCTGAAAAAGAATGGTTATGTCCTTTGGAAAAAGATGATCAATGTATTCAATAGTCCCCTATCAATATCAATATATCAAAAGATCCAACAAAAATGTTTCTTCTAAAAACTAAGGAGCTGATTAAACTATCATCTATTCCTGAAGAAATAAAAAAGAAACTGACTAACTAAAGCTATTTCACCAAAACTGTATAGTTTACCAAAAATTCATAAACCTAATATTCCTTTAAGGCCTATTGTTAGTGGAATTGGTTCTGCTACATATAGCCTTGCGAAACATCTTACATTTTTATTACAACCTCATATAGGTAAAACACCTCATTACATTAAAAATTCTGCCGACTTTGTTGAAAAAATGCATAGTTTCAAAATTGAAGAGGGTGATATAATGGTTAGTTTTGATGTTGTTTCACTTTTTACAAAAGTGCCTCTAAAGGAAACTATTGAATACATTAATCATCTTTTTCCAAAAGACATAACCATTCTTTTTCAGCACTGTCTTACTACAACTTATTTTCAGTGGAATAATACATTTTATGAACAGATTGAAGGTGTAGCAATGGTTGGTCCCCTTAGTCCTGTTATAGGTAATTTTTATACGGAAAAATTTTAAACATTTGCGTTACAAGATACACCTAAAAAACCTTCAGTTTGGTATAGATACGTAGATAACACATTTGTTATTTGGAGACATGGAGAAGAAGCACTACATGAGTTTTTGGTTTTTATAAATGGTATACATCCTAGTATTCAGTTTACCATGGAAAAAGAAACTAATGGAAGTGACATATTAATATCTAAAAATAATAATTCACTATCTTTTAAGGTTTACAGAAAGCCGACACACACTGACACCTTCATGAATTATCCAAAAACCATCCACGTCAAAAAATTAGTGTAATTAAATCTTTAGTAGATCGAGCAAAATGAATTTGTGACCCTAAATTCTTCAAGGATGAATATAAATATTTAAGAAAATCCTTACAAGATAATGGATATTCACTTACAGATATTAATAATGTTATTACACCTTCTAGGCGTAACCTTAAAGAAAAAACAGTTCTTAATGTTGGTACTGATTTTCTTCCTTTTATAGCTAATGTTACAAATAGAATTGAAAAAATCCTAATTAAATATGGCATTAGGAATATTTTTAAACTTACAAGAAAAATTAAAGTACATTTAAGATCACCTAAAGATGTGTCAAACCCTTTATCATCTTCCGGAGTGTATAAGTTATCTTGTTCACATGGAAAAGTATACATCGGAACCACAAAACTTAGCTTTGATACAACACGCAAAGAACATATGAGATTTTGTAGATTAGGTCAACCAGAGAGGTCTGATGTTGTTGACCATGCCCTGAATAATCTAAGTCATGGCATTCAATTTGACAATATGGAAATATTGTCAAGACAAACTCATTATTATGTTCGTTTACAACGTGAAGCTATTGAAATATATAAACACTCTAATAATTTTAATAGACAAGAAGAAAATCTCCGTTTAAATAGGATTTGGCATCTTATAATTAAAAAAAAAGCATAATGATACGTCTTAATTTTGATTTTAATTTTAACTTTTGGTATGTCCAGGTTTTTTGCTGTTTTTCCTAGACCTTGAAGCAAATACCTTACCAATTATATGTTAAATTACCATAGCACTATAATTTAACATGAGTAGTTGAAATTAAATTAAAATTAAAAATTACAAAAAACGTTTTGCATTGTGCTTTTCATTGTTAACAACACTTCCACTTATTGATAAAGATATCTCTTTGTTAAATTTAACTGGGTTATTTTATTTGATGTGATGTTTGGATTTGTGAATGCTTCTATCATTTTCAAATTGAAGTTTTTCACAACTTTACACTTACATCATAACTCGATTAAATTTTGTTAAATGTTTTTTGGCTGACAAATTTCATTGTTAGCTTTCTCCGTAGAGAGTCTTCTGATTTGTCATCTTTAAGGCAGTTTAACAATATTTAATTTTCAATGACCTAGTTACTCTACTAAAATTTAATTTTAAAGTTGGGTTTATACGTTTCTCAAACTGTTATATCAATAGCAGGCTTTTGTTTATGTTTTAATTTTTCAACTTTGACAAAATTGTTTACAACATCTTTTACAATTTTTAACAAATATTACTACTGACGAAGATAACTGTAAGTGTTATCGAAACGTTTAGATTGTATAATTTAAAAAAACACCATTAAAAAACCCCAAAAAGGATAAGTATTTTATTATGAGTGATAATGATGAAAGATTACATTTTCATAGCCTAATTAATATGTTCATGAAGAAAAATATGAACGTTTAATCGTCAAACAGATAGACGCATGATTTATTTATTTTAAAGTGTTATATGTGTATTTCCAATACGTTCATTAGTGTCTCCTTTTTTATGTTTACCCTAACCCAGGCATTGCTATATATATATATATATATATATATATATATATATATATATATATATATATATATATATATATATATATATATATATATATATATATATATATATATATATATATATATTTGTATTTTATTTATTATTTTTTCTTTTTACTATGATGATGATAGGGTTCATTGATCCCAGTAGGCATAAAATATTACATTTATTTATATTTATTTTTCTTATTGATTTTATTATACTTTCATAATTTCGCCGGACTAACTCAATCAGGCTCATTAATAAGAGCATGAGAATTTAAACTTGTAAACTTTCATCAATAAAATTCAATTGTCACCACTGAGTATATATATATATATATATATATATATATATATATATATATTACCCTGTTTATTTATTTACATTTATTTTTCTTATTGATTTTATTATACCTTCATAATTTCGCCGGACTAACTCAATCAGGTTCATTAATAAGAGCATGAGAATTTAAACTTATAAACTTTCATTATAATAATTTAATATTAGTCAAGTTGCTTTGGAATGTGTGAATCCTTGCGATATTGCAGGCTCACATTCCATTAATATAAGTAATTTGATTGTAATCTCATTATATTTAGAATTTACATCAGTTCTACATACATAAAGACAAAATTTACATCGATTGGAGCTTGAACCTTGGTGGCGCAGTTGGTTAGCGCGGTACTCTAGCAAAGTACAGGTCGTAGGTTCAAATCCTACTCGAGGTAAACTTTTTATTTATGTATTTAATAAAATTAATAATAATTTTTAATTATAAACTTTTATCAATAAAATTCAATTGTATTTCGTTTCCTTGTACTTTAGTATTACGCCACAAGTTTCTATGGTTAGTAGTCAATCTTATGCATAATAGTTCAAATGACTGCAAGATGCAATTTGTCAGAAACTCGATTATTACGATAAAAGTGTGTACATATAATTCTTGTTCAATTGAAATAAAAAAATTTATTTACGCTGCATATTAAAAATTTCAGATATGGTCAACACCTCGTTCACATGCGTATACTTCTATTTTATTACAATGATACACAACAATCAATAAATCAAGCAATATAAAAATGGGGTTATGAAAAGGAATTTGTAAAAAAAACTCACATATAATGTTCCTGTTGATGTCTGGAATCGTTGCATTTAATTCCATATCCCTGTTGCTTGTCCATCCATCTTCCATCGATTTCTGTACGTGATGTTATCGTCATAGAAGAAAAATACTGGCACTTTGGTAACATGGGTATACCACTTTACACTTTCACGTTTAATTTAAATTGAAATAACTTCTCAGAATTTTAATATTGGCTTACTTATTCGAATATATTTTATTCTTCAATTGCTTCTTGCGTTATTAAGCTAGTAACCACTTTTGTTTTAGGTTCTAAATGAATTTGTTGAATATTATTTAATCTCACTTTACTTGTGAAAGGAATAAAAATAAAACATCAAGTTCAACGTAACAAGAGAACTTTAATAAATAACAAAAAAAAAACATCTACCGATGTAAACACGAGACAAATCATCGACACACAAAACACAACTTTTGAAAACAACAATCAGTAACTAATATCGCGACGTTTTGTTATAAAAGCAATTGCTTCGGAATATCACTTCCCGATAAATATATACCGTTATGATTACGTTAAAATTTCTATTTATTTAAACAAATTTTCTGAAGTTAACAAAACACAATTGTACATGCTCAACTAACTGTAAGTTGAATCAATTCAAATGACTGAGTGTGAGGCATGAACTGCACTTGCTCTTATACCTAATGCTTGAATACCTAAAATTGTACAATATAAACATTAGCTAAATTCAAATTACTGGACTTTTTTACCAAACAATTGACACTCTACATATTATCTAAAACTTAAAATTAGCCATAACTTTCTTATTTGTTATCTGAATTGCTTAATTTCTTCATATTTGGATTCAGCACAAAAAAAACGCATCTGTAGAGATCCAACAACCTATATTTTCTATGCATATTTTACGTTTACCACTTCACATTATAATTTTCTAATAATTCAAAAATTAAAGATTTCTCTGGCAAATAATTAGTTCCACGGATCCAGCACAAAAAACTGTATAGGAAAACACCTATCTACATATTCTTTTATTAATATTTCCGCAAGTTTTTCTAAAAATTTTGTGGTTTTTAGTTAACCTCACATTTTGTTTTTAGATCTTTACTTATTTAAGTTACCTCAATTTACTTTTAGATATTCATAAACTTATTATTTACATTTACAATTTATCTTATATGTATCTTATCCTAAATAATTCATTTTTTCAAAAATTTTAAGCCTCTACATAAGCTAACCTCAAATATATTTTATTCCGTTTTATTTCTATGTAAAACGTTTTTATGCTATAAACTGTTTTCCTAACTTAATTTTATACATGTCTCTATCATTTTTAATGTTCACATTTAGCCTATATTTACACATTTAGTCAATTCTTGCATGGGCTTATTAACACATTTTCGAAGTTTAGTACCCCAAATCAAGATCTGTTTTTAATTATCAACCTAGCCTAGTGTTGTTCATGCTTATAATTAAATCTTCAATGCACTTTCATTATTGTTTTATATCTTGGCGCTTAGTTGGTGAGTGTCTCTTCGTTTAAGTTACGATAACCCCTTTTTATACCTTACATCCTATTTACAAGCATTTTACTTACATCTATACATGTAAACAACCTAAGTTGCAATTGTACTGAGTGTCACCCATGTCTGAAATGTGTACTGAACTTACATACACCCCTATTTATGTAAATAAATTCGTTATTGACAAATTGCATTCATTTCATTTTTTTTCCTTGTTTTTTTTATTTTTTCTTCGCATTGAAATAAACAACATGCTACCTTCCATGGAATCTTTGTGTATATTATAAACTTGCCAAATCTGACATTTGGTCTCGAGCCTGTAATTATGAGCTTTGATCCACCAACAGGTAGTATTTTACTTATTATATTAACTCTACCATATTTATTCTATGCTCTATTAATCATTGTACATATTTAATCATGTTATTGTTTAAATCTATCCTTATGCTTTGTGCCAACTTGAATCGTCTTCCCTATATCTCCGATATCAGTATTTTCATGTTTAACTCCCCACGTTTACCTTGTATCTATTCCTGTACTTCCTACAGTAATATTTAAATTGATTAACCTAATTATCAAGGTTTCTACACCACTAACTTGGTCTTAACATAATTTCCTAATAAAATTTTACCCATACCGTGTTTAGTCGCATATTTTATCCCTATAATCTACTATATGCCTACATGTTAACTTATTTTACTACATCTATTGTTACATTAATCCTACTTACCCTAAAACTACTACCTAACTTCATATGTTTACCTGCTTTATAAATTTTCATCATTTTTTTTAACGTTTACATGTACTTGTCTTTCCCTATCCTTTACTCAAATCCAGTCATTAACGCATGTTCATTCTAATGTAATATACTCATTTATTCTTCCTATCCATTTTTATCCTTACTACCTAAACCTGCCACCGCAACATATATACATATTTAGCAATGCCTGGATTAGGGTAAACATAAAAAAGGAGACACTAATGTACTAAACTTATTTGGAAAGGTGTCTTTAGTTGAACTATTTATTTCACCATCGTTAAAAATATTAGACCTAATAATTGTAATTATCGACAATAATCCAAAATACATAAATAGTTATTACCCAATTTGGAAAATAACAGTTCCACTTATTAATTTTTAAACTGATTTTTAAGAGTATAATTCTGAATAGAGTATATATAAAAACTGTACCAGCCGTACTCTCACTAAATAATAGATACGGATTCACTGTTTCCTATCTTAAAATAAAACAGGCGTAACTATCTGTGGGTAATTTTTGCAATTATACTGTCTTCCATACTATTTGCAATTTTATCATCAATATATTAGACTTCTGCAGGTGTGATTCACCTTGGTTCGAGTCGCAACTTTTATTTTTGTATAGCAATGGCTCAATGGTGACTAATAACGTGATAAACAATAACGGTATGTAACATCTGTATTGTATATTCAACTCAAGCAACGAAATAAAAGCAATTAAATTTTGTAATTGGCTTGTCTAAAAGAAATCTAAGAAAGCATTACTGATTTGTAACATTTGAACTGGATTTTCGCTTTAATTAAACCTCAAAATATAATTTTTGGGGAAGGTCCACTATAGTTCAAATAAAAAAATTAATTGAATGATTAACTCTATTAGCACAATTTATCAATGTCATTATAAATATGCATTGACTTCTGCAATGAAGAAACACAATACAACATTAAGGTTTTCCCTGCTAGATCTTAAGCTAGTACTACTCACAAAAAATTGTAAGTGATTATAATTAATTGTCCTTATAGATTATTTAAAGTTACAATTCTGGTTAGGATAAGCAATCCTCACTACACAACAATATATAAAATTGATCTTACTTTTAAGTTTCCCAATTCTTTTAAACGAGGTTGAACTCCTTCACCTAATCCTTGGAGTTATACACACCCGCACCCACTAACAAGCCTCTTCAAGTCGAACACCTAGCCGTCTCACTGCAGGCACTATCTTAAGTTTTCCAATTTGTTTACTGAATTTACCAAACCTCTGTTGGTCAGAAAGGATCATTTTGAAAGTTCCTTTTACCATTATGCGGATTGTTTTATACAATATTTAAAGTTTCGCGTCACAACGAACCTCAATTTATTTACAAACAAACAAACCGAAAAATATATATGCCATTCCCATAAAACTGTAAACTGTAAATAATCAGCATATCCACTAATTCGATATTTTCATAAACATGAGCCACTGTTGTATCGATAGTGTTAACAAAATTACAAAAAAAAAAGTAATTGACAGGTTATTTCTTGACAACAAAGATAAACAAAGACAAAATTTTCCAGCCGCCTATGATCAAAGGTTCAACAATTTGAAATTTGAAATTAACGCAGCATTAAAACGGTTTTATTTTCTTAAGCGAAAACGGTGCGTCGTATCAAAAAATAACAACAGAGCTTTTCTTTTTAGAATTGAACAAGGAATTCAACAATAATTTTTATTTTTGGAAAACTCCAAGGCGTGCCATTTTTTTTTCAAAAATGTAACAACTTTTTTATACGCGCGTCGCTGGTAATCCCAACAATATTTTATTTGTTGAAGAATTTCCCTTTTCCTTTTGACATTTGTAAAATATTGTTTGATTATCTCAAGCGGTTTGGCGGTTATCAATAAATTTTAATTTTTTAAATAAAACTTTGACATGCTGTATTTCCGCTCTGTACACTCTAATAGCAAAGGAAAGAATTTCCAAGAAAAAGAAGAATCTAGGGTGAATTTTAACCGCACGTGACGTTCCAACAAAATGATAAACTAATACAACAAAAACCAAATGAAAATACTTGTGGGCATTTTCAATATATTTTCATTCAAAGCGGTCCTTCCCAACATATGAACAGAAGCGACATTTTTCATACTTTCTCTTTTTTCATTATCATAATTATAATTTTTTAATGTGTAATAGTAATAATAGTGGTTAATGTTACGGATGTATTTACTTTTGAATTAGGGTATTTCTATTGTGTTAATAATTGGGTTGTTTTTTAAATAGGAATTAATAGTTAATTATTAAAACGTTTATCAAAGAATTTGCTGTACAATGCGTTTAAAATAATTATACAATGTAACCGATTTTATATATTTTAATCATCAAAAGCCGGCACCTTTATTGTTTTATATCAACAGAACCTCTAACGTACTTTAAGCCAAAGAATATATTATTATTAAAGAACATTAAATATGAAGCTATTCATTTATTTTTTCTCCGTTTGTTTTATAGCGGTAGCAAGTAAAAAGGCAGTAAAGTGTCACATTTCCTTTACAAAATATCATTATACTAATTTTGTTTTGTTTAAGGTACCTAAATCAATACTGAAGGAATGGAATTTGGTCGTTTCAAACTTGTATGATCCATGTATCCAAGAATCAGGAGTTGAACCAGTTTTGTTAGATAGAATGGTAAATAATTTAGAGTTTCCTGAATATTACGCTTTAATGTGTTATTGGAGATGTATTCATAACGGTCTACATATACTTACCAAAGACGGAAGAATCGATCCTGTAAAACTATCATCGGTAGTACCTTCAATGTCACTACAGTCTGCAATGAAATGCGCTTCTGAAACAAATAATATAAATAATGGATGTGAGCTATCGTTTAATGCAGCGAAATGTTTTATTATTGACTACGCTGTTTAAATGATTGTAAAACTACCATATACCACTATGAAAAAATAGATGTAACATTTTGGAAAATTTTATTGTAGGATAAAGTACAGATACCAATACATAAACGTTGTATTTTGCTTGGATTTCCTTACTTTCCTGGCACTGGTTTCTGTTCATCATTTGGGTTTACTTTTTCTTGTACACATTATGCTTTTTTATATACAAAACGGGCAAAAGGTTACGGAAGAGTCAGTAATCTCAATAATAATATTAGTAATATTTTACTGCTTAATGAAATAAAATTTCCAATTAAAGAACAAATGTAACCGAAATAAGTACATAAATGTAAAACAAACTACATAATTGAACTACACCTAAAACAAGTTTAAACAGTAACTTAATATGCAGGGTGGCCCTTTTAAAGTGTTACAAAGCGATATTGAGAAAATGGCTGAATCAAAATAAATGAAATATCTAGGGATACAATGGGTCGTTGGGGGACACTTTTTGACAGAGTAAGTAATGTTTTAACCCTTTGCACTTTTTAGGGGTGGGGGGTAACTTTTAAATGTTAAATGGAAAAGTGCAGTTTTCTTTCCAGATTCGTAATCTCCAGAAAAAACTACGTTATAATCAATGAATAATTTAATGCCAATGTCAATGTCACTACGCTAAATTTAACAAAATTAAAAATAAAATCAACTAAAGAAAAAACTGATATTAGGTACATTATTTTATTATAATACATAGATTATTGGGCTCAAGAAAATCCACACCCGATGCGAACAGTCGCTAATCAACACCCTTGGTCGATAAATACCTGGTGTGGGATATTTGGCGATGTTATTATTGGACCTCATTTTTTCGATGGTAATCTTAATGGACAGCGATACTGCGATTTCCTTCGAAATGACTTGCAAAGATTGATGCCAAATATTCCAGAGCAACAACGTGAAGCAATTTGGTTCCGGCAAGACGGCGCACCACCACATTTCTGTTGAGAAGCACGTGCTATATTGAATGACACTTACCCTAACAGATGGATTGGACGTGGGGGACCAGTAAATTGGCCTGCAAGATCGTCAGACTTAACCCCTCTTGATTTTTTCTTGTGGTGTTTCGTCAAAGAAAAAGTCATGGTGACTGCTCCAACTACAGCCGAAGACATGAGAGAAAGGATTACGCGTGCAGTTCGTGAAATTACCCCAGATATGTTATTCAGAGTGCGGAATTCTTTTCGAAAGAGGGTTGATACATGTTTAGAACAAAATGGTCGTCATTTTGAACACCTATTATAATAAAATAATGTACCTAATATCAGTTTTTTCTTTAGTTGATTTTATTTTTAATTTTGTTAAATTTAGCGTAGTGACATTGACATTGGCATTAAATTATTCATTGATTATAACGTAGTTTTTTCTGGAGATTACGAATCTGGAAAGAAAACTGCACTTTTCCATTTAACATTTAAAAGTTACCCCCCACCCCTAAAAAGTGGAAAGGGTTAAAACATTACTTACACTGTCAAAAGGTGTCCCCCAACGACCCATTGTATCCCTAAATATTTCATTTATTTTCATTCAGCCATTTTCTAAATATCGCTTTGTAACACTTTAAAAGAACCACCCTGTATATGAATTGGGAAGGAAGAAAAGAGATTAAACAGAAAATAGAAAAAATTATTTCATTATGTGATATTGCTCAATAGATCGTCAAGTGTTGCGATATTTAATCAATATTAGCATCTATAGTATTAAAATTTAAAGACATTATACAAGTAGGTGCTTTTAATAATGAGTTGGTCTTCGGAAAAGGAATCTTGATAAACGATTGGATACGGTAAAGTTAAGGGACGATAGAAGAAAAGGACAGTCTATTCGGTTGTTAAGTAGGCCATATAAAAATCTCGTGCTGTAGTATTTACGTCTACGTTGTAATGATGGAAGTTGAAAACGACTTAGGAAATATTTTTCAGGATAGCCCCTCGCCGGATAGATACCATCAATCTTAAAGGAAGCGTATTTCAAGAATGTTCGCTGAACATCTTCGATCGTCCTCATGTGTTTGTGATAGATAAGGTATCATATAAGATTACTGTACTCCAGTTTAGACAGGAATAATGAAAAGATAGCGAGAAAATCGTTTGAGTATAATGAAACGATTTGGTGTTTCTAAATATAACTCCCAGCATTCTTTTTGCATCAAGGCATATGGTCTGAATATGACTCGAAATGCTTAGATGCTGATCAAACGTTACACCTAGATCTTTGGTATCAGAAATCCGGGATAAGGCGAACGAATCTACCGAATAGTAGTGGAGTAAGTTCCTTTTTTTACTAAACGATAATATTTTGCATTTGTAAATGTTTAAATACAGGCAATTACTTATACACCAGTTATGAATGACCATTAATTGTTCTTGAAGGGCTAGACAGTCACTCAGAGAAGTGATTTCACAATAAATTTTAAGGTCATCAGCAAATAAAAAAAGATTACTTGAAATTAGACCAGAGATATCAGATATCATTGATAAATAATAAAAAATAACAGTGGACTCAAGTTTGATCCTTGGGGTACCCCTTACGAAGCAGTAAATGAGTTCGACGCAAAGTTATTAAAACACACATACTGTAATCGATTGGTTAGGTAGGAGAGAAAAAGAGAAAGAAACGGATCACTAAAATCAAAATTACGTAACTTACTAAATAGAATATAATGATTGATCTTGTCGAACGCTTTACAAAAATCAGTAAAGATTATATCAACTTGGCTCTGATCATCTAAGACACTCAACGCATAGTCCGTAAAGCAAGCAAGGTTGGTCACAGTTGGCCTATTTTGCACAAATCCATGTTAATGTAACCATAAGGCACCCATTACCGCCCTATGCAATATCTTGACCTATTACCGCCCTGTAAGAGTTTGTCTTTTCTTGTAGAGTATTTTCTTAAAATTATTTGCAAAATTCTATCTCCTATTGTTTTATGAGACGCAAGAGTTAGTAGGCAACCTAAAAAACATTATGGCGGGAGGAGTATATTAGCGTCTTAAGAGCAGGGCTAAGTCATTTAGTCAAAAGTCGGTGCACGTGGTGAAGTGACTGAATAATCTATCTATTTTGGTAAGCAATCATTTGTCCTTTGTTAAGCTATTTTCACCCAAAAAGTTTTAAATTATTATTATATTTATTGTTCTTATGCAGAAGACGGTAGAATAGGTATTCAGCAATAGGTACATAGGTTTTCATTGATATAAATATTACGTTGAAGTCGAAAAATAATAATTAAAAATAGAGCGGTAATAGGAAAAGATTTTAGTTATTTTCCTATTATCGCTCTATTAGGGCGGAAAAAGGGAAATCTAATGTTTATTTAAATCCCAGTTATTCAATTTAATTAAAGAGATACATCGTTCTTCTTTCAGTACATTTTTTAAATAATCCTTGATATAGACTAGAATCAATTTCCACCCTATGATTTTTCTTTCAGAAATTCCTTACTTTACGGATTAAATTAGGACCCAATATTCAACAAATTATTGAAATAAGGAAAGTAGTAATGAGGCACCTTCCGCCATCTTGGATTTTGACGTCACTTCCGGTTTTACACGCCCACGTGGGGGACCGGTTTTTCCACCCCTATTTTTTACTCGCTTACGTGTAGGACGTGTTTCTTCACCCCTATTTTTGCACATCCACGTGTGAGACCACATTTTCAACCCCTAATTAGACGGCGTCTTAGGAGAAAATACCTCGACCATAAAAGAGGCGTTTAGATTTATAAACATATCCCCAGGGACTATGTTAGAGTGTGGTTAGGTCAATACTTCAGACATCCTCCGAAGATGTCCGATTCTACCCGAACATTGACGCGCATGCTTGCGCACAAGACCCAAGGCTAGCTGCGTTCTGACGTCTTAGGAGAAAATACCTCGACCATAAAAAAGGCGTTTAGATTTATAAACATGTCCCCAGGGGCTATGTTAGAGTGTGGTTAGGTCAATACTTCAGACATCCCCGAAGATGTCCGATTCTACCCTAACATTGACGAGCACGCTTGCTCACAAGACCCAAGGCTAGCTGCGTTCTCGTTTCTCGTGTGTTTCGCTCTTTAAAGTGTAACTGTCATCGAGTGAGCATTACTATAATGTATTCTCCTGTTTATGAGCCAACATCAGCGGACATTAGAGATTTTACTGACTTGTTAATAAACTATTACAACATAACCGTTCAAGATAATGATGAAAGCGATGACGTGGTTGAGCTGGGTGTATCTCACATCCGAGATGATGGTGATGGTTCACAGAAGAGCGATGAGGTAGGGGGGAAGGGCAAATCTCAAAATCATGATGATGATGACGACGACTCACGGTTCAAGAAGAAGAAGAAAACCGATAAAGCATGTTATTAAATGATAATGATGTATTGTTGTTTATAATAATAATAATAATAATAATATATTTTCAAACATTAAGCTTTCCTTCGATTTTGTTAATAAACCTGTTTTTTCCTAGCGGTGCTCCACCGTCTTGATTCATGTTTGCAAGTTTACAAGTTTTTCGCTTTAGCGTGTTCTTGTTTTGCGTGTTTTTTGTGTTGGCGTGTTTTCGTTTGTATGTTTTCGTACTTGCGTGTTTTAGTTTTTACGTGTTTTCGCATTTGTATGTCTTTGCGTTTACGTATTTTGTGTTAGCGTTTTTTCGTTTGTGTGTTTTTTGTGTTAGCGTGTTTGCGTGTTTTTTGTGTTAGTGTGTTTTTTGTGTTAGTGTGGTTTTTCGCGTTTGTGTGTGTGTGTGTGTGTGTGTGTGTGTGTGTGTCGCATACGTGCGTGCGTGCGAGCGTGCGTGCGTACGTACGAGCGTGCGTACGTTCGTGCGTACGTGCGAGCGTGCGTGCGTACGTACGAGCGTGCGTACGTGCGTGCGTACGTGCGAGCGTACGTGCGAGCTTGCGTGCGTGCGAACGTGTGTATGTGCGTGCGTGCGTACGTGTGTACGTGAGTGCGTGCATGCGTGTTTTTCGTTTGATCCTCGTGCTAAAGCCGTGCTAGTCGATTGTATGTAGTTGTATGCACTATTGTGTTGACTAAAGCTATAATTGGAAGCGTTGCTTGCTATACCCAGGCCTCGGAGTTATGTTTAATTAGCTTTTTTTGACAGATGTATTTTATTTATGATAAGACCAGGCTTGCATGTAAAGTAATATAGAGGTGAAACTAACTAGCTAATGTGTTTTGCTGCTACACGTATCACAGTATTGAAGATTCTGTTTATGTATTAGAAAACGTACTACAGCCTCGAAACAGAATGCAGATAAAAATTGAAGGAAGTGAATACGGTACAACTTCTGCGTTCGAGCTAAAAGATTTAAAGCGTGTGCAGCATTTCCAGAGCCGTGTTGAAACCATTTAATTTAGGGCTAACCTCATGTCCATGTAATAATGTCTGATAAAAACTGTCAGGGATTATTAGCTACTTTTATAGGTTGTTACAATGTAATCGTTCAAGGTGAAGACGATGAGATGATAGTATCTCAAAATTTCAATGATGGTGATGCTCTCTATGAAATTTCAAAATAAAAATAGATTACGTCACTCTTATTTTCAGATTAGAAATTTTTTAAAAAACGTTTAGTTGACGTTACTATTAATCCCATCTGATACAAAATCCACAAAGATGTATGCGGCACAAGTGTTGAGATGCTTGAAATCGATCCCCCAGCCACAAGAAGAATGTGTTTTCGACTTGTATGTGCTTCTAATCAACTACCCAGACACGCACCTCGACCGTGTGCGATTATCGTAAACACGGATCCTGCAAACAAACCAGACCAGCATTGGACCTCTATCTACATTGACTAGAATGGTAACAGGGAGTTTTTTTGAGTTTCAAACCTACTTGTTTCTCAAGGTTAACAATTTTCTCACGGTAGAATGAGTATGCTGTTGTGAAATAAAATTTCGTGTATAGATAAAACATATAGTCTACAAATGGTAATTAATAGAAAACATTTTTTAATAACATTTTTTCTTAGCATAATAAAAATAGACATAAACCAATATACGTCAGCTTAAACTCAAGTGTACATTTTTTATAAAAGTTGCTCGCAAGGCTAACTTCAAGGTAAACTTCAAAACCTATCACTAGCTAACTTCAAGGCTAACTTCAAGACCAACTTCAAGACCAACTTGTTTCTCATGACTAACAATTTTCTCAATGTGGAATAACCACGTTTTTGTAAAAAACGTCTTATGTAATAGCATTGTCTGCCCCTTACAGATAAATTCTTTGTGTTTAAAAACTGTTTCCTTGTTCTGGATGTAGATTTATAAACCTTCATGTTAATTATACTAGTATTTTTGAAATATCATTCGTATATAAGAATAATACAAGGTTTGCTTTAAACGATCTTCATCGTATACTTTAACAGTTAACCTTTTTCAGATAGTTGATCGCCCCATTAAAATGGAGCGTTAATAGTTTATAGAAGTACGGGTGTAAATAAAAAATACGCTACATAGCTATTGTGTTATAAACTAGTGGAGGTCGTTATTAATTCGTGTATAAGTTGAAGTTATGTAAGTAGAAGGTTACAACCGGTAATTAAAAAGAAAGTGTAATAACACATATTACAACAAATAATACAGGTCCACTTACACATTTTATATATATTGAAATAAAACGGCATATCAACTCTAATAATATTTTTTTTTTAATTATTATTATAAACGCTTGTAATCTATCAGATTACAGCTTGAAGATCGTCTTATAAGTTACATTATGTTGGGACACGCATACAATTGCACTCGCGAAACGTGTTAACATGTAATCAGTGTATAAATAAATTTCGTATGTTAAACAGCCTGTAGATAGGCATTAAAATAAATGTAATAATAATCTCATTGGTAAAAAATACGCTAATAAAGTAAAATGGAGAAATACAGTCAATGTGTACGTGATTATTATTATCTAATCAATTCTTTAAATAATATCTGATAAAACAAGTTCTAATAAATGTTAATAGTAAAACACAAAATTAAATAAACTATCTTTTACGTCATTTCCCGGGGGCTAAAAAATAATTAATTAATAAAAATAATTAAAGATCATCATCTTAAAGCTATCAAATTAGGATAATTAATTAATAAAAATAATTAAAGATCATCATCTTATATTAATAAAAATAATTAAAAGATCAGCATCTCAAAAATAAGGGTAATAAATACGGTCCTTCACGTACGTCATTAAAAATCAAAAATTTTAATTAGGGTTAAAAACGGCCTTCGAAAAGAAAGGATACGGTCTCACACGAGGGTATATAAAAAATAATTAGGGGTTGAAAATGTGGTCTCACACGTGGATGTGCAAAAATAGGGGTGAAAAAACACGTCCTACACATAAACGAGTAAAAAATAAGGGTGGAAAAACCGGTCCCCCACGTGGGCGTGTAAAACCGGAAGTGACGTCAAAATCCAAGATGGCGGAACGTCCCTCATTACTACTAAGGAATATTTCAAAAAATCAATTTTTAATATTTACACACAATAAACATGAAAAATTAATATTTAGGACACTTTTTTATGTCTTTCCTTAAAAGGAAATAACTATTTCTTTCTAATGTTGGCGGTAATAGGCGAAAAATTTATGCGTTTATTCCTATTACCGCTTTATTAGGGCGGAAAAAGGGACATCTAATGTTTATTTAAGTCCCAGTTATTCAATTTAATTAAAGAGATACATCGTTTTTCTTTCAGTACATTTTTTAAATAATCCTTGATATAGACTAGAATCAATTTCCGCCCTATGATTTTCCTTTCAGAAATACCTTACTTTACGCATTAATTAGGACCCAATATTCAACAATTATTAAAATAAGGAATATTTCAAAAAATCAGTTTTTAATATTTATACTCAATATACATGAAAAATGTATATTTAGGACACTTTTTATGTTTTCCCTTTTATTTTAGGTAAAAAAAACAAACAAATATTTATTTGTAATGTAGGCGGTAATAGGTGAAAAATTTATGCGTTTATTCCTATTACCGCTCTATCTAATATAAATGGCTTGGCATACTTTTCTTTCTTTTTTGTGTTGCTTTTTGTTCACATTTGTCTGTGTATTTCTTAAATTTAACGTTTTTCAGCAAAATGGCACCACCCAAACCTAATATGCCAAAAGTAAAAAAGAAGTATACCTCTGAAGCTCTTCAAAATGCCCTAGAAGATGTGCAGAAAAACGGAATTTCTTTTTACAGAGCATCTCAGATCTATGGCAGTCCAAAAACTACAATAAGAGATAAAATTAATAAAAAATATGAACTTGACACCTATGGAATTCAGACAGTTTTGACTCAGGAGGAAGAACAACTACTGGTAAAATGGATACTTTATCTTGGGGACGCAGGCTTTCCCGTAACTCGAAAGCAATTATCAGACACGGTTGCAACATTAGTCAAAAATTTAAATAGACCCAATCCTTTCAAAAATGGCATTCCAGGTTATCATTGGTACAGACATAAAAATATATCGCTACGTGTTTCTCAAAATTTAACGTCTAGTCGCACGGCAGTTACTGAAGATCAAATTAGAAGTTGGGTTAAGCGAGTGTTTGATTATTTTCAAGAGAAAAATATTACGGAAGTTCTGGAGGATTGCAGTAGAATTTTTAACTGTGACGAAACAGCTTTTTTCTTTTGCCCTAAGGAAAAACAGGTTCTTGTTCGAAAGGGTTTCAAAACAGTTTATAACCGTATTGCGAATGGCGAAGAGGAATGTTTAACTGTTTCAGCTACTGTAGCAGCAAATGGTAATGTAGCACCCCCTATGGTACTTTTTCCATATATACGTATGCCAAAAAATCTTCCGCCAACCATGCCATCAGATTGAGGTTTAGGAAATACTGGAAGCGGGTGGATGAATACAGAAGCTTTTTTTGAGTATATTGCAAATTGTTTTTATCCTTGGTTGGTCAAAAATAACATTAAAAGACCTATTGTTTTATTTTTAGATGGCCCAACTAGCCATATTTCACTGGCCTTCAGTGAATTTTGTCAAGAGCATGGCATAATACTTATTGGCTAGGTACCTAATTCCACGCACATTTTGCAACCTTTGGGTGTTGCTGTCTATCGTCCTGTAAAAGTAGCCTGGAGAAAATAGTCCACAACTTTAGACTAAAAAATCACAACAGTAAAATAAAAAGAACAGATTTTTGTAATTTAGTTAAAGAATGCTTTGATCAGACACTTAAAGTCAAAGCAATTCAAAATGCATTTGAATGCACAGGACTATATCCTTTTAATGTTGAAAGTGTAAAATTCGACAAACTTAAAAGAAAAGTAACTGAAACGAATCCTGGTATTTCCGAGAACGTACAAAACCAGAATTTACAAAACCATAAAATCCCTTCAAATGATTTTCAAATGCAGTTTGAGTGCTCTCTCCAAATACATTAACTGAGTTCAGAAAAAATAAATTTCACGATATTTGGCCTGGTGATCAAAAATATAAGAAATGATTTAATTTATGGAAAACCATTCAACCAGATCTCCAAATTCAAGACAACGGAGCTTCATCATCAGCAGATTATCGTGCCTTGGACAAATATAATAACAACCTGTTAGCAGAAGAATTAGAACTCCCATCATTATCAATAAATGATCATTCTTTGGACACTGAAGTTCGCAATACATTGTCCGAAAACAACGAAAATCTTGATGAGTTCAATTTAGGTGATTCCACACTCATAAATAACTTAAATGAAACAGATGATTACACCATTTTCAATTTTGATGATGACATAACACTAGCATCGGAAAATACTGAAACTGAACATGATAAAAACATAGTTGTTTTAAAAGTTGAACCATTTAATCCACAGAATGAAGACAATTCGCTTTCTATTTTTAAAACTAAAGAAATTGCTTTATCCCCTGTAAAAATGAATACCATTTCTAAGGAATCTGTTCAGACCCCGAATAAAAAATTAAAGATTTCAACATCTTCGCCTTTAAGTGGAACGCTGTCCTCGCAAAGTAGTAAAGTTATTTCAAAAATAAATGTCCTCAAGAGAAAGAAAATATCCTTCATTCTGATCATTCTCCAACTAAAAAGTCAAAAATCTGTACATCAATGCCCTTAAGTCATAAACCCTATACTTCACCTGAGCAAACTATACCAGAAGATCGATTTAATGCATCCGAAAATACAAGTTATGTTATCTCTCCTACCAAATTCCCTACTCCATTTAAAAATGCATTGTATTTTCTAACAATACCTAAAAATGAAGCAGCTAACAAACGAGCTACAAAAAAACTAACGCCAACGGTAGCGACAGCATCATAATTTGTTGAATATCAAAGAAGAATCGAAGCCGAAAAAGAAGAAAAAGAAAAAAGAAAAATTGAAAGAATAAAGAAGAAGAATGAAAAAGCCGCAACTGTTGTAAGAACCGTAAGCAAAAATCCAGCAACTGTTGTAAGAACCGTAAGCAAACAAAGAGAAAGAAAACAAAAAGATTTATCAGAAAAAAAAAGAAGATAGAAAAGCGGCAGAGTTAATATCACAAGAAAGTAAATTTATAGAACAACAATATGTAATAATCACTTACGAAGACCAATACTTTCCGGGACAAATAAAACAAGTAAAACAGAATAAGTACTTCATTAAAGCAATGAAGAGGATAGAAAAAAATTATTGGAAGTGGCCTGAACAGGACGACATCATTTGGTATGATGAAGAAGAAGTCATCTCCGGAACCGATGCTCCTCAGCCAATTAATAAAAGAGGACAATACTTAGTACCGGAGATCGATTCCTAAAATTATTATTAATATATTTTGCATAAATTTTTTTATTTTATTTTGCCACCATAATGTTCTTTATACGCACCCAAATGCGGGCGTAATGTGGTCTTTATAGCACGGAAATGTCATTATTGCTAAGCAGCATGATTGACAGCAAACACATGACATGATATGTTGCGTTTTCACCTTCCATTTTAGAATGCAAATTATTTACAAACAAACAGTACCTTAGCAACAATTTAGCAATATCACAGTATCTTAGTAACAACAAATTAGCCTACTGTCGACTTTACTTCACTGCATTTGCATTTAAAAACTTGCCGAAAATACTGAATCTTTGTAAAATTTTGTTCCAGTTTCATGGTGCAAAATAAAATAAAACATTGTATGTACCACCGGCATAATTGTAGATTATGGCCGGTGGCGAAACTAGGAGGGGTGCAAGGTGTGCCAGGCACATCCCAGGCAAGCCGTGACACACCCCAGAAAAACGGAGCACTTCCCCATTTTTCATTCTTATCTTAAATTTCATCTAACAACTTAATTCGTTAAATCTTAAACCATTGCGATAAACAAACGAGTAGTAATAGTGACATAGTGATAAGTACAATTATTAATTATTATTTATTATGTAAGGATATTAGAATATTCGTCATTCGAGCATAAGTTGTGTCGGTGAAATAATATTTGTTTAGCTAAGCGGCGCGGCGGCGGTAGACTGCTGACTGTGACTGTGCTGCTCTTGGAATTGTTTTGGTTCATGATACTGATATGCGTTGAGTGTTGATGCATAAACAATAGCATGTATAGTTCCTCTTTCACGATGTAGTAAACCCAGCAAGCATAAAGACGCCGCAAAGATTAGTAGATTAGATTAGTTTACATACAGTTTACATTAACATTCTAAAAGATAACTTTTTATAAATGAAGCGAGACTTGAAACTTAAAAATAGTGTAACATACCGGAAATGGTGACTCATTATTCCGAACAATCTAGATGTATGAATCATAATTACGATGCCTCGGCAGACGCAGATAGCAGCTTACGTAAATTATTAGTCAACGAACTTCTAGAAGATTCGAGAAGGGTTGCTTGCGTCATCGGTACCTATATAAGCAACGCTGCAACGCACGATGAATTCATGGGGTTAGTACTTGTTATAGTTATGTTTAATGTTTTATGTAATATTATTACTACGAACCAAGTGCCAATATAACCTGTGTTCGGTGTTCCATGTTCTGAGTCTTCTGTGCTAACAGCACAGTGCTGTGTGAAATAAAACATCAAAGCAAACAAATAGCCACTGCCAAGGCCAACTGCCACAAACAACTAAGGGCTAAGATGTTAAAATTTTGATGGGTGAAAAAAAGAG
The DNA here is from genome assembly GCA_036346205.1 of Vesta saturnalis. NCBI lineage: Eukaryota > Metazoa > Arthropoda > Insecta > Coleoptera > Lampyridae > Vesta > Vesta saturnalis. The sequence continues at coordinate 390,974 of JARFJB010002079.1, read as the reverse complement.
GAAAGATTGCATCACAAGTTTCAGCTAATAATAATAATAATAGTTTAAAGTTAAAACTGCAAAGGGATTTTGATTTGTACTTTCTTTCACGCCTTTTACTTGTTTCCCTATCAGTGTCCGAGCAGTTAGCTTCGGTGTTTATAAATTTGTTTTTATTTGAATTTGCGTTGCAGATTGCAGATTGTGGGCGGTTTGAACATGAAGAAATTCAAAGACATACGATCGTTTTTCAAATCTGCCACAAATCAACCCGACAAAGATGAGACTGAGACAAGGCAAACGTCTACTCCAGTATGTGACTCAACAACAAATATTGAGATAGCTTGTGATTTAACACAATCTTCAACTTCAAATATAGAAAATGTTGGTGGAGGCATACGAGAAGATGTAAATAAAGCCGCTGAAGAAGGGCAAGGTAGCAAAACATCCGATGTTTTTACATCTGCAGAAACAAATCAAAGAGGACGAAATGATCCAGAAGATCAAGATCTGGGAACTCTTGATAGTGGTCCTTCGCAGCCAAGGGGCCTAAGGGTTGTTTTTCCAAAAAGTTCATTTGGAGATAGACGGAGATCGTTTTCGTCTCAATTCTTTGTACTTATCAGTGGCTTGAATATAGTGTGAAGTTAGGTAAAGCGTTCTGCTTTGTCTGCAGACATTTTCGGCATTCTGCAAATATTCGAGATCAAAATGAAAAGTTTTCGATTAATGGGTTCAGTAATTGGAGGAAACTAAGTGAGTCGCTGAAAAAACATGACACCTCTTTGGCTCACAGTGACTGTATGCAAAGGTTTGTAGGCTACAAGCATTCCTTGAAGGCCGGATACATTCATAAGAAGCTAACCATACAACATGAAGAAATGATAATACAGAACCGCGATTATATGATAAAATTAATCGACATGATTTTATACTTGACACGTCAAGGGCTGCCACTCCGAGGACACCGAGAAGACGCAACATCTACTAACCGAGGAAATTTTCTGGAGTTGGGTGAACTTATGGCAAAACATGACACGAATTTTTCGATGCATCTAGACAGACATATCAGTTATTGCAGTTCCAAAATACAAAATGAAATAATAAACATCGCATATCAACTTGTTATTGAACAGATTGTAGAAGAAGTGAGGCAATGTGGTTTTTTTTCGATAATGGTTGATGAAGCTAGGTGCTACAAACAAGAACACTTGTCCGTGGCAATCAGATATACCGTAGGCTTGGAAGTTGAGGAACGTTTTCTTGGTTTCGTAGATTGTTCTTCTACTAGAGATGCCGAGAGTTTAAAAATACTTATTAAAAAGTATCTAAGTAAATGCAGTTTGTTGAATAATTGGCTAATCTTATGATTGAACCAGTGTTATGTCTGGGAAACACCAACGACTGCAAGCCAAAATAAGGGAGGATCATCCACAAGCCATTTACTTTCATTGCTTGGCACACAGGATGAACTTGGTAATTGTCGACAGTTGTGCTAAGTTGTCTACTGCAGCTGCATTTTTCAACACTCTGGAGGCAATATAAGTCCACTTTTCTTAACCCGGTCATCACTCTCATCTCATAAACGCCCGTGATGCTCTAGGTATAAAGTCGGGGGGCGAAATGGGAAGTCTTAGCAGTACCAGGTGGAGTTGTCGATATGAAAATTGCAAATCCCTTTTGAAAAATTTCCAAGCAATTCGAAATGCTCTGGATGAGGAAATTGAACAAAGGCGAGACAAAAATTCTGTAGATGCACTTGGAATACAGGCATCAATGATCAAGCCACAATTTATCGTTTGTTTGTTCGTCTTCCATTCAGTGTTAATGGTCGCAAATGTACTGAGTAAATATTTTCAGAGAAAAGATGCCACACTAGGTCAGGCTAGTGATATCATAGATAGCACTATAAGTAGCTTTGAAGAGAAGAGGAGCAAATTTGAGGACATGTGGAGTGAAATAGAAAAATTCTCAGGAGAACAAGACATTTGTTTGGAGCCTTTAAGGATTTCAAAAAAAAGAATCAACCACAAAGGCTTAATGAATATCTATCTGACTCAACCCTCTCACATCTCTGATCGACATACCTGCAGGAACTACAGCTCCCGAATACTGGAAAGTCAACATTTACTACCAAGTCATGGACAACGTGATTGGCAATATGAAAAAACGATTTGAAAATCTTCCCCTTGCAAGATCGATTGATTCCTTCATGACGCTAGATTTGGATCAAGCATTTGAGTTCGTCGCCAATTATCAGAGGGCCTTCAATATCGAAATCGCAACACTTCAAGCTGAAGTTTTAGTGATACGAAATTTATTCAAAAATAAAAATCATGAAATCACGTTGGAAAATCTAAAAGTTCAAGTGAAGGGGGATCTGACTCCAAATCTTTACAAATTACTACAAATTGCTGTAGGCCTTCCAATCAGTTCAGCTGGTTGCGAAAGAAGTTTCTCCGCTATGAGGCGGATAAAAACATGGCTGAGAACCACAATGGTACAAGATAGATTTTCGAATTTATCACTTCTCTGTATCGAAAATGCTTTAGTTAAGCAGAAATTGTCGGCTGAACAAGTTCTCTCTGTTTTTATAAAAACAGATAGAAAACTAAAATTAGTTTGAAGTTTTTTTTATTCATACTTATATGTTATATTTCCTAAATAAAATGTGAAAACAAGAAAGTCTATTACTTAAAGTAGGTATATGACAAACCATGATGATGAAAACCAAAACTGTTTAAAATTGAGAGTGAAAACAAGATTGACGTAGTTTTCATGCGCACGCACCTATAAAAAAGTGGTGTGTACGCCACAACAAAATTTTTATACGCAACCCTCCCCAAAAAGAGTCCATGGGGCCTGGCCCCCCCCCCAGAAAAATTTTGTAGTTTCGCCACTGATTATGGCTCTCAGGAATATAAAAGCCCTCCGCTTCGCGTCGGGCTTTTAACATTCCCTCGAGCCGTAATCTTCTGATTATGCCCTTAATACATAAATATCTATTATGTGCATAAAATTCGGATTAAAATTAATAAAAATTACAACTATATATTTGTGTGGTTTTAATTTTTACCAAATAAAAAGTTAAAATATTAACATATTTTGTTCGTGTCCTTTAAAAAAATAGGGCGGTAATAGGATATCTCTAGGGCGAAAACAGGAAAACGGTTCTTAAGGTAGAGCGGTAATATGAAAAAACGTAATGTTTACAAAATAAAATAAAACATAATTAAACGTGTTGTCGTATAAGAAAAAATTAAATATTTTTGGCAAAATAAAATCTTCATTTACAGAAAAAAAAACGTCCAACACACCAAAAAGTTCAAACCGGGTTTAATTTTGAACTAGAAAGTCAAACCTTCCTTAAGTGGGGCGGTAATGGGAGAATTTACCTTACATAATTTTTTACTTGTGGATAAATATGTTCATAAAGGACTATTTCAAATACCTTGAAAAATTCGATAAAATGCTTATCGGCCTATAATTAGCAAACCTCTGCTAAATCGCCACTCTTTAAAACAGGGTCAAAAAGTACACATTGAATTAAAATTTAAAGAAACGGGTATTTTAGTATTTGCTGAAATCTATTCAATGATGGTGAATTCCCATGTCGCCTTTAGGGGTTGGGGCGGTAATGAACTTAGAAATCCAAATTTTTTGTTTTATATGTGGATACTGAAGTGATACAAATGTTTGGAATTACACTTTTTATTTATTTTTTAATTGAAAACTAATTTATTTTTTATTATTACTTGAGTATAAAGTTTATTTAAACAGAGAAGGTTTTATGCTTATTTTGTTTACTATCCTAGTATTTGGGACATTCTAAAAACGAAGATAGTGCTTTTTATTGAATATAGTACTTACTAATAAGCATTTTAATGAGATTTACGAATGGGGACATTTAAATTACCGGATTTGACGTGTTTATATTTTTATTTTTGTTGAACGTATTTGTTTTTCTATTTTTGTTTTTGTATGTATGATATCGAGGCAAGAAGCGGGCCCTGGATATGAAGTAGTCACTTGGGGCACCCTACCCGACCTCCCAGCCTCAATAGTCCCGCACGTATGATGAGTGTGACGTAGGTGGTGGTTAGTATGGGTGACCCACTCATCAATCGTGGAGCAGAGAAACTCGAACTTTAATACTGCAACCCGATTTTATTGAACACTCAGCATTCGGGGGGTTATGGGTTCGATGCCCGTTACCGTCTACCCTGTATGAGGTTTTGCAGAGGTTTTTGCTCATACACACATAGCGGGATGGCCACTGCATATACGCACACCATGTGCGCCTACTTATGCGAATGCTGGGGTAGGATCGAAGGAAATGAAATACGTGGCCTTTTCCTACCTGAATTGCCTCGAAGGGTGTGGTTGGGGCCAACCCTGTTTTAGGCTCGAGGCCCTATAGCCCTCGGCTGTGACGTAGTGCGACAGTAGTGTTTATTTTAATTGTTTTTCTAGCCTACGACCTGTACTTTGCTAGAGTACCGCGCTAACAATCTGCGCCATCAAGATTCAAGCCCCAATCGAAGTATATTTTGTCTTTATGTATGTAGAACTGATGTAAATTCTAAGTATGAGATTACAATCAAAGTACTTATATTAATGGAATGTGAGCCTGCAATATCGCAAGGATTCACACATATCAAAGCAACTTGTCTAATTTTTAAATTATTATAAGTTTTGTTATGAACGAATAGGTTCAAAGGTAAATATGTAATTAACAATTATTGTCCAAACTTTTGTTGAAGTGAAGTAAGTAAAGTATCCACTAAGGAAGGTGAGGTAGGTGACTGGTTTAGGCATTGGCCTATTTTAGTGATAGGAATAAGCGACCAAGAGGATAATCACATGGAGCAAGTGGCGCTCCCTAGTGTCCTTCGCGGTACTTATTTAAAAAAAACACGACTTTAGCTGTAATACAAATAAAAATTGGTAGTAGGTAGCTGTTGTTAATAATTTCACTCTTAATATTACTTATACTTCTAATAATAAATAGAAGATTTTGTGCCTTCAGCTCAGTCAGCGATTAAACGGGCCATGTTCTTAAGATTTGATTTGCTTTAATTAGAAAATGAGTGTGTTGTTAGATATGTTCACTTTCCAAAAAACGTGTAACTTCAACCTGTAAATAAATGTTAAAATACCTCGGACGCCAACTTATTTTATGGAAAACAAGTAAACCGTAAATGTAATAAATGTAAAATTGGAAACAATAACAAGGTTTATTATAAAAATGTTTAACTCAAGTTATAAAGTAGAAAATCTAAATACTAATGTTAGTAAATCTGAATTAACTTAAAGATACCTTATAAACTAATGATTAGAAATGAAATATCTGTACTTTTAAATTTTGGTTGTCACTGGTATACTGTTACTGATAACAAAAGCTGACGCATACACGCTTTCAAATTTGGCTGTGCAATTAATCTTAAAATGGAAATATAACAAGGTTTTGATATTCGTTGATCCTAAATAAGTAAATTCCTTTACAAAACAGCCAAACTTGGTTGATTTAAACCAGGTTAATGTACCATTTATTTATAATTTTCTACATAGCAACAAACTTCTACTGCGTCATCCCCGTTAGATTGAAACGTAATAGTACAATGAAATTACGTAAAATGAAAATTTAACGTTATAAAAAAGAAAAGTAAGAGTAAAAACAAAAGTGAAAAATAGGTTTAATTAGCTCTTACTGTAAAAATATACGACACTTTTGATACAACTATTCAAGAGCAAATATGGACGTTTTTTACTTTCATTATCGTACAACAACGACAAAAAGGTGTCTGCGCACGAACTCAATGTGCAAACGAAATGCGCGTACAGCTCCACTTTAAAATATCTAAACGCATGCTTTCCAGCCACTAAGGTATGCAATTCACATGACACAAAAATGAACGAAGTTGTCTAAATTATTGGTTTGTTACATCGCTAGCGGGGTAGTGGTACCCTGTATTCCTTTGGCGTTGCTAGCGTCCTCTCACCCTCAAGTGAAAAATTAAGATTTAACGTTTAATGTTCAAATCAGTAAAATTCCAGAGAAATGTGGAGTACTAGGTAATATGAAAATGTAAACTTTCACCATTAACACTCATAATAAAATACTTACAGTTATCTTCGTCAGTAGTAATATTTGTAAAAATTGTTAAAGACTTTGCAAACAATTTTGTCAAAGTTGAAAAATTAAAACATAAACATCAGCCTGCTATCAATACAACAGTTTGAGAAACGTATAAAGCCAACTATAAAAATTAAATTTTAAATTTTAGTAAAGAATAACTAGAGGTCATTAAAAATTAAATATTGTTAAACTGCCTTAAAGATGACAAACCAGAACACTCTCTACGACGAAAGCTAACAATGAAATTTGTCAGCCAAAAAACACATTTAACAAAATTTAATCGAGTTATGATGTAAGTGTAAGGTTGTGAAAAACTTCAATTTGAAAATGATAGAAGCATTCACAAATCCAAACATCACATCAAATAAAATAACCCAGTTAAATCTAACAAAGAGATATCTTTATCAATAATTGGAAGTGTTATTAACAATGAAAAGCATAATGTAGAACGTCTTTTGTAATTTTTAATTTTAATTTAATTTCATCTACTTATGTTAAAATATAGTGCTGTGGTAATTTAACATATAATTGGTAAAGCATTTACTTCAAGGTGTAGGAAAAACTCAGCAAAAAACCTAGACATACCAAAAGCTAAAATTAAAATCAAAATTAGGACGTATCATTATGCTTTTTTTTAATTATACATAAAATATAAAATTTAATTTTTATAGTTGGCTTTATACGTTTCTCAAACTGTTGTATTAATAGCAGGCTGATGTTTATGTTTTAATTTTTCAACTTTGACAAATTTGTTTACAACATCTTTAACAATTTTTACAAATATTACTACTGACGAAGATAACTGTAAGTGTTATCGAAACGTTTAGATTGAATAATTTAAATACACCATTAAAAACCCCAAAAAAGATAAGGATTTTACTTGGTAATAGTTTAATTGTTATAGTTTTAGTTAGACTTTTATTTTTATTTTTTTAGGTTTTAATATTAAAGGTTTATTGTTTAGTTTATATAACTTCCAGATATAGTTATTTTAGAGTATAGGTTTTTTATAGGTTAGCAGGTTGGTATAACATTAACTTAGATTTTAAATCTACCCTTCTTGTATTTTTCAAATAACCTAGGGGACAATGAGGTTAGTTGTTACAATCTACTTTGAACTCGCTTTACTCACAGGACAAAAAGATACTATTTTCGTTTCTATAACCATGTATTTGTTACATTTTACTGTTGAATATAAAATAAAATAAAAATCTCTCTATAAAACATAAAACAAATAATGTGTTATTATTTTTTTTTTTACTTATAGTATTCCTGAAAAGGCCTAACGTGCTAAAGCACTCAGCAATACTGAGAGGGTTTAGGGATATTGTTAGGCTACCGAGAAATGTTTATGAATGGCTACATTAAATTGACTTAAATCAAAGTTTGGAGGAAAACATGAAGTGGGTAGTGCATTCCACAATTTGGTCGCCGTGTGGAAAAGTGTAGATTGAGCCCGTTTAGTGTGACACGATGGAATTTTGAGTGAGTAATTATGGTGTGAATGGGCAAACCGAGTGTTCCTAGAGAAGATGGCCTGCGAATATATTAAGGAGTGTATTTCGGAGGCACACTTGCCATGGTTATAGCGATAGAACAAGGAAAGAACCGAAACTATTCTTCTATGCCCAAGAGACTGTAGGTCAGAAGTCAGAGACGGGTCATTTATAAGCCTTATAGCTTACCATTCGGTTTACCATATCAAGGGCGTATTAGGGAGCACTGGCCCAGAGGTGGGAATCATATTTCAAATGAGGTCAAATTTGAGCCTTATACAGTAAAAAGAGTTGTTGCGATGTGAAGTACTATTTAGATCTGTATAGAAAGCCCATCGATGATACGGACATACCTAACATAAAAATAGAGTTTGAAAACTTAAGTTCTAAGCCATTCATATTTACAGCAGGTCTTTCGGTCTTTCTTGACGAGCACGAGGCAACACGGCGTTTTGTCGGCGTTGAACGTGAGTCGATTATTCCTTCCCCATTCAAGGACACGTTCTAAGTCACTGTTGTTTGAGGCTGCCATTTTCAACTTAACCTCCTGTCTAGACTTATTGTTGTGGGAAAACTGAGAACAACTACAATGTAGAGTGCTGTCGTCTGCAAAGCAATGGATCGGGTAAGTTGTTGCGGAAATGAGATCATTTATGTATAGCATGAAAAGTATCGGAGCTATCACTGATCCTTGGGTTACTCAATTAATAATAAAAGATAAAATAGTTCTCAATTAAACAATAAATAAAAAGTGTAATTCCAAACATTTGTATCACTTCAGTATCCACATATAAAATAAGAAATTTGGGTTTCTAAGTTCACTACCGCCCCAACCCCTGAAGGCGGCGTGGAAATCACACAATCATTGAATAGATTTGAACAAATACTATAATACCCGTTTCTGTAAATCTTAATTCAATGTATACTTTTTCACCCAGTTTTAAAGAGTGGCGATTTAGCAGAGATTACTAATTATAGGCCGATAAGCATTTTATCCAATTTTTCAAAGGTATTTGAAATAGTCCTCTATGACCATATTTATCCACAAGTAAAAAATTATGTATCGTTACATTAACATAAATTTATGCAAAGTAGGTCAACCGTGACCAACCTTGCTTGCTTTACGGACTAAGCGTTGCGTGTCTTAGGTAATCATGGCCAAGTTGATGTAATCTATACTGATTTTTGCAAAGCGTTTGACAAGATCAATCATTCTATCTCAATTAGTAAGTTACGTTATTTTGGTTTCAGTGAGCCGCTTCTTTTTCTTTGTTTCTCCTACCTAACCAATCGATTACATTATGGTTTTTAATAACTTTGCGTCGGACTCATTTACTGCTTCGTCAGAGGTACCTCAAGGATCAAACTTGGGTCCACTGTTATTTTTATTATTTATCAACAAGTAATGGTCATTCATAACTGGTACCTAAGCAAAGAATGCTGGGATTCATACTGAGAAACACCAAATCGTTTCCTTATACACAAACTATGTTCCCGCTATAACTTTCATTAGTTCTGTCTAAACTGCAGTACTTTAATCTTATATGATACCCTATCTATCACAAACACATAAGTACGATCGAAGATGTTCAGCGAAAATTCTTGAAATACGCTTCCTTTAAGATTGATGGCATCTATCCGGCGAGGGGCTATCTTGAAGAATATTTCCTAAGTCGTTTTTAACTTCCATCATTACAATTCAGACATAGATACTACAGCACGAGATTTTTATATGGCTTACTTAACAATCGAATTGACTGTCCTTTTCTTCTATCGTATCCAATCGTTTATCAAGATTCCCAATAACCTTTGTTAATCCTTTTACAAAGACCAACTGATTATTAAAAGCACCTACTTGTATAATGTCTTTGAATTTTAATACTATAGATGCTAATATTGATTAAATATCGCAACACTTGACGATCTATTGAGCAATATCACATAATGCAATAATTTTTCTATTTCCTGTTTAATCTCTTTTCTTCCTCCCCAATTATATATATATATATATATATATATATATATATATATATATATATATATATATATATATATATATATACTATATACATATACAGTAAGCGGCTAAATTATGGAATAAATTCAATAATTCTTAAATCGGCAACTGCAGAGAAAAATCCCGATACCCGTCGATTTTTATTTTTAGACGCGCGGTTGTTCAGGTTATTAATTTATTTTTGAGGTTACCCATGTAAGCGTGATGACGTCATTGATGATTTTCTTTAATGGAAAGGGTAGGTATTGCAATGGAACTTTTGAGAGATCTTTTAATTATCTAATCAGTCGTGGCAATAGTTTTGAGTATTTGCGTTACGTATACAGGGTGATTCAAGATTATTGTTGTTCTATAAAAATACAAGCGAACTAAAAAAGACAACTATTCCAAATTTGGTAAGTAGAAATAATAGGTCATGATCTATCTTTTAAAACTATTTTCAAAAGTGCAACGTTGCCACTTCTACCAGAAACCCAAGGCAACTTTGAAAATTCAAATTGAATACCCTGTATGTTATTGCATTTTCGGATTCTGCATAAAATTCTAAGCAACTTTTGTTAATATTTCCCTATACCCGTCTCTAAGCGTTACATAAATGACCTCTAAAATAAAATAATAATCTGACCAACCACACACTTAAAAATAAAAATCGACTGGTTTCGGAATTTTTTTCTGATTTTATTTGGTTTGAAAGTTCTGTCATAATAATCTTTGGAAAAAAACTGATTCACTTCATATGTCGAGCAGTTTAGTATCAAGAATACAGTAAGCACATTAAAAATGATAGCGAAAAGAAATATCAATTATGATTGAATGTGGAGATAGAACCGGAACGCAACTACAAGTATATAACTTATGTAATACAAAATATCCTAACAAACCTATCAGACAATCAACAGTTAGTAAAATTGAAAAAAAAATAGGGAAACTGGTTACGTTAAACACGTTGCAAACACTGGTCATTTACAAATAAACGAAAATGTAAAATTAAATTAATTCACACAGGTAAGTAAGTATCTACTATTAACACAAAATAGAGAAAAAAATGTTTAACATTGTAGAATTTTTTGTAACTGAATTTAAATGTTCAAATTGCCACCCTCCTACTTCTGGGCAGTAATTGAACCAATGACCACAAGCTTCTTGAACATTGCGGATCATTTGAGGACTAATCTTACGCATTTCTAATCTAATTCTATTTTGCAAATCTTCCAGATTTCGTGGTTTCTAGACGTATACTTTAGATTTTAAATAGCCCCATAGAAAAAAAATCAAGAGGCGTAAGATCTGGAGATCTTGGGGGCCACTCTATAGATTCTCGTCTACCAATCCATCTACCAGGAAAAGTTATGTTTAAAAAATCGAAAACATAACGTGTATAGTGAGGAGGTGCACCATCTTGCTGAAACCATATATTATCATTTGGTAAATCAGGATCATTTTCATTTGGGAAAATTACTGCAATGGCAGGTATAAGTTCATATTGTGAGAAGTCCAGATATCGTTGCCCTGTAAGAGTTTCATCGAAGAAAAAAGGACCAATGATTCTGTTCTCTACTATCCCCGCCCAGACATTCATTTTTTGAGGATACTGAGTCTGTAACTCATTCATCCAGTGAGGATTCTCTTTACTCCAATATCTACAGTTTTGTCGATTCACTGTACCATTTAAGGAAAATGTAGCTTCATCCGAAAAAATAATTTGACGAAGGAATCCTGGGTTGCGGTTACATAAGTCTTGCATGACTTCACAAAACTACATTCGGCAATCGGGATCATCTTCATTGAGTTCCTGCACATTCTGGATTTTATACGGATGGTATTTCTCCTTTTTAAGTACACGTAACACCGACCTTTGTGAAACGCCTTCATCAGCTGCAATTGCTCTGGAACTACTATGGCGATTTTCAACCAACAACACATCAAGTTTTACATTTTCGTTCATTTTTGGACGACCAGCATTTGCAATTTGTTTAACGTGACCAGTTTCCCTAAATTTTCTTTCAATTTCACTAACTGTTGATTGTCCGATAGGTGTATCAGAATATTTTGTATTAAACAAGTTACATACTTGTAGTTGCGTTCTGGTTTTATCTCCACATCCAATCATAATTAATACTTCAATTCGTTATGTTTCACTTAATGGTGCCATTATTATTAATTAATTATCAGTTATTCACTTCGTACAAATACCTACAATGTAATACCATTAAGTACTGAAGTAAGTAGTAAGTGTCTTAAATTTGACTCGTGCCAGTCTAAAAAATCTATTCTTTTTGATACTTTCTTTTTGTTGTCAGTTTGAAACTGAATTATTTCTGTATTCTTGATACTAAACTGCTCGATATATAAAGTGAATCCGTTTTTTTCCAAAGATTATTATGACAACTTACAAACCAAATAAAATCAGAAAAAAATTCCGAAACCAGTCGATTTTTATTTTTAAGTGTGCGGTTGGTTAGATTATTATTTTATTTTAGAGGTCATTTATGTTACGCTTAGAGACGGGTATATTAAAATATTAACAAAAGTTGCTTAGAATTTTATGCAGAATCCGAAAATGCAATAACATACAGGGTATTCAATTTGAATTTTCAAAGTTGCCTTGGGTTTCTGCTGCAAGTGGCAACGTTGCACTTTTGAAAATAGTTTTAAAAGATAGATCATGACCTATTATGTCTACTTACCAAATTTGGAATAATTGTCTTTTTTAGTTCGCTTGTATTTTTATAGAACAACAATAATCTTGAATCACCTTGTATACGTAACGCAAATACTCAAAACTATTGCTACGACTGACTAGATAATTAAAAGATCTCTCAAAAGTTCCATTGCAACACCTCCCCTTTCCATTAAAGAAAATCATCAATGACGTCATCACGCTTACATAGGTAACCTCAAAAATAAATTAATAACCTGAACAACCGCGCGTCTAAAAATAAAAATTGACGGGTATCGGAATTTTCTTTGAAGTTGCCGATTTAAGAATTATTGAATTTATTCCATAATTTAGCCGCTCACTGTATACAGTGTGTCCGAGATTCAGCATGCATGTATTGCTATATTCGTTAATATTGAAGATAGAATGTCGGTGAAATGGGGAAAGTTTTAGAGAATTTTATGGCTATCATTATGGTAAAGTTAGATTTGAAGTAACTTTTTTTGTTTTTGAAATAATTGAAGAAATCAAAAATTGTGCATTTTCTACTACCCCCTGTAGCTCTTTTATTTTAAGTCTGACAACATTTTGATTTGTACATTATTATGACATTTTTAAAAGACAATTTTAAAAAAAGTACCAAAATTTATCTACAGTCATTTGTTTTTGAAATACATACACTAACTATTGTTTTTCATATGGACGCCATCTTGGATTTTACATTATCGAATAGTATTTTTTATCACCTTTTCAGCGATGTATCACATGATACGAGAATTTACTTCCAACTATCAAAAATTTAAACCCTTGCTAATTTATCTGTTTTTACTTACAAAATTTAGTACATTTCTAACTTTTGTTTTTGGACGCTATTTAGATTTTTACATTATCAAATAGTGGATTTTAACACCTCTTCTACAATGTATTACATGATATGAATATGTAGAAAATGTGTGGAGTGTAGAGGGGGACATATCGAGCATGTTTTATGATAGTTACCATTATCGGTTTTGTTTTTATTTTAGTTATTAGAAATTACAATAATTAGGAATCTAATTGTATAAATTTTTCATTTATTAATCCATTCCTTCTCAAGGCCTACTATTTCAATTTTATGTTTTTTAAATTTTTGATAGTTGAAAGTAAATTCTCGTATCATGTGATACATCGCTGAAAAGGTGATAAAAAATACTATTCGATAATGTAAAAATCCAAGATGGCGTCCATATGAAAAACGATAGTTAGTGTATGTATTTCAAAAACAAATGACTGTAGATAAATTTTGGTACTTTTTTAAAAATTGTTTTTTAAAAGTGTCATAATAATGTACAAATCAAAATGTTGTCAGACTTCAAATAAAAGAGCTGCAGGGGGTAGTAGCAAATGCTCAATTTTAGTTTTCTTCAATTATTTCAAAAACAAAAAAAGTTACTTCAAATCTGACTTTACCATGATGATAGCCATAAAATTCTCTAAAACTTTCCCCATTTAACCGACATTCTATCTTCAATATTAACGAGTATAGCAATACATGCATGCTGAATCTCGGACACACTGTACATATATATACAGGGTGTCCAGTTTAAGATGAAATGCATGGGGATATTGGAAACCGTTAGAGATACGAAGATGGTTAAATGGAGAAAAAGTTGCGTCATTATATGCCCAAGAAGTAACCATGGTTACATGTCAAAAAATTCCTTCCATTTACTAGACACAGGGTGATAACTGAAAATATGCGTTTTCTAAAAATCGCTATATCTTGTTTCTTGCAAGAGATACATCCACGATTTTTGCAGGATGGGGGTAACAGGTAGCGAGGATTTCAAAAATGATTTTGAAAAAAAACTAGGCCTACTAGATTTTGAGATAATGCACGCAACTTTCGATTTTCTTATGGACCCCATATTGGATTTTTGCATTTTTGAATTCTTCATAAAAAATGATTTTCAACCATATATCATATGTTTATAATCTGCCAATGAGAAAGTGTCAAATTACACAATTAAATTTATATCAAAGCAACCTTGACATATTATGTATTTTAATTAAATGAAAATTAATCTACAAATTAAACTAACTATTGAGAACAATATTATTGATTATTAACATAAATCATAATAATAAAAGTGACAAAAAACAACAAAAAATAAAATTTAATATTATACTGAATTTTACTATTAATTAATCAAATGCTCGAATAAACCTTCATTCTCCTGCAAACACCATCTGCATCGAGTTAGCACTGCATCACAAGAGTTCCTTATCATCTCGCATTTTTGAATTCTTCATAAAAAATGCTTTTCAACCATATATCAGATGTTTATAATCTGCCAATGAGAAAGTGTCAAATTACACAATTAAATTTATATCAAACTAGGCCTTTGCCAATCAACCATCTATTCAATTATTGCAATAATAATACATTTCGGTGCATTAAACGATAGTTCACATCCATTATTTATCTTATTTGTTTCAGAAGCGCATTTCATTGCAGACTGTAGTGATATTGAAGGTACAACCGATGATACTTTTACAGGATCGATTCTTCCGTCTTTGGTAAGTATATGTAGACCGTTATGAATACATCTCCAATAACACATTAAAGCGTAATATTAAGGGAACTCTAAATTATTTTAATTAAAAATTATTATTAATTTTATTAAATACATAAATAAAAAGTTTACCTCGAGTAAGATTTGAACCTACGACCTGTACTTTGCTAGAGTACCGCGCTAACCAACTGCGCCATCAAGGTTCAAGCCCCAATCGAAGTAAATTTTGTCTTTATGTATGTAGAACTGATGTAAATTCTAAATATTTTGAGATTACAATCAAATTACTTATATTAAATTATTTTGGTTATATTTGTTCTTTAATTGGAATTTTTTTTCCGTTAAGCAATAAAATATTATTATTATTGTTATTGAGATTACTGACTCTTCCGTAACCTTTTGCCCTTTTTGAAAAAAAAAAAACATAATGTGTACAAGAAAAAGTAAACCCAAATGATGAACAGAAACCAGTGCCAGGAAAGTAAGTAAATCCAAGCAAAATGCAACGTTTATGTATTGGTGTCTAGACTTTATCCTACAATACAATTTTCCAAAATGTTACATCTATTTTTTCTTAATGGTATGTAGCAGTTTTATAATCATTCAAACAGCTTGGTCGATAATAAAACATTTTGCTGCATAGAACGATAGCTCACATTCATCATTTATATTATTTGTTTCAGAAACGCATTTCATTGAAGACTGTAGTGATGTGAAAGGTACAGCCGATGGTATTTTTACAGGATCGAGTCTTCCGTCTTTGGTAAGTATATGTAGACCGTTATGAATACATCTCCAATAACACATTAAAGCATAATATTCAGGAAACTCTAAATTATTTATCATTCTATCTACCAAAACTGGTTCAACTCCTGATTCTTGGATACATGCATCATGCAAGTTTGAAATGACCAAACTCCATTCCTCCAGTATTGATTTAGGTACCTTAAACAAAAAAATTTAGTATAATGATATTTTGTAAAGGAAATGTGACACTTTACTGCCTTTTTACTTGCTACAGCTATAAAACAAACGGAGAAAAAATAAATGAACAGCTTCATATTTAATGTTCTTTACTTAATATATTCTTTGGCTTATACGGACGTTGGTGCTTTTGTTGATATAAAACAATAAAGATACCGGCTTTTGTTGATTAAAATATATAAAATCGGTTACATTGTATATTTTAAACGCATTGTACCGCAAATTCTTTGATAAACATTTTAATAATTAACCATTAATTGCTAATTAAGAAACAACGCAATTATTAACACAATACAAATACTCTAATTCAAAAGTAAATACATGCATAACATTAACCACTATTATTACTATTACACATTAAAACATTATAATTATGATAATGACAAACGAGAAAGTATGAATAATGTCGTTTCTGTCCATTTGTTGGGAAGGAAGGGCAACCGCTTTGAATGAAAATACATTGAAAATGCTCACAAGTATTTTCATTTGGTTTTTGTTGTATTAAGTTTATCATTTCATTGGAATGTCACGTGCGGTTAAAATTCACCCTAGATTCTTCTTTTTCTTGGAAATTCTTTGCTTTGTCGCATTAGATTGTTGAAAATTTAAGTATATTCGAGTGTACAGAGTGATTCCAAAGTTCACCAGCGAATAGGGCTTCAAAAATTAATATTTTTTTCCTTGGCGCTTTTTCGAAATATCAACATCAGCGGAAATACAGCATGTCAAAGTTTTTTTAAGAAATTAAAATTTATTGATAACCGCCAAACCTCTTGAGATAATTAAACAATATTTTACAAATGTCAAAAGCTACGTGGGAGGGAAATTCTTCAGCAAATAAAATATTGTTGGGTTTGCCAGCGATGCGTGTATAAAAAAGTTGTGTAACATTTTTGAAAAAAAAATGGCACGCCTTGGATTTTTCTAAAAATAAAAAATATTGTTGAATCCCTTGTTCAATTCTAAAAAGAAAAGCTCTTTTGTTATTTTTTGATACGACGCACCGTTTTCTCTTAAGAAAATCAAATCCGTTTTAAAACGCGCCTAAAATTAAATGCTGTTTTAATTCAAAATTTCAAATTATTGAGCCTTTGAACATAGGCGGCTGGAAAATTTTGTTTTTGTTTATCTTTGTTGTCAAGAAATAACCTGCCAATTAGTTTTTTTTTCTTAATTTTGTTAACGCTATCGATACAATGGCTCATGTTTATGAAAATAATGAAGTGGTGGATATGATGGTTATCTACGGAGTGTCATATAAATGCAGCAGCGGGCTTCTCGCTTGTACGCGGAATGATATCCTTCATACCAACGTTTTGTTGAATCAGTTCGTAGAGCCAGGGAAACTGGAAACTCAAAAGAAAGTATGGGCAATCTTACACGAAAATCAGCTGCAACCTATTCACGTCCAACGTGTACATGCGCTGCAACCTGCAGATCATTGGCGCAGAGTTCAGTTCTGTGAATGGCTGTTACAAAAACACGCAAATGGGAAAAACTTTATACTAAAACCATTTTGGCTGTAGACGAAGCAAGTTTTAGTCGTGACGGAATAAATAACACGCACGTTTGGTCTTTGGAAAACCCACATGCAATTAAACAAACCAATTTTCAACATCGATTTTCGGTCAATGTATGGGCAGGTCTTGTCAATGGAATGCTCATTGGACCCCCATACTTTACCAGATTGTTTAACTGGCGAAAGTTATTTAAACTTCTTACGAAGTGATCCGCCGGTTTTTTTAGATGAGTTCCCGTTAAGTATTAGGCAAACCATGTGGCTTTGCAAGACGTGGCACCACCCCATTTTAGTAGGGAAGTGCGATTGTTTTTGAACGAAACTTTTCAGAAAGGATGGATTGACCAAAATGGTCCAGTGCAGTGGCCCCCGAGGTCACCGTAACTCACTTCATGTGACTTCTCGTATGGCTACATGAAGTCACTAGTTTTTTGAACTATAGAAACCATGGGGGTGCTAATGCGGCGGATAGAAGAGGAAAGCCGATTTATTTACTTTGGGAGGTGGGTAGAACAAAATGAAGCTCATTTTGTACACGTTATTTAAGTTAAACTAAGTTTGGTATACACACATGTTTTTGTTAGTAACTTCAGTTGTTATTTAGAAATTTAGCCAAAACTCAAAAATTGTTTTTAGAATTGAACCAAGAATTTTTTCAAGAATATTGAACAACTTTTTTATATGCGCGCCACGGGTAAACGCAACAATATTTTATTTATTGAAGAATTTCCCTCCCACGTAGCTATTGACACCTACAAAATTTTGTTTAGTTATCTCGAGTGGTTTGGCAGTTATTAATCAATTTTGACATCCTGTATCTCCACTGAAAAAGCGCCAAGACAAAAAATATTAATTTCTGCTGAAGGGATGACTCCAACTTTGGAATCACCCTGTATAGATTTGAAACAGTAATTTAGTTAAAAGTATTACTTTGTTTGGACTGATCGCAAATTGAAGTGGGATGTAGCGCCCAGTTTTATGGGAATGGCATATATATGTTTCAGTTTGTTTGTTTGTAAATATATTGAGGTTTTTAAGTTACGATTAGGTTCCACGCGTTGACGAGAGGAAAATAGCAAAAGGAATTGTATGTGGCAGTTTAATATTTTTAGTAAATAGTGGTAATCTTATTTTTAAGTAATTCTTCATTTATAGTTTAGTTTGAGTTGAAATTACGTCATTGGAAATTGCTTCTTTGTGGTTAAAATTACTTCAGAAAAGTGTAGCTTTGGAGATTTAAAAAGTTAGCGGCGCAATGGCGAAAGACATTTTTGATAAATTAGTTTAAGTAAACAAAGATTGTGGTTTTTATAATACGTTGGTTGAGTGCAGATTTTCAAAAAGTTTAGAGGCGACTACCACAGATCATGTTACGTTTTCTTTTTTGAAGCACCTTTACGACGCAAGTTAATGCGAGTGACGTAATTTTCCCAACTCAGCTCCCGAAAATCTTCTTGTTTTTACCGCGCTTACGATTTGAAGGACTTACTTTTTTTATGATTGGTGATGTGGCGTGAAATGTAAGATGGCGCAATCTATTAAAAGTTCGCGAGTGTTAGTCGACGTCAAGCTAAAGAGGAAATTGGTTGTTGGAACGCTGAACGCGTGATCTGATCTTAAGGGCGTATTAAATTTATTTACACTCTTACCGGGGTACTTGACGCAGTCATTTGGGAGCTTTCGTTCACTTTATGTGGATTTTTAAGAGAATTCAATAATCCCGGGGACCTTTTGTGTTGTATTTCGTCCGTGACCATTGAAGAAGAATAGTGTTGATTTTAGTGCTATATTTCCATATTTCTGTTAATTCGCGCATCGGCGGATTCTTAGATTGTAAAATCAACACATTTAATAATGCAAAGATAAATCCGCGTTCACAGCTGTTCCAACGAATAAAAGAGTAACTATAATATCGCTATAATAAATTGTGTATGTAAGAACGAACGAATATATATATATATATATATATATATATATATATACATATATATATATATATATATATATATATATGTATATATTAAACTAGTTGAACAAGTTGTTAATCACCTGGTTCTGGCTTAAATAATAATAATAATAATGTTTATTACTCTACAGGTACAAGAACCCAATTACAGAGTAATCATTAAAGAAAATACATATCAGATACAAAATGAAATGAAAGTAACATTGTATAATAAAATTTTAAACTTAATTAGTTACACACTATTATTTACGTAATATCGAATATAATAGGCATCAATATTTTTTTGAACTGCAATATAAATAGTTCTCACTACCGAATTCTTTTGACTATAAGCTGAAATTTGATGACTGTCAAGTTGCTGGTACCAGAGAGGTCCATAAGCATTGATACCCACCGATCTATTACCGATAGTGTCAATTATACGAAAATTACTTAAACCGCTGAGCAAAGGAAAGGGTAGAGCTTAAAGTGGTCAGTTGTTGTAAACCTAAGGTAATTATTTTCATACGTTTATTTTTTGGTTGGTGATTTTAATAAAGTCCTCTAATTGTATTTCTCAGGCGGATGAATACGCTTTATTTATGTATGACTTTGCGCAAAAGCCCTTTAGGCGATTGAGATTAAAGTGTGAATCGTATCATTACATTCTGTGAGCTATTTTTATTATATTTTGAATACTGTGTACTAAAATTCGTACTACGAAAATTTGTCAAATTTAAGTTTTCGACGTTATGATTATTCGATTAAGGTGTTTTATTAAAATCAAGGTACTTAAAGTTTATGATTTTGAGAATTTGAACCTAGCAAGAGTCAACCCGATTTGACTATCAGATTTTACAAGATTGAATGTGTTTTAACGACTGTATCAATATTCTGGTTGTTTAATACATTTTTTAATGTCATCGCGTATTATTATTTACGTAATACCAAATTTAAAGGATAATATATTTTGATTACCTTCAAGTTACCGAGTGGTTTATTTATTTTATAGGAATTTTGATTTACGCAACTTTCCAGGGACAACGTTCAATTATTTTGTTATTAATTTGAAAGAGTTGCGAGAGTCCTCTCTACTAGATTACTTGCAATTTTTAAGTTTTTTTGATATCATTTTGTTTTAAGGTTTAACGTAACGTTAAGTTTGACTATTATCACGTCATTTTATTGCTATTACGTGCAGATATTGTGAAGTTTTGTAGGAAACGTCGGACGGAGGCTGTTAATTTACTAACTTGGTTTGCGACGAAAGGTAAGCAAGTTTTTTAAACTTAGCTGTGAACTTATCGCAATCAGGTATTACGTCCCCTGTATTGACGTTTATAAATACTGTCGTGCCTATATGATTTATGACTCACCCTTATTATGTCTTACGTATTACGAGATATCCTAACCGCAAAGTTAACAATGCGCCCACCCCCTATATTCCACTGAGCTATCGGCTCCTTCCTTATCTGTTACTTCCGACCTACTGCCATTTTCGCCCGTAACTGGAACAACTGAAAAATGGATTGGCTTTAATGTGTAAGAACAATGTTTAGTTTAACGACGTTAGTAGTCACTTTTGACTAGTGTGTCCAATGTTCAAGTACAATTAAAAACCAGATCTTATAGTATTATCATAACTAAATTGTTCAACTGTCATTATTTGACATTTGAGCTTTATACCGATAAAACTGTAACATCACTAAAAATCTTATAGATACATCTTCTATTTCAACTAAATCTTTTAATCAAGCAGAAAGGGCAATTCCACTGCTCAACCGTAAACTCACACGTTCTAACGAACCGTGATTTTGTCATTCATATTGATCTCGTTGTGAAAAAAAGTTTTGGATTAAATTTTGAGGTATTGGTATTGCCATGCTTATAATCATTTTTGACTAGTGATATTCAATTGAAAAAGAAAATGTCTGTATTTAACAATATTAAAAAACTTATAATATTGCCATCGTTTTCATAAGCTCTCTGAAAATGTAATTTTGCGGTTTGCATAGTCACATACAAAATCCGTAATATAAAAATGATTACTAAAACTTTTTTAAATTCTACTTGAACCAACATAGTGCACCTTAATGCTTTTAAAAATTTTAGTAAATAACGCTCGTTTACAAATAAGATAACCAGAGTAGTAATATGTTCTACACAAGCACGCACGCACGCGCAGCCACACACTCACACACACACGCACGCACACACACACACACGCACGCACACAGACGCGCACACACACACACACACACACCAATCGTCACTTAAACTACATGTCTCATCATCCACCGCAACTACAATCCGTGATAAAAACACACATAAATAGATCGAAGCGCCTAGCACACGGTAACAACATCCGACAACACACAAATATGGTCAAGCCGGTACTTCTACAAAATGGATTCTCACAAAGAGAAAGCAGAAGAACCATCAAAGACAAAAGAAGATAAGTAGCCAAGACATGTGTGCCACATACGAGAGGTGTGACAGACAAGGTACGAACACTCCTGAAGAAACACATCATTCGTCTTTACCACCAATAAGAAGATCGGCCATGTGCTTCCGAACCCGAAGACGAAAATTCTACTCGAGGAGCAAAATAAAACAACGAATATTTCGGGTGAAGTAGAGAAAAGTCCGTCCAACACGAACATACGGGACGATGTGCAAGGGTTACCCAATACATGGAAGCCGCTTCTAAAGAATCCCGGACCAGCCACCACACGAAATAACACCCAAACATCTACAAAAGAGACACCGAAGGAGAAAGTAAACAAGGTAATAAAAGGAACCGTGATCGAATGAAAGGAAAAACCACTGAGAAAGTGATACTTCTACTGCAAATATCACCGGAGAACAACCAAGATACCAGTTCGGTTCGAATCACAAGAAGTCTAGCACTGATCACTTGAAGATGAATGGTTCAATTCGGCCGAAACACCGTGGATCCCACGAAGTATGCTGGCACAACAGTGATTGCTATGCACCATGAGCTCCTTCAGGTACGTTACTAATTATTTTTTTCCATAAGCACTTTATTTTAGTATTGTACAATTTTAAATACAATAATTATCTGTATTCAATTTCAATTTATTCAAACTTTTCTAATTTCTATGAAATTAATAAACTCGATTTTGGTCTTTAATTTTGTTTATATTAAAAAATAATAATAACAATATTCCATAATTCATTAGACAAATCAATTTAACAATTCACTTATTCTTAATTACTCTAACCTCACTTTTGTTTTAGGTAGTTTTACTTTTTGCGAATATGTTTTGTTTTTATATGAATTAGGTTACGAAAAACTTACCAATCTTAAATTTTTATCACATGTTCTAAACAAAAGTAACATGCTTTCACCTTTAAGATAAATAAGAGACTCTTAAGAAAATTTTCAAATGTAGTATAATTTTTTCTAAAACACCAATTTTGATTGGACCTTATACACCATACAAACAAACTTGAACTTAATTCTGATTGGTTGATGATATTTCTAAAATTTGCCATTTATTAACTTTACAAATATCTTTGCTAGAAAGGATACATCTTAAAAATATTATAAGCATTAAATTCTACATAAAATTTCCTTTAAAATGATACCCCATTTGCCCTATTTTCACATACAGAAATTTACTTATGTCTAACTTATTCTAATATCCACAGGAAAACTATGGTTATATTTTGATTCTCTGAGCCGAAAAACATAAAGTTACACTAACTTTAACTTCAACACAGTCAACAATGTAAAATACTATCTCACAATCGGAGTTCAAAATATCCATAACCTATCTTCTTAACACATTTAGTTAATTTGCACCAACAATGTTAATTTATGTGCTACCTTCCTTTTAACACAACTGTAAGTTACTTTACACTAATTGGTCAGCATTATTCTTCATAATTTCATAAATTATATGAATCTGTCTAATATTGTCTTTATCGTTAACTTTAATCATACAACTTATTTCATCGACATGTTATCTAATACATACTATTTTCTTTTGTTTTAGAACTAAATCAGATTATGCTATCAGAGCAGGATTTACCTTTTCCAAATGGACATGATGAATAATATTAAAGAAAATACATAATTTATATCTTCCGAAGGTGATCGGAAATTATTAATGTGAAATTTCTCTTGTACAACCATGACTAAAAAGCAACAATTGTAAACCTTGAATTATTTAGCTCACAATGTGCTGTACAACTACATATGTATTCAGTTATATGTTATTATAAACCTGCGATCTTACATATATGTTTATCTAATTTCATCACACTAACTCTAACCTTATTATAATTATTTCTTTACAACCATCATATTTAACAAGGTACCAAAGTTCGAATTTGAGAGTAGCCAGGTGCTTGGGAAATATAATATATGAATTCGACTCAGTGCTTCTCAGGACTAAGGCTGATGAGGAATGCGGATTCCGCTTCCAAAACGTCGTGCTATAAAAGCAAGAATTGTGGAAATGAGCTCACCAACTCAACTAATCCGAGTCCACAAAACACTTACCACACAGAATTACTTTACTACTTTTAGAACACTTCACACGTTTCACAACTTCTGTAACACGGAAATGGCATTATGAATTCAGTCCAGTACCATTCGGCTTAACAAACGCACCTAGAGTATTCAACGTTGGATTTGTTCTACGTCAGACTGATTGATCGAAGCACCAACTAACCTAAACAAGTGCTCTTTCCTATAAACTTCAGTTAGGTCGCTGGGATTTAAAATTGAATAAGGCAAAGTGCGACCAAGAGCCGATAAGATCGGTTCAGTAGTGGAATTTCTAATACCATCCAACGTATACAACATTGGATTAACTAGGTATCTCCGACACTTTGTAGAATTGTACGCACTGCTTACTAAACTCTCGACGAGTTGACTAAGGAAAAACCATAACAATAGTCAGAACTAGAATACTTTTTCCGAAAATTACAGACGACACCGATTTTGAAATTGTTAGACCAAGAGGCAACAAAAGTTCATAGAGATGCCAGCCAAATAGGACTGGCTGGTACATTACTACACCGTCACACTGATAACCGACTACACCCAATAGCTTATTCAGAAGACAAACGTCTGACACGGAACAAGGTATCCCTCATAGGAGTTTGGAACTTATGCTGTAGTGCGAACTTTGATGTGCAATAGCGACGCTGTACCTACCCCTTATAGCTATACAAAAAATATTTTTACTAATAAGTAAAAATTAAATAGGTTTATTCTGTGGGTTTGCAATTAGATAGCACTGCGATTAAAGGAAAAAGGAAAAGTCCACGTATTTCATTCACTCCCCAAGAGGGAGGGCGGGCTGCTCGAGCTTTCCAAGCTCCTTCAGCCACAATCATAGATTCTCGGCATACATACATACATTACGTATATATGCATGGTGGGGTTAAGGATGGGTGTGGTCAGGGTAGGATCGGAAGGAACGGAGTTAGGGTTCGGAGGAGGAAAATACTACCCCAGCATTCGCCTAAGTAGCCGCACACCCCCCCCTGAAAAACCTCATACAAGGTAGACGGTAACGAGAATCGAACCAATTACCTCCCGAATGCTAAGCAAGTCGTGTCACCACTACGCTACCAGCTCGGTCACTGCTATTGATGTGTGTTGCCTATTAAACAAACAAAAATTGAGAAATTAAGTTTTATTTCTTAAAACTAAAATTTACAAATTGTATTACGTTCAACTTAATAACTGAAAATATTTATTGAATGTTTAACTTAATAAGTGTAAATCTTCATGAAATGTTTAACGTAATAATTACAAATGTGATTTTCTCTGTGTTCGTCCTTCTTTTGAAATTTTCGCTCATGTTGCAGAAAATTACTGAAACATGCAATTGAATAGCACGTACAAAAAACAATCAACGTTGACGGTTTTTATAATACTAATGGGTGTAGTTGTACAAAACATAAGTGATTTAAATGTAGATGTGTTTTGGATTATTAAATTGATTTTCAGGTAAGTTTTAATTTACGTTTCTAATACCAAGACCAATGTGATATTAATTAAACTACTCGATGTTAATTTGAATGAAAGTATGCTTCACAACTACAGGGACTGATGTATATTAATTGTAGGTGCAAATTTTGTTTACATGTAAATTATAATCGCGGCCTTGTTAACAATGATAGATAAATTAAATTTAATTGATTTAATTATTATTATTAGTTTTTGTTATGAACGAATAAGTTCAAAGGTAAGTATGTAATTAAAAATTTTTAATTAAATTTAATTGAATTTACGACAAGGGATCGGATAATTGTAACCCGGTAAAACGTATTAGGGATGATGGATGCATGATGAATCCTTGAGCGTACTGGCTAAGTTGTAACGGTATAAACGGGATTACAGATAAAATTGGCCTTTTTGCCCCGACTAGCCAGCGTATGGGTGTAGGTCAGATGTTGAAAAATTTTACACAACCAGAATAGTAAAACGTACGTAAGTCACAATAGGGGATGAAGACAAAATCAATTCGGTTAAGGGCGCCAGAATGTTTAGTAGTCAAAATAAGGGTTGTCGTGCCAAAATTACGAGTACATAGCGTGTCTAAACATACAAAAAACATACACTTACCTATCCGCAATCAATCCTAGGTGTGCTGGACAGCAACTCAGCAAACCACCTAAAATAGGGCTTCAAAAGCACTACACGCTTGCCAAATAAAAGCGTGTTAAACACTCAAAAAAAGTTACGTTATTACACCTCAGTGTAAATAATTAGGCATTAAATAATAATCAAAACAAAACAAAAAATCTATAGAATGAACTCTAAACTGAATTAATACTCCACTAAAAATCAAATAAAACACTAAATATTAATAACGCTATTACTCAATAAAACAAAAAAAACTAACCTCGTTACGTTAAAGCTAAATTACCGGTAACTTGCAATTTGCAAAAAGAACTTTTATGTAACACAAAAGGGTTTTCACATAATTAAAACACATTTATAAAACCTAACAAAACTATAATAAAATAATAAAAAAAATAAGGATAAATATAAAAAAATGCAAACATACGATAATGCGTATAAACAAAAAAAAAAACAAATGCTTAAAAGGCGACAGGATGTCTGATCAGAATGCTGCTTTACGCCAGTCTAAATGGTTTAACCTATATATATATATATATATATATATATATATATATATATATATATATTATTTCGTGGATTATATACCCACACTACAATAGGGTCAATTGCCCTTTAATACTAAAATAAATAACAAAGTGTGAAGGCGGAGCGTCAAAACTACAATTAGTTACACTAAATATATTTAAAACAACTTAATTTACCAAAAAAAATACGACACCGCTTTCAAACCTTCATCAACACAAAAAAATAATTCGAAACACACAAAAATCTTGAAATATTCAATAAAAAAAAACAATATTATGTTACCTTCAGGTCTAGAATTACACCTCTCCTGTGTTACAACAGAAAATGATGGTCGGTTACTGCTATAACGGAAATGAACTCTTCCTGGTCTGGCAAAAATGATTAATGAAATGTTGACTATTGTTCTTTTATACACAAACGATTTCTTGATTTAAACTCGTTAAAATGTTACTGTATTAATTAAAAACTTCTTTTAAAATAATAATAATTTGAGCGTTCAAAATTGCTTGATAACTTTTAGCTTTTAAATAATTTTCTTTATGTTACGAGTCCAAAAGCTTAATAACTTGTTTAAATAACTATAAATTTTAATATATTGCGAAAGTTTCTTTATCTTTAAACACGCTTTGTACGGTAAATAAGCGGCACTCAAGAACGTTAAAGTTAAAATCCGCAGAATCGATATAAACCAAAGAGTTCACCGAAGCACTAATAAAACACGACGATGTCCTCTAGGTAACTTTACGTAAAACCGAAATCGGCACTAGGTATAATCCTCTGGTGAATGAACAATTTTAATAAAATCCCTTTACAGGTCTTCTTCAGAAGTAACTTAACTACCCTTACCACACAAAAAGTACGTTCGTTAAACACCACAAGGTCCAAAATATTAACGTTCTAAACCACCCCTTAAAGCGTAACAATAAACGGCACCGTACTAGTACACGAGAGCGCAGTCAATTTCAGAATCCAGCAAATTATTACCAAAAATCCATCTTGGAATTTTGAATCCCACTACTCACAAAAAATCTTATCTAATTTAATTCCACCAACTAAAAAAACAGAAGGGGAAGAGATGGTACCCCAATACAAACTTCGTTTTCGTCCGTAAGGACTCGAGACTTTTCAAAAGTTCAAACGTCAGCAGACAACGCGAAAAAATGTCCCTATATTTTTATTCAAGTACAAACAATCTGTCCCACATTCAACCTCTATGACTTAAAACCACCATATTCACTATTACACTGAACAACTATACTTAAGCGTCTTTATGTCGCCAATATGACATCATACACATATAAACCTACACTATTTATTTAAATTACTTAATTTTTTAAGGAAATCAAACGAAATATACAACTATAAAATACTTATCGATTTTAATGGTGTACTAAATTATAATCTAAACGTTTCGATAACATACAGTTATCTTCGTCAGTAGTAATGTTAATTAAAATTGTTAAAGATGTAGTAAACAATTTGTCAAATTTGAAAATTCAAACATAAACATAAGCTGCATTAATATACAGTTTGAGAAACGTATAAGCAACTATAAAATTGTAGTAAAGAATAACTAGGTCATTAAAATTAAATATTGTTAAACTGCCTCAAAGATGACAAACCAGAAATATACAACTATTTACAAATAAGCGTTAATCAGACTTCTATAAACGGGAAATAATAAGGAAAAACAACCTAAATTACAAAAAAAAAATAATTCACAAACAAAACAAACTAAAGCTCGCCATATACCTTTCCTAAAGGTCGCTACACGCGTAACACAAATTTATCTATAAAACTAAACTTGACAACAAACAAAATATATATATATATATATATATATATATATATATATATATATATACGGAATCTAACTAAGTGCATAAAACTACAAACAAAATTACCCAATAGGTATACAGGGTGTTCAAAATACCCTGACACTCTCCTTACAAAAATATTTTCCGTCGGAAAATATATCCGAAGAACAACTTAACCCTACAGGCAACCTACGCCAGGAACAAAAACAAAAACACACAAATCTAACACTAAGTACAAACGTTAACTCACACAAACTACTCCACGCGACACCAACGATGGTTTGTACACGCGTTTGGCTGATGCACTGAAACTCCGCGTCGAGAGCATATGGAAGAGGCCGGGCCACGGTTCACGAGATCCCCGCTTTCCGTTATTCCACAACCGTATACGCAAGACCCAAAATCGCAACACCTCCAACCAAACTCGCTACGCCTACTTGATTAGTCGCCTCTTACGACAAGCAGTGGCATCTGCTGTAGGAAAATTCTTACTCCGTCCCTACACAGAGAAAACGTCCAAGAGGATTTCAATCGACATTTGGATTTGGCTTAAGATCTTTGGCATTCCACACTCCCTTTGACATACCTGAAGCGTCATACAGTTCGTAAGTCTGATACGAAACCTTTCTCTTAATATAAAATAGACCGGTAAATTTAGGCGCTAACTTAGCTGCAAAATAACGAGATGCGTCCGATAAAACATAATTTTTCCGCCACACGGTATCCCCTACCTCAAAATTTGCTAATCGTATACGTAAATCATAATTCTGCTTACTCTTAATATACGCGGCATTGAGTCTTTTCTTAATATCGTTATAAACAACGCGAAAAATTTCACTTCTTTCTAACAACGGTGTTCTGTCGGCAAAATTTACATTATCTAGATCGGTACTGTTCGTCGGTACTCCCTGCTGTGATGCGTCTAAAATCATTTCTCGCCCAAAGTTCGCGAAATATGGCGTCAGGCCGGTAACCTCATGAGTCGCTGTGCGAATGGCACAGGCAACTTGCGCTAAATACTTATCCCAATTACGTTGGTTATCTTCGATATACGACGCTAACATTGTCTTCATTACTCTGTTAACACGTTCTGATGGATTAGCCTGAGGGTGATAATTTGCGTTAAATATAATTTTGGCGTTATAAGACGTAACCATTTTCTGAAATTCTTTACTCCTAAACTGTGATCCATTGTTACACAAAACGTATAACGGTACTCCAAACATAAGAAAAACATTCTCTTCGATATTCTTAACTACACTTGCAGCGGTGGCGGCACGTAACGGGAAGAAAAGTACAAATTTCGAAAAATAATCGGCAACTACTAAAACATATGAATAACCTCGAGATGATCTCGGTAACGGTCCTACAATATCCGTGGCAATCATTTGCCAAGGCTTGTCGATAACGGGATGTTTTACCATAAGGCCGGCCGGTTTCTTCTGTTCCGGTTTATGTCTAATACAAATTTCACAATGTCGAACATAACGTACCACGTCTGCCTTTAATTTCGTCCAATAATACTGTCGTGAAATTCTCTCTTAAAAATACCTGCATGTCCTACTCTAGGGTCATCATGACACTGCGATAATATCTGGGAGCGTTCTCCCTTCGGCACTACAACTCTCCACTGTTCCTCATCGTTTCTCAACTTCGGATAACTACACTTCGCATGCTTCAACAACTTTCCCTTTTTTATCCGCCATTGCGGGTACGCAATTGGTCTTGCCTTAACATTCTTCTTCATGCGTATCAACCACTTATCGTCATCTTTTACATCTTCTACTTCCTTTCCTTCGTCTTCTACTATAGTCTCGTCTGGTAAGTCAATATCGGGTTTGCTCGTCACTTCAAGTGCGTCAATAACTGGTACTGAGCGCGATAATGTATCCGGTACGACATGATCCTCTCCTTTTCGGTGAATGATCTCAAAACTGTACTGCTGAACGCGTATAGCCCGACGCGCTAATCGACCGGTAGGTTCCTTTAAATTATGTAACCAAACTAACGATGCGTGATCGGTAATAACCGTAAATTCTGCTCCCTCCAAATAAGGTCGTAACTTCTCCACAGACCAAAGTACAGCTAAACATTTCTTTTCTGTAGTCAAAAATTTCCTTTCGTTCTTCGTCAATGATCTACTATTGTAACATATTACTCGTTCCTCTCCATCAATTGTCTGCTTCAACACTAAACCAATGCCATAATCTGAAGCATCAGTTTGCACAATAAACGGTAGCGAAAAATCTGGACACGATAATATGGGTGCGGTAACCAAACAATCCTTAATAGTTTCAAACGCTTTGTCACAATCTTCATCCCAATTAAATTTAGCAAACTTCTTCAATAACTTCGTTAATGGTGCAATAATGATCGAAAAATCTTTTATAAAACGACGATACCAACTCGCTATGCCGATCAATCGCTTCACTTCCGTTGGACTCTTTGGTGTTGGAATCTTCAAAATGGCGTTGACCTTTTCTGGGTCAACCGATAACCCATTTTCGTTAACTACATAACCCAAATATCTGAGCTCGGACTGACAAAACGTACATTTATCTCTTCCTAACGTAAGACCAGCTTCACTGAATCGTCGGAAAACTTCCTATAAAACCTCGATATGCTTCTCAAAAGTAGGTGTGCAAATAATAGTATCATCCAAATAGACGAAAACATACGGCTCTAATTCTGGTCCTAAAACTCGGTCTATAAATCTCTGCCAACTCGCCGGTGCGTTCGCGAGTCAAACGGTAAACGCTTAAATTGAAACAGACCCCGATTGGATACTGTAAATGCGGTATACTACTTTGAATCTTCAGCCATCGGTATCTGCCAATAAGCTGACTTAATGTCCAACGAGGATATGTATTTTGCGTCACGCAAACGGTCTAAAATTGCTGAAACGTACGGTAACGGATATGCATCTCTCTCGGTAACTTTATTTACTTTTCGAAAACCCACGCAAAACCTATAACTTCCATCCTTCTTCTTTACTAGTAGTATCGGACTTGACCAAGCGCTATTAGATTTCTCAATCACATCCATCTTCAACATTTTTTCCAACTCGAGATCTATTTGTTGCTGAATAAACGGTGACACACGATAATATCGTTGCTTAATTGGTTCACTACTTGTCTTAATTTTGTGTTCCACTAAAGTTGTACATCCTAATTCCTTGCCTTCAATGTTCGCAAAATAACTGTCCACTACTCCATCCAATTTTCTTAATTGTCCTCCATTCAGATGTAAACGTGAGCAAATCTTCGGCTCTCTATCTTCCATAGCATTAATAGTTTCCTCATTTTCAAATTTCCACTCTCCTTTTCTTAAGTCCGGAACAAAATTCGCTCGTTTCCAAAAATCGACTCCTAATATCAACTGATGTGGTATCTCCAATACAACAATGACGTTAATCGTAATAATTCTTCCCTTAATTTCGATCGAAACAACGGCTGACCCGATACTCTTCACTGATTCACCGTTAGCTACGACACAGGTTGACGTAAATTCTCTATTTAATTTCACTCCCAATTGACTCAATTTCTCCCATCCCTTTCTTCCAATGATGGTCTTCGTAGATCCACTGTCCAATAATCCCAATAACTCTTGACCAAAAATCTTGACCGTGACGAACGGTCTCTCATCTGAATCCTTTAAATCGAAAACGTAATCCAATAAAACTTTATTCCTTGAAAAAGTAACTTCATCCTTGGCCCTTAAACTATTATAATAAACTGCCGACTTAGTGTAGATCTTGGAAGACAATACGCGGCTCTTTATTGCCTCCTTGATCCGTTTCCCGTCCCTGAACATTTAGGACAATTCTTTACTGTAAAATTCTTCTTTCCACAACGATAACAATAACGATTCCGAGAGGTGTCCTTACAACTCGACGCCAGATGTCCGGTCTTCTGACAATTCCAACACGATCTACCCTCAACTCTACTTGGCGTTATCTTTACTTCCTGTATCGGTATTTCCTTATTCTTGATCGTGACAACCGGTGGGGTTTCTCCCACGTACGCTAAATCTACTTCTAGGTCGGAGCGTTTCCGACTAGGCGGTACATAACTATTCATCGCTTGAACTCTTTCTTCGATAAGTCTTCCATACTTAATTAATTCGTTAATCGAGTTGATCTCCGTTAAACCCAATTGTGCCTGATAAGAAGGCGCGATATTTTTCCGCAAAATACGTAATTGCTTATCCTCCGACAAAGTTTCGTTCAATCGCGAAAATAAAGTCCGCATAACAGCGATATAAATTCCCATAGGCTCGTCCGTACCCTGAGTACGACGCTTAATCTCATCTAATAATCTATCATCATAATCTATTGGCTGGAATTGAATTTTCAACAATTCCACCAACTCACCCCAAGTCCTAACTTCCCTCCTAACGGAACGAACGTAAATCAAAGCGTTACCCGCAAATAAATCTAAACATTCCGAAAATAATTGCGCATCATCTACTCTACGTGAAATCTGTAATTCTCAAATCCGTTACGTGGTAGGCATGTATACTCCATGCCAGCCGGGGAGGTACCACCACCCTTACCATGGGCTCCTTAATATTGGGTCTCCGATTTTCTGAGCTCGGTAAGGGCTGCCGGTTACCTTTTCCATCATTCTCAATCTATTCTCATCCTTATTCTTCCTTCTCGCCCTCACTGTCTTCCTATCGGATTAAAAGTCCCAAATTAAAAAATAAGATGGCTGTGGTTTCTAGGGTTATAAATTCCGGACGTAAAATCCTGCCCCATTCGGATGTCCGCGAGGGCAGGGCCCAAGCGACCTCGGTCATCGAAAGTATCAACTTTCTGATTCACTACTGCAACATCCGCGGTATCAGGTCTAATCTTAATGCTATTCACCAACATCTTGAACAATTGCAACCTGATATATTGTTTCTATCTGAAACACAAGTCTCCTCGGAAAGCTCCGAGTCACCCGACTTGCAATTTCCTCAATACCATCTTCACTCTAACTTTCGATGTAAAGGAGGCGTATGTGCGTACATCAAGGACAGAATTGCTTGCAAGAGGGTTTCTTCCTTAGAAAATAAAAATTTTGACGTGATTTGGTTTAAACATTCTGGTCCTAATTTTGTGAAATTCTACTGTTGCATTTATAAGTCTCCTAATGACAGCAACTTTCAAGACTTCTTCGATTACCTTAGTACGAAAGTTGACTATCTCCTGTCTCAGTTTCCATCTTGCGATATCTCATTTGTAGGCGATTTCAATGTTCATAACTCTAATTGGCTTCAATTTTCATCTACTACAAATCCCGCTGGTCATAGTGCAGAAACATTTGCTATTTCATGTGATCTCACACAAATGATTTCTGAACCCACAAGAATCCCTGATAACCCTAACCATACTCCACATCTTCTAGATCTCTT
Organism: Vesta saturnalis; assembly: GCA_036346205.1. NCBI lineage: Eukaryota > Metazoa > Arthropoda > Insecta > Coleoptera > Lampyridae > Vesta > Vesta saturnalis. Next base: position 357,308 of record JARFJB010002079.1, on the reverse strand, counting down.
TCTTACATCAAACCCTCTTGTTTATAAAACTTCCGTTCTTCCGCCTTTAGGTCTTTCCGACCATTGTCTAATAAAAATCATTTCTACTGTACCTAATTCCACTGTTGTTCGCAAAACCGATAGAACCTTGTGGTGTTTTAAGTCAGCTCGATGGAGTGATTTACGGGATTTCTTTGCAACCTTTCCATGGCGTGAATATTGTTTTAAGTCGTCCTCTTCTCCGGACATCGCTCTTTCAGTATCTGAAGTCATCCTCATGGGAATGGAGTTATACATTCCGAAAAAACAGTACCGTGTAGGTCATTCACGTTCCCAACCCTGGTTCAATAAGGCTTGTTCTGATGCAATATCTTTAAAAAATAAATGTTACATTAAATGGAAATCTAATAAATCGGTTGACAGTCATGTAGAATACGTTGGTGCTATAAATATCTGCAAAAGTGTCATCACTAAAACTAAAAAGTTGTTCGAACAACGAAAATGCAATGAACTAGCTACATCTCCTTTAGGCAGTCGTAAATTTTGGTCTTTAGCAAAAGCCATTAGTAAAAACTTTCAAACATCTTCATTTCCCCCCCTGACATCTATTGACGGATCGGTAGTTGCTGATTCTGTAGACAAAGCCAACGTTTTTGTGGATTTGTTTGCATCAAACTCGTGTCTCAATGATTCTGGAAAAGATGTGCCCCTAGTCAACTCTTCTTCATACGTTATGAAACCAATTCATTTTCGGTACAAGCTCTTGGAATCGATCATCAGTAGGCTTGATCTCAATAAGGCGACTGGCCCAGACGGTATCCCAGCTATTGTCTTAAAGAAATGTTCCCCCCAACTAGTACCAGTCCTATCTAAGCTCTATACGATCTCTATATCTTCTGGGGAATTCCCTTCATCATGGAAGTTAGCAAATGTTCAACCTATTCCCAAAAAAGTTGATAAGACCGATCCCTCAAATTACGGACCAATTGCCATCACTTCCATTTTGTCTAAAATCATGGAAAAAGCCATCAATCAGCAACTGCTCACGTTTCTTGAAACTAACAAACTCCTTAGTGACCATCAATATGGGTTTAGGCAAAGTCGTTCAACAGGCGATCTTCTTTCATATGTGACCCAAGTTTGGAACAATACAGTAGAGCAGTCCGGTGAAACAGTTGTAGTCGCTTTAGATATCTCAAAGGCATTTGACCAAGTTTGGCATAAGTGTTTACTTGCCAAACTCACCTCGTTTGGGTTAAATGATGCGCTCATCAACTGGGTTTCTAGTTTCCTTGATGAAAGACGAATACGTGTCGTAGTTGATGGCTTTTTTTCAAAAGAAGTTAGCATTAACGCGGGCGTACCGCAGGGTTCCGTTGTAGCGCCTACACTTTTTCTGCTGTACATAAACGACCTTATTTCTTCAACAACTAACCCCATCCATTGCTTTGCTGACGATAGCACTCTTCACTGTAGTTCATCTCAGTCTACTCATAGTGATAATCCACCTTCTATGTCAAATCAAGAAATTAAAGCTGAAATGGGAAATTCAATCAACAAAGACATTCAACGTATTCTCGAATGGGGAAGCAATAATCTAGTTAAATTTAATGCTAACAAAACTCAGTGTTGCCTTATGTCCGCCAAAAAAGATCGATCATTTCCTGTTGTAAGTATGAATGGCTCAGTTCTTAAGTTTTCAGACTCTATTACTCTGTTGGGTATGACTGTATCTTCAAATCTCTCATGGGTTGACCATCTTCTGTCAGCTACCAAAACAGCTGCTCGTTAAATAGGCTTTTTGTACAGATCTAAGCAGTACTTTACCTCTCGACAACTCCTTTTGCTGTATAAGGCCCAAATTCGGCCTCATCTGGAATATAATTCTCACCTTTGGGTTAGTGCTCCCCAATACGCTCTCGATATCGTTGATCGTATTCAAAAGAGAGCGATTAGGCTTATAAATGACCCGTCTTTAACTTCTCACATACAGTCCCTTGAGCATAGAAGGATGGTTTCAGTTCTTTCTTTGTATTATCGTTATTACAACGGCTATTGTGCTGGTGAATTACATTCTTTGATACCATTTCCGGCTATCTTTGCGAGAAACACTCGGTTCGCTCAATCACAGCATCAGTATGCAGTACAAATCTCCACTTGTCGTACCAAACGGGCGCAATCCACATTTTCTACACGGCTTCTAAACTCCGGAACGATCTCCCTAGTTCCTGTTTTCCTCTCGCTTATGATATGAGAAAATTTAAGGTAGCTGTTCATAGGCATCTATTGGCAATTCATTATCCCTCTATCCATCCTCCTAAGTGTTCCTGAGTGCTTTAGCACGATAGGCCTTATTTAGCCTGTTCAGGTCCACAATCATAAAAAAAAAAAAAAAAAAAGCACTTAACGATAAGGATTTAGTATCTCCCGAAAATGATAAATTCCATTTACAAACCGGTGTACTTTTTACAACTGCACTCCGAACAGGTGATGTACTTAAATTTAAATTACTAATCGGTACTGAAATATCTGTTTTTGAATTTTGGTCGTCATTACTCGAAACACTGCTTAATATTTCCAAAGGTGAACTTTTTGAAACTACTCGTTTATCCAAAATTTCGTACGTAGATTGAGCTACCGCAATTTTAATAAACAAACTTTCTTTAATCTTAACATCGATATCGGTTTTCGGAATTGAATTATTAACTCTACCTAACAAATATTTGAGCTTGGTTTCTATGGTCGTTAAAATTTTTGTGGACGGATTAATTTTGACTTCCTCTAATAATTTTTCTAATTCCAATTTCGTTTCTTCAATAGCACTCTTATCTGTTTCAAAATCGGGACGTGATGAAATTTTACCAATACTTTCCTCACTTAAAATATTCCGTAACAATGCACGTAACGCAGTTACCCCTAACGATAGATCACCACCTCTAACCGCTATCTCATATCTTACCTCACTAGGTGTAAGCCTATTTACATTAATTTTATAACCCATGTTTAATCTTTCGATACGTATATAAAAAAAACTTAATTAAACAATAAAATAATCCTGAAGCGAAAATACTGAAATACTATCCTAAGATGTCACCAAAAAAAAAAGAAATCTACGAAAAAAAACCACCCTAAAATGTCCCACGTTGAAGCGCCAACTTTACCTGTAACGGTATAAACGGGTGGTATAACGGGATTACAGATAAAATTGGCCTTTTTGCCCCGACTAGCCAGCGTATGGGTGTAGGTCAGATGAAAAATTTTGCACAACCAGAATAGTAAAACGTACGTAAGTCACAATAGGGGATGAAGACAAAATCAATTCGGTTAAGGGCGCCAGAATGTTTAGTAGTCAAAATAAGGGTCGTCGTGCCAAAATTACGAGTACATAGCGTGTCTAAACATACAAAAAACATACGCTTACCTATCCGCAATCAATCCCAGGTGTGCTGGACTGCAACTCAGCAAACCACCTAAAATAGGGCTTCAAAAGCACTACACGCTTGTCAAATAAAAGCGTGTTAAACACTCAAAAAAAGTTACGTTATTACACCTCAGTGTAAATAATTAGGCATTAAATAATAATCAAAACAAAACAAAAAATCTATAGAATGAACTCTAAACTGAATTAATACTCCACTAAAAATCAAATAAAACACTAAATATTAATAACGCTATTACTCAATAAAACAAAAAAAACTAACCTCGTTACGTTAAAACTAAATTACCGGTAACTTACAATTTGCAAAAAGAACTTTTATGTAACAGAAAAGGGTTTTCACATAATTAAAACACATTTATAAAACCTAACAAAACTATAATAAAATAATAAAAAAAATAAGGATAAATATAAAAAAATGCAAACATACGATAATGCGTATAAACAAAAAAAAAAGACAAATGCTTAAAAGGCGACAGGATGTTTGATCAGAATGCTGCTTTACGCCAGTCTAAATGGTTTAACCTATATATATATATATATATATATATATATATATATATATATATATATATATATATATATATATATATATATATATATATATATATATATATATATTCGTGGATTATATACCCACACTACAATAGGGTCAATTGCCCCTTAATACTAAAATAAATAACAAAGTGTGAAGGCGGAGCGTCAAAACTATAATTAATTACACTAAATAAATTTAAAACAACTTAATTTACCAAAAAAAATACGACACCGCTTTCAAACCTTCATCAACACAAAAAAATAATTCGAAACACACAAAAATCTTGAAATATTCAATAAAAAAAAACAATATTATGTTACCTTAAGGTCTAGAATTACACCTCTCCTGTGTTACAACAGAAAATGATGGTCGGTTACTGCTATAACGGAAATGAACTCTTCCTGGTCTGGCAAAAATGATTAATGAAATGTTGACTATTGTTCTTTTATACACAAACGATTTCTTGATTTAAACTCGTTAAAATGTTACTGTATTAATTAAAACTTCTTTTAAAATAATAATAATTTGAGCGTTCAAAATTGCTTGATAACTTTTAGCTTTTAAATAATTTTCTTTATGTTACGAGTCCAAAAGCTTAATAACTTGTTTAAATAACTATAAATTTTAATATATTGCGAAAGTTTCTTTATCTTTAAACTCGCTTTGTACGGTAAATAAGCGGCACTCAAGAACGTTAAAGTTAAAATCCGCAGAATCGATATAAACCAAAGAGTTCACCGAAGCACTAATAAAACACGACGATGTCCTCTAGGTAACTTTACGTAAAACCGAAATCGGCACTAGGTATAATCCTCTGGTGAATGAACAATTTTAATAAAATCCCTTTACAGGTCTTCTTCAGAAGTAACTTAACTACCCTTACCACACAAAAAGTACGTTCGTTAAACACCACAAGGTCCAAAATATTAACGTTCTAAACCACCCCTTAAAGCGTAACAATAAACGGCACCGTACTAGTACACGAGAGCGCAGTCAATTTCAGAATCCAGCAAATTATTACCAAAAATCCATCTTGGAATTTTGAATCCCACTACTCACAAAAAATCTTATCTAATTTAATTCCATCAATTAAAAAAACGGGAGGGGAAGAGATGGTACCCCAATACAAACTTCGTTTTCGTCCGTAAGGACTCGAGACTTTTCAAAAGTTCAAACGTCAGCAGACAACGCGAAAAAATGTCCCTATATTTTTATTCAAGTACAAACAATCTGTCCCACATTCAACCTCTATGACTTAAAACCACCATATTCACTATTACACTGAACAACTATACTTAAGCGTCTTTATGTCGCCAATATGACATCATACACATATAAACCTACACTATTTATTTAAATTACTTAATTTTTTAAGGAAATCAAACGAAATAAACCCTATTTACACTCATATACAACTATTTACAAATAAGCGTTAATCAGACTTCTATAAACGGGAAATAATAAGGAAAAACAACCTAAACTACAAAAAAAAAATAATTCACAAACAAAACAAACTAAAGCTCGCCATACACCTTTCCTAAAGGTCGCTACACGCGTAACACAAATTTATCTATAAAACTAAACTCGACAACAAAAATATATACAGGGTGTTTGGTACATAGATGCAAATATTTGAAGGGGTGATAGAATACGTGATTTTGAGTCGACTTAAGCAAACATACCTATATACCAAGTATTAACGTTTTTGAGATAATGCCACTTTTAGTATTTCTTGACTTCACCCTGCTTTTCTGCAAATATCGAAGTGTACAAGAGTCTTATCGCAAACTTATACTAAGTTATTTTATTCCTTATGAAGTGATTGTTCATATTATTTCATCAAAAAAGCCTAAAATGTCTTTGTTTCTTGTCTAAAACTTCTTAAACATGAAAGTTTTAATTTGTAAAAAAGCAATCACTAAAATTCATACATGGATTTAGTCTAAAATCTTTCGTTAATTTTTTTTCCAATTTCACTAAAAGTTCCTTAGGCAATGGTCTTTAAGATATCATGAATATATTTACAAAAACATTTTTACAAATTGGAAAAATTGAATTTAATTACCAAAGCACCCCCTAAGCGCATTCATCAAAACGTAAAATAGCCCTTCATTATTTAGTTTAGGTAGTTTAAAAAACTTTTTAAGATTTTTAGAAAATGTCCTATTTATTAAAACATTAATAGTATTATTATTGTTGATCCACCGTTTCGAATACAATTTCGAGCCCGTTTTCTTATTTTCCTGGTTGTAATACTTAAATTAATCTCTATCTTCATTTGAATGAAAGCGCCGTTTATTCTTTCGATTAGGTGTTCGCGATTAAGAATTTCGACCTTGTAAACTAATTGTTTTGCTCTTCCCCAAACATAGTAATCAACGAGGGTTAGGTCAGGTGACCTAGGTGGCCATAATATTGGACCATTTCCTGCTATCCAACGATTAGGGAAATTCTGTTCCAAAAATTCCCTTACTGCTACGGTATTGCGCGCGGGGCATTCATTGCTTTGAAACACAATTCTATCCCTTAAATTTAGTGGTACGTCATCCAAAATATCGATGATTATCTCTTAAAGCTGCAAATAATTCTGACCACTTAAAGTATTCGGTAAAAAGAAAGGCCTAACTAATGTTTTGCCAATAGTCCCTGCCTAAACGTTCACACTAAATTTGTACTGAAACCGTGATGGTTTTTTCATGTGGGGATTTTCATGACTGTTTGCCCAGAAATGCAAATTATGGAGGTTAGTAATTTCCTCCCTTGTAAATTGTGATTCGTTTGTCCACAGTATACTTTTCAGAGTCCATCTCCGATGCCAGCGTTTAAAAGAAATCGACAAAAATTCAACCTCTGTAGAGGATCTCTGTCTTCTAAACCCTGTACTGTTGTATAATGGAAATGATGTTGGTTCACATTTTTAAGAACGGTCCAAACTTTCCAAACAGACAAGTTTAGTTGTTGTGCTACCTCTCTGATACTCCTTGTGGGATCAGCATCAAAAACTTCCAAAATTTGTTCATCAACATGGACCGCGTACTGATAATTATTAATTCCAGGTTCACGATGAGACAAATTTCTATGTTTGAGTACACGGCGATATGCATTAGAAAATACCCGGATATCAGGAAGTCGCCTATATGGATATCTTTCCTCATATAGCCTTTGAGCTTCCGATGCATTACCATTAGCTTTCCCAGTCATAAACAAAATATTCGAATATTCTTCCTTAGAAAATGATGCCATAATAACTATAATTTGAAAAGACTTTACGAATGTTATTTTTATAATTATTAGCTATTATTTACCTAATTTGTTTCTAACGAATCCTTTAGAACTAATAAAAAATTAATGATTGAATTGAATATTCATTATTGTCGAAAATGACATAAAAATTTCAATTATTCATTTGTGTTGTACTTGGCTTTCCATGATTTATTTTTAATACCAAGTTGTAGTTATTATGGCATCATTTTCTAACGAAGAATATGCGAAAATTATGTTCATTTATGAAAGAGATAAAAAGATACTTCAAACCAGCATCCTTTTCATAACACATCAGTATAGTATAAATATCTTATCAAAATTTTGAATATCATACCACTAAAGGTAAGGGATAGAATTGTGGTTCAAAATGATGTTTGCCTCATGCAGTACAATTGTATTCGAAACGGTGGATCTCATTTTGAACACCAATAATAATACTAAATCGGACATTTTCTAAAAATCCGCTTTTTTTAAACTGTCTAAACTAAATAATGAAGGGCTGTTTTACGTTTTGGCGAATGCGCCTAGGGGGTACTTTGGCAGTTAAATTCAATTTTTCCAATTTCTAAAAATTTTTTTGTAAATCTATTCATGCTATCTTAAAGACCATTGCCCAAGGAAGTTTTACTGAAATTGAAAAAAAAATTAACGAAAGATTTTAGACTAAATCCACGTTTGAATTTTAGTGATTGCTTTTTTACAAATTAAAACTTTCATGTTTAAGAAGTTCTAGGCAAGAACCAAAGACATTTTAGGCTTTTCTGATAAAATAATATGAACAATCACTTCATAAGGAATAAAAAAACTTAGTGTAAGTTTGTGATAAGACGGCTTGTTACTCTTGTACACTTCGATATTTGCAGAAAAGCACGGTAAAATCAAGAAATATTAAAAGTGGCATTATCTCAAAAACGTTAACACTTGGTATATAGGTATGGTTGCTTAAATCGACTCAAAATCACGTATTCTATCACCTCTTTAAATATTTGCATCGATGTACCAAACACCCTGATATATATATATATATATATATATATATATATATATATATATATATATATATATATATATATATATATATATATATATATATATATATATATATATATATATATATATATATATATATATATACGGAATCTAACTAAGTGCATAAAACTACAAACAAAATTAGCCAATACGTATACAGGGTGTTCAAAATACCCTGACAAAGTGAATTGCAGTGATTATGACTGTGATTGTGAGTTACTACCAACCATTGGAGTGTGATTACCATAATGGAAAATTTTATATATTGAAATGGATATTAATTTTATATTTTCAGATGAATTCTGAATCTTATGTAATGAACCTTTTTTATGTTTTAATTATACGGTGATTGATGAGTGTGGTAGTTTTACATTCGCGAAGTTAACATGCAAGAATTAGTTACGATAATCAGGTAGTTAATGGATTTCGTTATCCAGATGGATGAGTATTACCAGTCTGGAGTACACGGGAAGGGGTGAGGAATGCAGCAGGGTATATAAAATTGATGGTTTTCTGTTGGTGATGGTGAAAGTTTATTATGATTATATTATTCCATTTTTATGTATTGGTTTTATAAGGGAGTGTGGAGGGAAGGGGTGAACGGGTTAACTACATAGTGAGCTCCTTTATAGTTTAGGAACTACTAACCTGGGGTAAAAAGCACCCTGTAGTTGGAGAGGAGAAGAAAGGATGTCGCCCTTCACGAGAAATTGACCTCTGAAAGAAGGGTTATAGATCCCCGCGCACTATTACTTTACCTTCGGGACCGAAGGCAAAAAACTGGAACATAAAAGATACATAGGCAAAGGTAGGTACGAGAGAATATTTGTAAGCAGGAGTACGAATCGAAGGGATTTTGGAAGCGGGCGGTCGGGTATTTATAGAGCAAACTGAACAGCACTAGGAAAGGCGTACGCAACTGATAGGATTTATAAACAAGACAGGAATGCAGTTGCGGAAATAACTAGAACATACATTTTGGCAGGACGTTATGTTCTAGGACATGTTTCTCACGTAACGGTCGGATATGTCGCATTACAGTTAAAGGCATACTGCAGCTAGAATGAGGCAACGAATGCTGAAGGCTACTCATGGCGACGTTGGTTATTTTGGAGTAGAAAAAACACTGTGAAAACTACTGGTTTCCTAGGCTGACAAACTACATGGAACGATATATATGCCGTGTTTGGTGCCTTACTTGTATAATACATGAAATTCCGGAGAAAAAGGGGAATGTAATTGGAGTTTTTGCGATTTTCACCAAAATCGCATTTTTACGAGCAGATAAATACACCAGGACAACACATGTGACGGACTACTTTAAAGACATCTTTGCGACCTCTGGGGTTCCTAAACTTTTCTCATCTGACCAAAGAAGTTCGTTTTTCTACAATCAAGTCCAGTATTTTTGTCAACAGAACAACATCCAACACGTAATTTGCGATGTTGTACCCCAACAGCAAATGGTCAGGTAGACCGACTAAATAGTGCTGTGCTTGTAGCACTATTACCATACACTCCAAGAAAAGTACTATAGGATGAATAAGTACGCACAGTCCAATTTGTCATTAATAATGTTAATTTGCTATTGCTAGGTTATACGAGGATCACTGCTAAAGTTCGCGGAATCAAGTACTCCTTGCAACGCTAAGATTCCGCGATTGTCATAATCGTAAAATTTGGCATTTTATACCATTAGTGCAACTGACAGTTGACTATAAACATAGCATTTTAAAAGTAGTAAGTTTGTGAAAAAATAGATGTTTCGAATCGTGATTTAACGCTACAACAACGTGTGGAGAAACTGATGCTGTTGTTTGGTGATGAAGTGCCGCTTAATACCATGGTTTACAAATGGTTTGCAGAACTTTAACGTGACATATCTAATGTTGATGACGATTTTCGCGAATGTCGACCATGCACTTCTGTTGTCGCAAAGAATATTGATGCTGTGCGTGAAATGATTTTATTAGATTGACATGCAACGTAGAATGAGATACAGGAATCCTTAGGCATTGCGGCGAAAAAATATATACCGTTTTAAAACAACATTTAAATGTCATGAAGTTTTATAGTCGTTGGATTCTTTACAATCTGACTGAAGCTAAAAAAAATCACGTGTCAAATGGTGCGAGGAAATGCTTAAAAGATTTGACCATGGTCGTTCAAATTCTGTATACTACACTGTAACAGGTGACTAAACATGAATATATTCATATGAACCTGGAACTAAACAACAATCATCTGTATGGAGGTTCCAAAATGAACCTAAACCAACTAAAATGGTGCGATCTCAAAGGGTTTCAAAGAAAATGATTGCTTGTTTCCCTTCGAAAATACCGGTCATGTTGCAACAGTTGCATTGGAGGGTCGAAGAACAGTTAGTGCTGATTGGTATACTTCAATTTGTCTCCCCCAGGTAATCGGTGAAATTAGAAAAAACAATATAAATAAGCGAAAAATTCTGCATCATGACAATGCAAATGCGCACACAGCATGACAAACTACAGAATTTTTGGCTAGTCACAATATCACGAATTTTAGCAGTGTCCCTCGTATATGACGCAATGTCAGTGATGCTTTATTGGCAGAAGAAGTTAGGCAAATTCAAATTATAATGCAATACTTGCTGGCCATAAAAGAGGAAGTAACGGAAAAGAATTATTTTAGCCCAAACTCAAAAAACACCACTTTGACAAAAAGCAAAGGAAACCAAAGAGCTATGAAGAACACAATTGGGTGGTAATTGTCGGACAAACACATTCGACCTGGATATTAAACCAAAATACTGCGGTGGTTAAGACTGTCCTGCAAAATGATAGGCGCGTTGTTAAAAGTCGTAGATGGCTCTCATCGCACCTTACGATCATCCAAGTACCAAAAACTTGTTGCTGTCGACAGATACTAGGAGGGGTTTCCGATAACACCAACGTTGGAACGGGTGTTCTAACTTCAGATGCAGTTGAATCGGACGACAGAGTATCTCGAGAAGAGATAGGCGGGTTCGAGATAAGACAATATGGGTGAAATTTCACTTCAAACACCTTACACTTAGTTACCCTAAAACAAAGCTCAAAATCGGGGATAAATGCCCTATGAGCGCCACCACTATCTAAGCTTACTTGAAAAAGTGTCTTTAGTTGAAGTATTTATTTCACCATCGTAAAAAATATTGGAACTAATATTTACGATTATCAACAATTGTTTTTTATTAATTTTTAAACTGATTTGTAAGAGTACAACTGTGAATAAAGTATATTTAAAAACTGTACCAGCGTACTCTCACTAAATAATACATACAAATTCACTGTTTCCTATCTTAAAATAAAACAGGCGTAACGATCTGTGCGTAATTTGGTAATTATATTGTCTTCCATACTGCTTGAAATTTTATCATCAATATATTAGACTTCTGCAGGTATGATTCACCCTGGTTCGAGTCGAAACTTATTTAAGTATAACAATGAATCAATGGTGACTAATAACATGATAAACAGTAACGGTATGTAAGATCTGTATTATATATTCAACTCAATCAACGAAATAAGAGCAATTAAAATTTGTAATTGGCGTGTGTAAAAGAAATCTAACAAATCATTATTGATTTGTAACACTTAAATTGGATTTTCGCTTTAATTAAACCTCAAAAGAAAATTTTTGGGGAAAGTCCACTGTAGTTCAACAACTTTTCAATATCAATATAAATGTGCATTGACTTCCGTAGTGAAGAAACACAATACAACATTAAGATTTTCCCTGCTAGATCTTAAGCTAGTCCTACTCACAAAAAATTGTAGTGATTAGAACTAATTGTTCTTATAGCTTAATTACACTTACAATTCTTGTTAGCATGAGCAATCCTCACTACACAACACTATTAAAGTTGATCTTACTTTTAAGTTTCCTGATCCTTTTAAACGAGGTTGAACTCCTGCACCTAATCATTGGAGTACACACCCGCACTTACTAACAAGCCTGTTCAAGTTGAACACCAAGCCGTCGCACTTCAGGCACTAACTTAAGTGTTCCAATTTGTTTACTAAATGCCTTCTTAACACTTTAATAGGTGTCCAAATTTTTAATTGTCGATAAACTAAATTTGTTTCATGACGTTAACAAACGCACATGCAAGGCAGTCTTAATTTTTAATTTATAATATCCGAAACCTCTATTGGTCAGAAAGAATCATTTTAAAAGTTCAATTTACTATTTCGCGGATTGTTTTATACAATATTTTGTTGGCACAACGGTTACTGTTTATTTCGATACTGTTGAAACACTATTTAGATTATTGAAAAGTTTCGGATCACAAACAATTTCCTACTCAATACAAAATCGCTTGTAAACGTTTTTAATGTAGCATCCCCAAAACGGGTTATGGCAGTAAACAACAATGTTTAACCTGCTCTAGTTGTTACACGATCAAACCTCACTAGGCGCCGTGAAGGCTTACCAAGGTAAGCAGGTGCCAAGATAATGGGAACGGAAGGGTTTGATATAAAATGTAAAGTTAAACGTTACACTTGCCATAAAAGCAAAAAATAACTGAGTGCAGTCTAGAGAAGTAGTCTTTAGGCGCCAACACTATCGGAAATTTCTGTGAAGTAAGTAGTAGCGTACACGATGCTATAACACACAACGCATTATCAAGCATTCAATACGTACAGCTCTTATCTTAATCAAAAACAACACAGATAGTCGATTCACTTTTGGGAATCTTTTTCAATTAATATTAATAACAAAGCAACCAAAGCTTAAAAACATTTTGAAGTATACAATTTCCCATAAAATTATTGATTTCACCTTGTTTAATCGTAAAACCAAGAATATACTCTGGTAAAAATATGAACTAATATTAAGTCTATTAATTGTTAACTACGAATTTGGAAGTTATGTTCCATCCAACTATTGTTTGAAACGTTAACGTCCATACCTTAAACAAAACAATTAAATGTTGTCATCAGCTCGTCTAAAATAACTCAATTATCAAGCCCACACAAATATAGCCAAAATAAGAAAAGGACTTCCTGTATTGAATCTTTGCCATCCTTTTTTGTAACTGTATGCATACAGAATATAAGGAAATCTTCACAATAAGATGCAGCAGTGATTGGGCTCTCTGGCATCATAAACTCCACAACCAATACACCTTTTTGATCCCAGAAAACAGTAGCCATATTCTTGCAGTTGTTGAAAGTTTGTTTAAATTTTTTGGCTTTGTTTGGTGAAGTTGTGTTGAGACTGTTGCTTGGTTTCTGGTGTGTCATACCTAATCCATGTCTCGTCACCTGTCACAATGGATTTCAAAAAATCTTCCCCATCAGCCTTGTATCGGCCGAAAAACGACAAAGCCGATGCCATTTGGCGTTTTTTGTGTTCGTCAGACAACGGATAACACTTAGCAACTCACACTTGGCGGGAGCGTCAATAAAGGCGGGTATGTTGTCGCGTCTACAGCTCAGCACCGAATGACAGCAAGACCATCACAGTGACATAGCGTGTAGAAGGGGGATGCGCCGTCGCCTACTACATATATGAGTCACCTGCCGGCCATTGCGCGTTCATACTGAGCGACCGGAGGTTGAAAAAAAACGGCCTTCGTATGTATATATATATATATATATATATATATATATATATATATATATATATTGATTTTACGTGTCCAAGCATTTTATCATAAAAGATACAAAAAAAAGTTTAAGAAGCAAAAATACTCTACATTCAATTATTAATAATGCTACATTTTCCGAAAAACAAATTACATATAAATAAAAGAGCATCGCAAGACATTCGTTTTTTGTTTTAAATGGAACGGGAACTTTTTTTTAATATTCTGAAAGAGCTTTAAATTCTCTTTACACTGGTACCAAATAAGTTATTATTATTTTGGCAATTATAGTCACAATATTTTTTTAAAGTTTGTTTTCTGTATTCCTATAAATACGAACAAAAGCAACAAAATTGGAACAGTAGTCTTGGGAAACAAATGAAAAACAATTGTCAATATTAGAGCATTGTTTGTGACAGTTAAATTATTGTTCAGTGCTCGTAATATTACCTGTCACAATGCAAGCAAATAATAATTACACAAATGATGAAAAAATGGATATGTTAAGAGTTTTTATTCGGTGTAGTGATAATACGCTGGAGGTAAGTGCCAATGTATTTAAATTTGTATCCCGAGCGACGACAACCACATCCTCGAATCTTTACTAGAGTGGAAGCAAATTTACGCAGAACCGGCGGTTTTAGTGCAAAACCAGTGCAGCAATGACATCGGCGAAGTGTTATGGAAAATGATGAAATTGTTGTTTTGGCGTACTTTCGAGCGCATCCTCGGAATTCGATACGCGAAGCAGTGGTTGATTTAGGATTTACCTACTACAAGATATTTTCAATACTTAAAAGGAACAAAATGAAACCTTACAAAACTAAATTAGTACAAGGACTAAATGACGGAGACCAGCAACGACGAATAACATTTTGTGAATGGCTGATTAATCACAGTCATTTAATTAATGTCATAGTTTGGAGCGATGAGTCATGATTTACAAGAAATGGTATCCCTAATAGGAAAAACGACCACTACTGGGATGACATAAATCCTAGACAATTACGACCATGCAGATATCAAAGTAAATTTTCTGTTAACGTATGGCTCGGCGTTGTGAATGATTTTGTAATGGGTCCTTATTTTTATGAAGCAACTCTTACAGGTGATACGTACAGGAACTTTCTTATAAATGAATTTCATGACTTGCTGGATGACGTACCAGTAGCTATTCGGCGTGATATGTGGTTTCAGCAAGATGGAGCACCTCCACATAATTCGAGAGTTGTTAAAGATGTTTTATGTCAAATGTTTAGAAATAATTGGATAGCGAATGGTGGTCCAGTACCTTGGCCGGCCAGGTCGTCCGATCTTTCGATTTTGGATTTTTTCGTTTGTGGATACGTTAAACAAAAAGTTTATGTCACAGCTCCCGAAAACCTTGAGAATCTCAGAAATCGAATTACTGAAGTCTGTTGTCAAATAACTCCTTACATGTTACAAAAGGCACGCAGAAATTTACTAAGAAGAGCCAGCTATGTGTTCAAAATAATGGGGTACACTTCGAACATCTCATCTAATTCATGTTTTTGTCTTTTTTCACGTGATTTTAAGTTATAATGTAGTGATGTAGTTTGTATCTGTTACAGCTTTTTATTTGTTTCCCAAGACTACTGTTCCAATTTTATTGTTTTTGTTCGTATTTATAGGAATACAGAAAAACTTTAAAAACTATAATTGCCAAAATAATAATGACTTATTTGGTGCCATTGTAAAGAGAATTTAAACCTCTTTCAGAATATTAAAAAAAAGTGCCCGTTCCATTAAAAAAAAAATCATTTGTCTTGCGATGCTCTTTTGTTTTTGTGTAATTTGTTTTTCTGAATATGTAGCATTTTTAATAATTGAATATAGAGTACTTTTGCTTCTTAAACTTTTTTTCTATATTTCATGATAAAATATCTATACGCTTGGACACATAACATCAATCAGACTATATATATATATATATATATATATATATATATATATATATAGGGTGCCCCAGGATTGATGCTACAAGAGGTGTGGTGGACTAAACATTTTTGAATTTTATTTTAAGACTGGGATTAAGCCCTGCTTGGTTTGAAAAGAATTTTAAGAATGTTTTCAGTTTTTGAAAAACAAGTCGGCCTTGACAGTAAAGCCAAAACTATTTTCTTTTAAGGTAAAGTACCCTTTTTGTTCATGATGCGGCAAAATTTTACCAAAAAAAGTTGTTCATAATCAGTAATTATGGCCTTATACAAAATTTCAGGAAGATCTCTACTTTGATTAAACCGCTATTTTTCAGATTAAACAAAATAAATTGTATTTATTAAAAGGGTCATGAAAAGACAAATGACTAATCTTAAGTACTGTCAGATTACAATTTGAAGTATCCTTTTGTTCAAAATTCAATTACTCCTACATTATGTGAACGTTACAGCAAATAATTTATGTTGTTCAGTGTTATAGGCTCGGAGAAATTGCAATGCGAGAAGTGGTGCGACAGTTTAACGAGAGATTTGCCAACACCAATTTTACACGTATGACTTACATGCGAATAGTTAAGAAATTTCTTGCAATTGGCAGCGTTCTTAACGTTAAGAAAGAAATAAAGAAATATGATAAAAACGATGTCGCCACGATTGTAGAACGAAATTTTTATAAAACCATTGTATTTTCAGACGATGCAACTTTTACTACAAATGGCGTTATTTCGTCTAAAAATTGTCGCTACTGGTCTACAGAAAATCCAAACTGTCAGATCAATTATAGAAGACAGTGTTACCAAAAAGTGAATTTGTGGTGTGCCGTTTCATATCGTTTTGGAATTCTTGGACCTTTCGTCATAGAGGGACGGTCAAATCAGAATGAGCATCTGCAGCTACTTGACAGATTCAGGGAAGAGTACTTACATGACTTGACGCTGACAGAAAAACAAGCAATTTATTTCCAGCAAGACGGATGCCCTGCACATTCGACAGCATGCGTATCTGAATGAATAAATTTGGTGTTTCGAGAAAAGTAGATGGCTAGAAATGGTCCGATTGCGTTGCCTCCAAGGTCGCCCGACCTGACGATATTAGATTTTTTTAAGGGGTCTCACAAAACTGGTTTACTCTCAACCAATACCCAACAATAGAGAAATACTAAAAGAAAGCATAAGATACGGAGTACACCAAATACACATCGAGGAAATTCGAAACAGGTACAAAGAAGTCAGACATTGTATAGAAAGGTGCGCAGAAAGTGGTGGCGGTTATGTTGAATAAATAATTTATTGTAGATTAAGGTTATTATTACTTTTAGTAAGTTAAATTTGTTGTAAATACTATTTATTTCGTTAAATGTTCTTCAAATAGAATTTTTAAAAAATACAATTTATTTTGTTTAATCTAAAAAATAGCGGTTTAATCAAAGTAAGTAGATCTTCCTGAAATTTTGTACAAGGCCATAATTACTGATTATGAACAACTTTTCTTAGTAAAATATTGCCGCATCATTAACAAAAAGGTTACTTAAAAGAAAATAGTTTTCGCTTCACTGCCAAGGCCGACTTGTTTTTCAAAAACTAAAAATATTCTAAAAATTCTTTTCAAACCAAGCAGGGCTTAATCCCACAGTCTTAAAATAAAATTCAAAAATGTTTAGTCCATCACACCTCTTGTAACATCAATACTGGGACACGCTGTGTATATATATATATATATATATATATATATATATATATATATATATATATATATATATATATATATATATATTTGTATACAACGTGAACCAAAAAAACGTACCCCTGCTTCAAGTGTATATTCTACACATAAATTAAAGACAAAAAGTCAGATAAAATTTTTCTGTAAAATGTATGGCTACAAAGTGACAGGCCCTCAAAGTTGAATTTTGAAAATCGTTTATCGCAAAAAACTCGAAACTCGAAAACCTTTACGAATTTTAAAATACTATCTCCAATAAAAATTATTTCTTTGTTGACGAGGATTTTTCTAGTTTGATTGGATTATCTATGAATGGACTGGAAACATTAGTTTTCAAATTGTTCCCGTATACTTTCTATTCCAACTTTTTTGTGTGTGATTTTTCAGGTGTTTTGGTAACTTTTTTGGGCCCGTTATTCGATTTTCTGCAAATTTGATCCTCTTGGTTGAAGATGATACAGTGAACGGTTTACGAGTTATTTGCAATTTCATCAATCACGTTCAATTAAGTACTACCGCACTAAAATTTAGTAAGTGGGCCGTGGACTAAAAGTCATAGTTGTCAAAGAGTTTATTAAGTTAAACAAAGTATTAATTAACAAATAAATTAGTTGATTAAACGTTCGAATTGTTCACCGTTGACTGCTATGCATTTACGAATTCTTTTCATGATTGACTGACGTACGTTGAAAAGTAATTGCGGATCATCTAATTAAATTAGAGCAATCAAAAATTCGTTGCTGGAGATGTTGGATGTTTGTAATTGACACCGAATACACCATGTCTTTTAAACGACCCCAGAAAAAAATCCATAGAGTTTAGATCCGATGAACGTACAGGCCAAGGAACCGGTCCTCCACGTCCAATCCAGTTTGTATTAAAAGTTCGATTCAATGACCGCCTAGCAGTGAGTGCAATATGAGGAGGCGCACCATCGTGCATGAAACACATCCGACCCCTAACTTTCAGATGCACCAAATCAGAACGCTGCAAGAGTGATAAATAGAAGCAATGAAATAGTATGGGACGATTGTGACGTGAGGAAATGCTGACGAGAGTATTTCAGAAATCTGTACAGTAATGAGTAAAATAAGACTGAAGGATTAAATAAGGAGAATGTAGAAGGAATAGTGAATGAAACTGAGAAGGATATTAGGTTAAATGTAGTAGAGAAAACGGCAGGAAACGGCAGCGAAATGGTAAAGAAGCAGGCGTGGATGAAATCACTGGTGAAATGTTAAAGTATGGAGGTACAAAGCTTACACGAAGATTGTGTGAAGTATTCAATGCATGTCTTAAGCGTGGAAAAGGGTCCAGTAGTTAGAAAAGCGCGATCATTGTACCACTGTATAATGGCAAGGGGAACTAGAGTAATTGCAAGAACCACCGAGAAATAAGTTTGATCAGTGTACCTGATAAAGTATTTGGAAGAGTACTGATTGATAGAGTACGAGAAACTACACAAACTAAGATTTGGGATGTGAAGGGTGGCTTCATGTCAGGGAGAGGATGTGTTGATCAGATGGTTGCTCCCCAGCAGGTGATCGAAAAATGTGTGAGTATAAAAAAGAAGCTGTACTGTGCGTTTGTAAATCTGGTGAGAGTATATGACAGAGTGAATAGGGCGAAGCTGTGGGAAATATTAAATGAATATCGCGTAAGTAAAGGACTAAGAAACGGAATAAGTGCAGTATATAACCGTAGCCGGGCATATATTAAGGTAAGAGGAGGTGTGAGTGAATGCTTTTACATTGAGCAAGGGGTGCGACAAGGCTGAGTGATATCACCGTGGTTGTTCAATGTATACATGTATAAATGTGCTAGGCAAGCATGTACCGTTACAAATGGCGTAATGGTCGGTAACCTAAATGTACGAGTTCTGGTGTATGCAGATGGCACTGTCTTGATAAGTAACAGTGCGGATGAGCTACAAACTGCTCTGAGGAAGATTGATACAGTGTGTGAGAGCATGGACCTAAAGATAAACGTGAACGAAACTAAGATTGTGGTGTTCAATCGGGAAGGTGAAATGGAGAGCAAGATGAAATTTTGGAACAACTGGACGAGTTGGAATATCTGGGTAGAATGTTTACTGGAGATGGTACAATGGATGGCAAGATTAGACGAATGCTCAATTCTGGAAGGAAAGTAATTGGAAGTATGTGGACGATAATGAGAAACGAAAGCATGAGCCTAGCTGCGAAACGAGCGATCTGTAATGGAGTGTTTGTCCCGTTAGTACTGTTTGAAAGTGGGACACGGGCATGTCAAAAAAAGCTTGAAAGAAAAATAAATGCAGTGGGGATGAGATTCCTGAGAAGTGCATGTGGTAAAAAGCGAGAAGGGATAAGATGAAGAATGAGTGTGTAATGAAGGAGTGTGGCGAAGAAAAGACTATGATAGATAGATATAACAGTAGTACACTACGTTCGTTATTGGGTACATTGAGAGAGTGAACAACGCAAGATTAACGAAGCAAATATGTGTGGGTGAGGTTAGAGGTAAGGCCGGACCTGGTAGGCCTCGTAAACTTGGCTGATGTAGTAGAGTGTATGATAAAAGAAAGATAGGGCTTACCAGAGACAATGTATGAATTTTGCGGAAGCTTGAGAGGTATGCAGAGATAGGAAATCATGGAGAAAGACTGTGAATGAAAAATAAATGAGGGAGGTAATGTTTTGTCTACCCCCCAAGGGAATGGCGTGAAAGTTATGTAATCTACTGTAAGGGAATCTATTGTACTCGGGTGTATGTTGTTTGTTAATAGGTTTATGATCCAAGATATGAATTTTGCTACATCACATTACAATTCTTGAATGGGGAATTAATAGTAATTTACTTCCGAAATTGATATTTTACGGGATGAGTAGGAAGTTTCTAGCATGAGCCGTAAAATCGCTTTTGGATCGTGTTACGTTCATTTCTGCAGCCGTTTTGTATGTTAAAACGAATATTGATGGTTACATTACGTATGAACGTTATATTAGACAATTAGATATAACAATCACTCTCATGAATACGTTACTTATGAATATTAATTATTGTTTGAGTGTTTGTGTGTTTGTGAGTTTGTGTGTTTGTATGTTTGTGTGTTTGTGTGTTTGTTTATGGTTGTTTGTGTTTGCGTTTGCGTTTACGTTTGCGTTTGCGTTTGCGTCTGCGTCTGCGTCTGCGATTGCGTTTGCGTTTGGGTTTGCGTTTGCGTTTGCGATCGCGTTCGCGTTCGCGTTCGCGTTTGAGTTTGCGTTTGCGTTTGCGTTTGTGTCTGTGTGTGTGTGTGTGTGTGTGTGTGTGTGTGTGTGTGTGTGTGTGTGTGTTTGCGTGTGTGTGTGTGTGTGTGTGTGTGTGTGTGTGTGCGCGCCCGCGTTCGCGTCCGTGTCCGTGTCCGTGTGTGTGTGTGTGTGTCCGTGTACGTGTCCGTGTCCGTGTATGTGTCTGTGCCTGTGTCTGTGTCTGTGTCTGTGTGTGTGTGTGTGTGTCTGTGCGTGTGCCTGTGTGTGTGTGTGTGTGTTTGTGTCTGTGTGTGTGTGTCTGTGTGTGCGTGTGTGTATGTATTTGTGTGTGTGTGTGTGTGTGTGTGTGTGTGTGTGTGTGTGGTTGGGTGTGTGGGTGTGTGCATGTGTGCGTGTGTGCGTGTGTGCGTGTGCGTGTGTGCGTGAGTGCGTGTGTGCGTGTGCGCGCGGGCGCGTGGACGCGTGGGTGCGCGCGCGAGCGCGTTTGTGCGTGGGTGCGTGTGTGTGAGTGTGTGGGAGTGTGTGTGAGTGTGTGAGAGTGTGTGTGAGTATGTGTGAGTGTGTGTGAGTGTGTGTGAGTGTGTGTGAGTGTGTGAGTGTGTGTGAGTGTGTGTGAGTGTGTGAGTGTATGTGAGTGTGTGTGTGAGTGTGTGAGTGTGTGTGAGTGTGTGTGAGTGTGTGTGTGTGACTGTGAGTGTGTGTGTGTGTGAGTGCGTGTGTGCGTGCGCGTGGGAGTGTGCGTGCGCGTGAGCGTGGGCGTGTGCGAGTTCGTGTGCGTGTGTGCGTGTATGCGTGTGTTGTGTGTGTGTGCGTCCGTGCGTGCGTGCGTGTGTGTGTGTGTGTATTTTGTTTGAACTAACTTTACAATCTGTCCACTTATATTTAGTAAATTATTTAAATATGAATTGCATGCCAGAGAAAGTCCATCGACTACTTCTTTAAACAACAAGAGATGTGGAACGCTTCACGATTTTGCGATCGTTTCACTTTTAGTATAACTACGCCCGAAGCAAGTAGGGTTAATGGTATTGCTACCCTTAGGTCAATGTTATATGACTTACGTACATTTTTGGGCCGCTTTATAGTGCTGCTTATTTTTATTCAATCAAATTAATTAACCTCATGTGCGGATATCTAGCTAGGATAGGATTTATGCCGGTATATTTAATTTTTTTTCAGTTTAAAAGCCATAATAAGCGCGTAGCTATTCATACTGGGTTACTAGCATTTTAAAGAGAACTCTTCGCAATACCACGGTTTGCAAAAAAAAATTTGTCTTATTGTAACCACCCGGTTCAACTGCTGCTGGATTTGTGACAGTGCTGTTTTAAATGATTCATTTTTTGTACCAGGATTCTTTTTCTAAAGCACTAAAGAGGTAAGTGGTTTATCATTGTTGCGGATTGGAGAGTACATATTATTATAAACGATTTATTATAATTTTAATTGATTTCTTATCTGGGATTTATGATTATTGTAATCTAGTTATTGTAATTGGAAGGCAGTGTGTATTTGGATTTACCTCTACAAGTAAACTTACAAGCAATTTGACAAGCTTTGTCCTAGGGGAATGACGATTTTTCTTTCATTTGGGTTGGATTCTGCAATGAATAAGGATATGTGTTGGACGATCAGTATTTCTGTTCTTTATGTGTGTAAGGGTAAGAGATCCTTAATTAACCTGTCCTCTTCAGGGTCAACGTTTCGACTTTATTTTAATTGTAACTATAGTCTTTACTGTGGCTTGGTCCTCTTCTTAGTTTAAGGGCTATACACGAGCAAACCAAGTGGTGCCATTTTTAAATTGTTATTATATTTCTACGCCAACCAAACGCCCACGCATCCAAGTGCTTTCCAAATCGGCTGAGCTATCAGTTATCTTAATAGGGGTTACGGTACACCACTTAGTTTTGGGACCTTTGCTCCCGTAACATGTTCATCTCAAATATTGGTTTTGTGGCTGGCGTAAAATGCCTCAGAAAGCAGTCGATGGCCTGTTCCTTAGAAGCAAAGAATGGGCTCTCGGTTTGCATTTAATCTGACAATTATAGCACCTCCGTACTTTTCAATTCATTTATTTTTTATTGTTTTTCGCTCGGCTTATCGCCCACATTTCTGCAGTAGTTCATCCTTATTGAATTGACCTTCCGCTCTATTATTTTCAAAATATGATTACTTTGGTAACATTAAGGTCCTCAGGGCGACCTACAGTTTTCGTCGTTTTCTTCTTCAAGAAATTAACAGAATATTGCTGATGGTATCTACCTTCAGCTGCAACCAAGTTTATTTCATTCACAATTCTTTGTGTAATAAAAGTTTCCCAGCCACTGTCCCACGTCTTAGCAACAGTTAACACAGTGTTTTTGAAACCGATGATCGTAATACTGCTCACTAAAGTCCATTTACTTGGTTTTCTTTCATTTCATTTTTTTGTGTTTCCGCAAAATATGCAATTATTTTTAAAACCAAACTCTCACTGCGTAGATGTTGACTTGTACCCGGACTTTCAAGTGATTTTTTTGCTGCCCTAATTTGTTTCTCTTGTTTATATGGCTTTTGACAAGTATCATACACTGTTATTGACGAACTATTTCAAAACAATTTATCTTTACCATCCCTTCTTGAAATGCTAGAGAAGTAGAATGGGGACAGTAATTGATCCGGATCTACAATGAGGCCCCTCCAATTGATCCGGACCTTCGAATTGGCCCCGGCAATTGATGCGGATCTTCGAGTTGACCTCGGCAATAGATCCGGACGCATGTGCGGGCGTCGGAATTCTTCGGACTAAAGGGTATCGGTCATCTTCGGCGGCCCATTTTTGTTTTTGTTTTGACGGCCATCATTTATGTCATTTTGAAGTAACATCGATCTCAATCAAATACATAAACAGATTTTTAATTACAATCCAATTTTCTAATCGCAAAGTAATATGGAAACAAATTCAAGATAAAGTACTTTACGGTTTTCCCCAATGAATAATATGAAGTAATTATTTTCGGGATTTCCACGGTTATGTAACCGCAATAACAACCTTTCACTATTTAAATACCTCTAACGTATTACATAATTACATAAAGGTCAACCAAGTTGACCTTCATTTCCAATTTTGATAATACACTTCACCTTTTACATAACCTTTGTTTTGAGAAACTGTTATGGCGGGGAAATTCAAATATTATGGTGACCGCATAGGGATTCTGAGCCCTCCACTGCGCGTAGAAACCGGCTTCAAGTGAGCACCAGACTTGCGTTTTGTTTTCTGTATCTAGACGCCTCTTTCTGAAACAAGTTTCAAGCTATAATCACACTTTACAGTCGTGCCTAAGTCTTACTTAAAACCACTAAAGCACACACACACACCACACGCGCACGCAAACGCGCACGCACACGCATTATTTTTGTTTTTACAATGTTGCCTATTTTCGTAATGAACATATTATAAATGAGGTTGCATAATTAACTTAAAGAAATTGTTATTAAAGTTATTTCATTTCCATTTTGTAGTTCGGAAGGTCGTATGTTGTTCGACCAACCATTCCCATACGTATTTTTGCTGAGACTTGTCTGTGCTTCTATCTTAGCATTTCTATTTTCACAATTTTATGATTTTAAATCGAACAAGCATACATTTTGTTGTATGGCTAATTTTAAAAGTCTAGTGTCAATACGTTTCCATTGTTATTTTTATTAAAAACTTTAAAAATATTTGTAAGAACAAACTCTGTTTAGTTCAAATGCAAACACACCACTATTATCACTTCACTATCAATTGTCAACAGAGATTGTAGCTGATACACGCAAGTGAAATGGGTCCTGACCCAACAGTGAGGCGTGGAGAGACGACATGACGTTGAAGTCGCGCTCTTTCGCAATTCTCCAGCGAAATTTCCAGCTCCTAGCCTACTACTGCAATCCCCATAGTCCTCATTTGTCAACTTGACTGCAGATTCATTTTACTGCTGCTGTTAGCGTTATTTTGTAGCTCATTTGGCTCTAGGCTAACTTGACAAAGGTTCCAAAGCCACCTTTTAGGATTAAGAAACTTTATAAAGAAAAGCTATGATAAATTGAATTATGTTCAAAAAACATATTTGCCCATTTTATTAAACAACTTAGGACAAACACTAAAATTCCACATTAGAAGTTATTAGTCGCTAAATTACGCATAACTGATTTATACACTTATATGCGGTTGAAATATGCAGCAGTTTCAGAAATATTTGATAAAAACAAAAAACTACACCTAGTAAACGCCCCTCTTTGCTGATGGATTTCGCCCAAAAACTTATCAGCTCAACGAAAAAAGATAAAGCTTAAATGCGAAATTTCAAATACGTACGTCTTATCATTCTGAAGTTATCGTAGATACTAACATACAACCACATACACGCACCAATTCACTACGCCCACGCATCACGCACGCACGCATGCATAGACGCGGACGCCAATGCAGACGTACATACACACACGCACACACACACACACACAATATACACACGCACGCATCACGCAAGCATACAGACACACAAACACACATGATCGCCACTCACGCACACCCCCCCCTACACACCTACACTCACACTCACACACACTCACACTCACACTTATTCACACTCACGCTGACACTCACACGTCACGTCACGTCACGTCACACACACACAGACGCACATACCTTCACGAACTCACACACACAGACGCACACACCTACACGTACACACACACACACACAGATACTATTCTGTAACGCACAGAAAAGGTTATGTACTTACCTTTTGCATTGAAGAATTTCATTTCTGCCTTTTGTATATTAAGTTGAGTACTTATGCGATTTAGCATAAGTGAAAAGTATAAAAAAATATATAATAAAAGGTGTGAATGTTAGAACCAGATTATATAGAAAAGTTACGTGATGTTAATATATGCCAGCTTGTGTTTGAGATAGAGGGTGTTGAAATTTTTATAAAATAAGTGTTTAATTTTACTATTTCAAAAGCAAAGATACGTTCGAACGAAATTTTATGAACGGTTTATACTATTAACTACATTCTGACGTACATTTAGATGTGACAGTGGCACCATGAGGTACGGGGGAGGCGGAAAACGTTTCTTTAAAAAACTTATGTTTTGCCCATAGACATTTAAATAACATTGATAATTTCGCATTTTCACCGTATTGAGTAATCTTAAATTGTTTTCCTTCTTTAAGATAGAGATTATATTTATTGACAATAACATATCAAGCTGTCGACAAACAGAAAAAATATCGTATACAATACCTCAAGTGGCCGATGAATTGCCCAACATTTTTGCTAAAGTGTATGAATGTTTATTGCTTCGATATAAATTGAATTGAAGCAATAAACACGATTAAGCACTTTGACAAAAATTTATGCAATTCGTCGGCCACGAGTGGTATTTGAAAGATTATTTAACGAACAAAATTGATGGTCAATTGACGAGTCATGAATGAATTAATTAGTTTTAATTCAGAACAAGTTGCAGGTTATATAGTGGTTTTGATGGTAGTCGAAGTCTGCATTACTTTGACGAACAAAATAAACGTCAAAGTTTATGTCATTTTAGCGCAAGGCAATTACATTTCACAGAAAGAGAAAAAAAATTGTCGGGAATATTCCGCTAGCGGAATTGTCGCTCAATTGTGCTCTAATTGGTCCAAATATAAAAAATACTAAATTGTAATTGGTTGATAGTTGACATGGAGAGGGTGAGTTGAATAGTCAGTTTAATTCATGTTTGTATTAAATGCTTTGCGGGTAGTACTAGTTTCTAAGTGATGGTTCAATACACATTTGAAGGATTAGCCAATATTCACTGGATGCACGGTGGAGCAAATGTAAATACCAGGCACACTCAACCATTTTATACAGAGACATTTCCCCGCCGACGTTTTTATAAAAGCAATTTTTTGCCATTAAGTTTTGGACTAGAAACACTAAAATCGTGTAACAGAAATGCCAAGTCGAACAGTTCACTTAGTGGACCAAGTATTAGACATGACTCAATCCGATACCTAATATTGATACGAGATAAGTCGCTTCAGAATTGGATGTTCCACATGTTGCAATATGGAAGATTTTACGTGAAAAACTGTTTTGCCCGTACCATTTGCAACGAGTGCATGTTCAAACAGAAAATCACACTCAGCCTCGAATTGAGTTTTGCCTGTTGTTTTTACAACAATGCATAAAACCTGATCGTACTGTGGGGTATTTTTGACAGATGAAGCTAATTTCTCAAAAGAGACAATCACAAATGTTCGTAATAACCGTCAGTGGTCCGTAGAAAACGTAAAAAACTGTATAAGAACCAATTTTTACCTTTGCCATATATTACAGGATAACGGAGATACAAGGAGGGTCCCAAAATGCAATATTTTCAATTTCGCCCTGTATCTCAGAATGCAGCGGGCTATGAAAGTTTTGTTTATGCCAGTGTTCTTCTCACAAAAAAGCGCACGGTATTGTGAAAACCGCAACACTGTATCTTTACTCGTAAGTGAGATATCGCGAAATATCATCGAAAATGGGACACACTGTACAAGAAATAATGGGTTTACACTTTAAAAAACACAACAGTACACTAACCTAAAAATACATATATTGAATATCAATTAAAACAACACCATCATCGAAAGGTCACACAATTGTTACATAAATACTTTAAAATTTGCGAAACCTGCTGCTGTCAGTATGGCCTTACTAAAATTATTGTAAGTTTGAAATAAAAAACCAAAAATAACAAACATAAGCGGCGTTAAGATCATAATTTAAAAAGAAAACACTCAGATAAATTTAAAATCATAAAACGAGTGAGTACGCATGCATTAATTGCAAAAAGGCAGCGTATTCAAACGTTCACATATAACACAAAAAAAACACCAGAATTCATTAAAATTTGTCATACACAGGAAAACAAAGTGCACAAAAGAATTTACCTTAAATTTCTTATACAAATATCTTTTGGTACCTACATATGCCTCGACGGCGACGGAAATGTGATCGGGATTGATACTACACTAGCTTCTTCCAGCATAACTTAAATCGTGAATCTTCTTTTCCATACATTTGATTGATATTACAATTAGTTGCAATTGCGCTAATACGTAAAACTTCGATTACGCTACTATGTACAAGTACTATCACTTATTAATTCTAAAATAACGAAAAACGAAAAGCTTTTATTTACAGCAGTTCGTAGTTTGTTTGACGTCGGTAATATACCCAAAAGTTGCCATTTTAAAGAGGAACTTGTCACTTTAATCCGCAAAAAAACACAAGTTGTCACTAGGACAAATGATATATAACCAAAAGAATAACTTAGGATGTGGTGAGCCAATATATTATCCCTTTTATTGGAAACGATAACTCGATACAACTCCAAGTCTGCGAACTCCTTCCAACCTCCACTTAACTACCCCTTATACGGATATTGCGCTGACCGCAAACAAACAACACGTGATACTAGTACTACATTCCTAACTAGACTGACCATAATTATTCATTATCCTTCACAATGGTTTTTCAACAACCTCCACTCTAATTTGCTCAAAAAACTTAAATATACCACTCCACGCATAGACGAAGCCTGTTTCTACTCGAAATCTTATCTGAAAAATTTGATATTTAAACTTTTATCAATGCCTATCTGGCGGCTAACTAAAACTTTTTCAAAAGATGTACTTTCCAATCTAATATCTGAATACGTTATTTAATTACATTCTTTATATGACGCAATTCCAACTTGATTTAACCAAACTAAAATGCGAAACTTATTTCTACAAAACTATCCCTATTTACAAATACACTAATATAAAGAAATAACGAGAACATTTATTCTAACAAAAACTAATCTAACAATACTCTAATTGTGACCTTTGAATGAAACGTGATCTTACAAATAAAAATTTCCATTTATAAATATTTCCAAACCCAAAACAAAAGGTAATCAAATAAAAACTCGCAAAAATTTTCACTATTTAAACTCAAAATTAAAAAAAAAAAACTTGAACAAAACCAACTTATCTACAGGGTGATCCCTTAAAATTTACCTACAGGATGACAATACATTTGTGACATGTGCTCAATGTAAAGTAATGTTAAAGTGTTCAGATTAAATTAAAAATATTATTACGTGGCCGATTTTACACTCCACCATGGTCGATGTTATCCTATCGATCGAAATTACCCGGCTTTCTCCTATTTTTAAAAACGTAGTAATTTATAAAAAAACACGACCTTTTATGCAAGAACTATAAAAACTCATGATAGATAAAGTGACCAAGCAAATCTCTATGAGCGTCTTATTACAAAGATTACTACTCTCAATTTTTAATAGCGCTAAGTTGTCCATATTCCCCCACTTTCCGCTACACACTCAGCAGATTATACGCACCGAATTCCGTTTAAAACCTTTATACAAACAATACACGAATCAGCCATATTACTAAGTGATGTGATAATTTTATGAATGATTTCAAATTTTCCATTATAATTTCGTCTCTAGGTTGAATTTTTGTTTTGAAGTAAACTCATACGTCTTGTCACAGCTTAATATCAATAGTGTAAGCACTAAAATAAATTTAAATTAATTTTCTCCCATGAAATTCCATTATTAACAAAGCTAGAAAGTAACACGTGTCATGTATCTTATGCATCCCCACTCTTTTTCTTGACCAGGGGCGGCCAACCCGCGGCTCGCCTTGAACATTTTTCCGCCCCACGAGATTCATTACACTTTTACAAAATATATTTATTTTATAATAGCCAAAGTAATAAAAACCAATGTATTAAAAAAATACATTGTTTATGCATCCATATATTTAAAAATTAACTGTCGAAATTATAAGAAAAATTAACTTTGATTTTACAATAAGATTCTTGCGATTATATGACAGATAATTTTATCGATGGATCATGTTATGCAAACAGTGAATTACATTCGGTCACGTTCACTTCTGCATCGGTAATTTAAGGAGTTTCTGAAAGAATTAAATTCTGAATACCCAAGGGGACGTTGTATACTTAAGTCAAGTCAGATGGTTTAAGTCGTGGAAAATGTTTGCAGAGGTTTTATGAGTTACAAGAAGAAATTGACTTTTTATTAATGATAAGCAAAGATCTCTACCAGAATTAAGAAATGAGTGGTTATTGGATTTATGCTTTTTAGTGGATATTGTCGAAAAACTCAATCAATTAAATATATCATTGCAAGGAAAAGATTATTATATAATCGATACATTTAATCACACCAAAGTATTTCAGAAGAAATTGTTGTTATTTGAATCGCAATTGAAATATTGTAACATCCAAAAATTCATTTGTGCATATCTCTGTTAATTACTATACAATTATCTATTTTAACTTCTTGTCGATATATACTAAACGCACAATTCGTATGAAAAACATTGCAGTAATTAACATGTCTTCAGTTGTGTAATTTAACAAAAATCCGATTGTTTTTTACCAAAAGTAAATAGGTATGACATCTGTCGGCGTATAGCCAAACTCTGTACTATGCAATGGTTGTAAACACCAATACTTTGGGTTAGTTTACGAAATTTTCGTAAGAGGGCGAGGTTTAATGTATCAAATAGCCAATGGGAAAATCGTTCATTGAATATACATTTAATAGATCACAAATTCGATTTTGATAAAAAAATTTCACTTTCTTCTCCGCCATGTTGGAGACGCTACGAAAATTCTGTGATTTCTTTTAGACTTTCCCTAATAAACGAAATTGTTTCGAATACTAGTAAAAGATTTCAAAACAATAGGAATTCCTACCAAATTTTCTATTTCTATTGATCGCAAGCTTTGCGGATTTTAAACAAAATTTAATCGTGTCCAATAAGGGGGAACGGAACCCATACAATCTACAAGTATAAAGCTTTAGATTCGAACCTAGCAGGCTCGTTTTCACATTTATCGCACGCCTTACAACTTAGTGCGATTATCAATCGATTCGGAGAGTTAGAAGGAAAAATTATTCTTCTTACGAACCTACTATTCTTCATGTGTAACATTACGGTAACTTAAATGGGAAGTTGGATTGGCTACTCTAGAACAAACCATTGGACATATCATACCGGGAGTGCTGCACCTGCTTTGGTTGCGACCCCATTGTTAGAGTAAGAACTCTCGCCATCCAATAAGGTCAGAGAGTTTATCTGTATTATTGTGTTTACTACTTCCATTACTGTATATGAATTAAGGTATAGAATTCTGTTAGGGTTAACGACCGTATAAATGTTCACCTTAACTAAATGGTATCTACAAATATGACCAATAACCTCTAGTTAACAGCTGTGGCTATGGTTGATTTAATATCGTACTTCCTTCTTAAGCCTATACTCTGTATTGAGGGAGTTTCATTATCTGATTGAGGTGATATTTACAGTCCTACTTATTAATTGGTTTACGTTTTGGGCTTAACCCTACCATCTATTTTTAATGTAAACGCTAGCTGTGCAACAGACGAGTTTCATTATTTAAGTATGCGCGACACGAGAATTTAGAAAAATGGAAGTGGCTACATGGTATCATTGACGTTATATTACATGTGCAGAAAATTTTTCCTTTAGTGTATAAAATTGATTATTTCTTTTCGCATAAAAGATTTTTTTTTAATCAAAATTAGGTTGTGAGGAAGATTAGTGACTCAATTATTTATTTCTGGTTCTTTTTGTTTCTAAATATTTAGTTAACCCTTTCGGTACGGCTCTTATTTCAGACGATTTTTTCTCGCAGACGACGGAATTGCAGTGCTCTACAGACGAGTGACGGGTATAACCGTCAGATGCCAAATAGGTAAAATTAGCATAGGTTAGGTTATGTCTACTTCGAATTTATGTTTAAATTAGAAAATAGCAATAAATCTATACTAAAGGCATATTTATTCAACAAAGCAAATAAAATAATTCAATGAAATGAACACTAAAAAACAAATAAATTCTAAATGATATAATAGCTAAAAGTAATGTTTAAAAATTCAAAAGTTTGCTTGGTTGTGGTAAATTTGGAAACAGGGTCCAACATTGCACTCTTTGCACATATATCTAGAGTCTCTGCTTTTCTTTTCTCGTTTTTTTGTGTGCGAACAAACCAGACATCTTCTTGAGGGATTCTTGTTCTTTTTTGTTCCCGGAACGCATATCGGAAAGTGTCTTTCGGTTAATCGTGCAGAATTAAGGTCCAAATCAGGCCTTGTTAGAGGATGATTTGTAGAAAACCTACACATAAACGATTGTTAATTATATCTACCTTTAAAATAAAAACATTTACTAACCTCTCAAATAACTGACGTATGACTTCTAACTGAAATATCGCTAATGGAATTTTTCTAGGATCTGTGCTCAAACGCATGGCGTGAGAAGTAAGTAAACAAACGTCCATAATGTGGAAGTATAGCTTCTTGTACCATTTTATGCTTTTACGCATGCATTCAATACTAGAAGTCATCATGTCAGTACGGTCGACTGCTCCCATTTTGCTGTTATATTCCACTACACATTTGGGCTTCCGTACATTTTCTTTAGTGATTCTGTCTACTTTTGGAAAAACTACAATTTCATTTGCATGCATAGTGGTTATCATATGGACATCTCGACGATCTTTCCATTTTAATACCAATAGATGATCACTAGAATTCCAAGAAACATCTCCTTTATTTAGTTTGCCTGTGAACTTTGGCATATGCTTTCTATGTGGCCGGACAATTCCACAAGAGTTTGTTTTATTTTTGAATAGGAAAGTTGACAAGGCGGACTGCTGTAGTAGTTGTCTGTAAAAAGTGAGTGTCCTTTGTTAAGATATTGATCCATGAGCTTGGTTACAACAGCTCCCGATATACCTAAATCTTGATTCAGTCCCAAATTCTCACTTGTGCCTTTTCCCAAATATACTATGAAGTCCAATACTATTCCTGTTTCGCAAAAAGCTTAATCCCAAAACGGTGTCTTACTTTTTATAAACTGTTTAAAGCTCAATCTTCCTTTAAAAAGTATTAAGCTTTCATCAATGACAAGGTCCTGAAACGGGCGAAATTGTGTTTGAAACCTCTCCTTTATTTGTGACAGAATATGGTCTACTCTATAGAGGCGATTATTTGCGGGAGCTTTCTCATTGTCGCAAAAGTGCAAATATCTATGAATTTGCAGGTATCTGTCTCTTGTCATTTTTTTACCGAAAATAGGGGAATGAAGCAGCTCGTCCCTGGACCAAAACTCCTTGATAGTAAGTTTTTTATTTCTTGTCATCAGCATAGTTATACCAATAAATACGAAAAATTCGTTCAAGTCAATAGCTGTCCATTGTGGTGCATTCTGCTGAATTGCATACCTATTTGTTTCCTCAATAATGGCAATAGCAATATCTTCGGTAAAAAGATTTAAAAAGAAATCTATTTCCCTTTTTCCACGTAAAGTCTCGTCGGTTATTCCGCTATTGGTACTGTCGAATTCATGGACTACTGGAATAAAATCCTGTTTTGTCCACAAAATTTGTAATTCATCGTGACCGACTACAACCTCGGTTGTTGAAAACTCATCATGGGGTGCTTCGGTTTCCACAGTTTCTTCTGTGACTTCATGGTCGGAGTCTGGGTCGTCTTCAAAACTCTCACTTTCATCCGAAGATATTGATATATAGTCACTTTCACTACCAAGAAACGGCCCTTCTTCACTATCAGACAAATTTACACTGTATTTACCAAGGGCACGCACGTCACTTTCGGATAAACCACAATACGAAGCTAACCTCGCTACTTTCGCTCTAGGGCTGCTTCCAGAAGGTCCGGCGTCCTCCTTCGTCGACATTGTGCACACTACTAAACATAAAATAACGTGAGTAGCTACGGAATCGGAAAAGGCCGACTGTCGGTTATTTCCGGCAGTGCCTGATATATTCGACACTCGTCCACCTGGAAAGATTTTTTGCGACTGATAAAGAAGTCAGTCGCATGTACGCAAGCATAAATTTTCATTAGCGACGGATTTAACCGGCGGTAGTCTGGTGAACAATTTGAACCGGTGGCGTGTATATCCGTCATTCGTCTGTGACGCACTTTTATTTGTGTCTGATATATCCGTCACTCGTACCGAAAGGGTTAATGAATTTGTTTTCTCAGAAATAAATAACGCGGGCCAACCGAATCGGTCATGTTTTCTTTATTGTCACCGCTTTAAATGGGCGGTTAATTAATTAAATAATAATATGTTTTCTGTAAACTTCAATAAGAATTACTTATCTATATAATAATTTCAGGGAATAATTATACTATTTGTGTAAGCTGCAGCAAGTGTTAGTCACTATTCTGTTTCATTTTTTATCTAAAACGCTTGTGGTAGCGAGAATGTATGTTTTCTTTCAGTGCACACAATGAAAGGTCTTTCATTAAGCAAAGAAAACGTTTTCAGTTAATTATTTAAAATTTACTCTAGAATTAATTAGTTTTGGGTTGCGTAAGTTACCCAGCAACTTGCTAAAGTACTATAAACGTTGGTTTTTATTTATTTGGTATATGGGTCAACTTTGGGGTTATTTTGAATCGTAATAATATTACTTCGGCTCTTAGTAGCATTTATAAAATTGAAATGTTAATCTATTTTTTTTTTTGTGAGAATAAGTTCGACACAGTTTTGAAAAAGTAATCAAAGATTACTATTAAATTTACATTTACTACAATACTGTAGCTGTTTTGTCTGGTGTTGCTTTCTTCCTCCCTTTTTCCTATAGTTCCTTACTCATCCACTGCACCACCGTGCATTCAGGAGTCGGGATAACGGTGCGGGCTGCCGTTGGGGGGCGATTCCTGGCGTCCAAAATTACTTTAAACTTTTATTCCCCCTACGCACGATTCGTTCTGAGCAAAACAGTCGTTTAAATAGCTACGGTTGAGTAGTGAACTTTCTCTGTCTCGATCCTTTAATAATAGACACATCCACGCATCCAGTTTCTCCGGCGAACTGAGCCCCGGTATTCTTTAATTTGTTGCCTCTGCCTTATTGGCACGTAACAAAGTAATAACGCTCACCAATTTCCATAGTTGAAAAAATTTAAGAAATCAAAATGTAACAATTACATTAAATATGCAAAAGAAATAAGGAAACTTACAGCTGCTTTTGAAAGTCGATTCAGTAATTTAGCGTTAGACAAGTAGGTACAACAAATTTTTTGAAATATATCCATTTTATATTGAAATAAAATATTAAAATAAATTTTTTATTTTAACACACAAAAGAGAAATTTTCCAGTTTGAGAAATCTGGCACAAAAGGTTGTTAACGCTTATGATTCAATTTACACTCGCGAATCATTTTTTCGTAAATGAAATTGACTAAACACAAAACACGCTCAAACATAAAGGACATTAACCTGCAACACCAATTATGATGTGCAAATACTCAAATTAAGATCGATTTGCAAAAGCTAAGTGAAAGAGTGGAGAAACAAATATCACACTAGTAAAATAAAATTTTTTTAATAATTTCACTTTTTTTATTTCATTTATATTTATATATTTTCTATATTTCATTTGTAGTGTTATACAGTGTCCGTCTAAAGTCCCCCCATCCCAACCTATTATGTGAACCATAAAACGGAAATTAATAAAATTTTGGGAAACGTTTTTGATGTGCCATTTTAGATGGGATCATATGACAAGTAATACCTCATTTGAAAGCTCGTTCCAAGTCCTTTTCAACATCAACATTAAAATAACAACATTACAATATTACTACTGATGCATAGTCTCAACCCAAAAACGCAAATTAATGCTTTGAGGTTTTTGGGTTGAAACTCATAAATGAGTTGCAATATTTTACAGCTGTTGATGTCGTTGAAAAGGACTTGAAACGATCTTTCCAATGAGGTATTACTTGCCGTATGACCTCATTTAAAATCACATTACAAAATGGGGACTGTCCTCCATTTTTAATGATTACGTCAATGGATATCATCAAAAATGTTGTATACAAGGGCGTCGGCAGGGTGGGGGCAGGAGGGGGCCATGCCTCCCCCCCCGGCGAACTCTAATAAACTCGCGGCTCGTTCTGTTTTTGAACTACAAATTTAAAAACTTGATATGTACGTACACCCGTAGTCAATTAATCAGTGGGAAACTAGGGGGGGGGGGTGCAAGATGTGCCAGGCACATCCCAGGCAAGCCGTGACACCCCAGAAAAACGGAGCACTTCCCCATTTTTCATTCTTATCTTAAATTCCATCTAACAACTTAATTCGTTAAATCTTAAACCATTGCGATAAACAAACGAGTAGTAATAGTGACATAGTGGTAAGTACAATTATTAATTATTATTTATTATGTAAGAACATTAGAATATTCGTCATTCGAGCATAAGTTGTATCGGTGAAATAATATTTGTTTAGCTAAGCGGCGCGGCGGCGGTGGACTGCTGACTGTGACTGTGCTCCTCTTGGAATTGTTTTGGTTCATGATACTGATATGCGTTGAGTGTTGATGCATAAACAATAGCATGTATAGTTCCTCTTTCACGATGTAGTAAACCCAGCAAGCATAAAGACGCCGCAAAGATTAGTAGGTTAGATTAGTTTACATACAGTTTACATTAACATTCTAAAAGATAACTTTTTATAAAAGAAGCGAGATTTGAAACTTAAAAATAGTGTAACATACCGGAAATGGTGACTCATTATTCCGAACAATCTAGATGTATGAATCATAATTACGATGCCTCGGCAGACGCAGGCAGCAGCTTACGTAAATTATTAGTCATCGAACTTCTAGAAGATTCGAGAAGGGTTGCTTGCGTCATCGGTACCTATATAAGCAACGCTGCAACGCACGATGAATTCATGGGGTTAGTACTTGTTATAGTTATGTTTAATGTTTTATGTAATATTATTATTATTATTATTATTATTATTATGAGCCAAGTTCCAATATAACCTGTGTTCGGTGTTCCATGTTCTGAGTCTTCTGTGCTGACAGCACAGTGCTGTGTGAAATAAAACATCAAAGCAAACAAATAGCCACTGCCAAGGCCAACTGCCACAAACAACTAAGGACTAAGGTAATTTTACTTATTTGTATGTTTGTTTTAGAGTATTATAAGATGTTAAAATTTTGATGGGTGAAAAAAAAAGGAAAGATTGCATCACAAGTTTCAGCTAATAATAATAATAATAGTTTAAAGTTTCTTTCACGCCTTTTACTTGTTTCCCCATCAGTGTCCGAGCAGTTAGCTTCGGTGTTTATAAATTTGTTTTTATTTGCGATGCAGATTGCAGATTGTGGGCAGTTTGAACATGAAGAAATTCAAAGACATACGATCGTTTTTCAAATCTGCCACAAATCAACCCGACAAAGATGAGACTGAGACAAGGCAAACGTCTACTCCAGTATGTGACTCAACAACAAATATTGAGATAGCTTGTGATTAACACAATCTTCAACTTCAAATATAGAAAATGTTGGTGGAGGCATACGAGAAGATGTAAATAAAGCCGCTGAAGAAGGGCAAGGTAGCAAAACATCCGATGTTTTTACATCTGCAGAAACAAATCAAAGAGGACGAAATGATCCAGAAGATCGAGATCTGGGAACTCTTGATAGTGGTCCTTCGCAGCCAAGGGCCCAAGGGTTGTTTTTCCAAAAAGTTCATTTGAAGATAGACGGAGATCGTTTTCGTCTCAATTCTTTGATACTTATCAGTGGCTTGAATATAGTGTGAAGTTAGATAAAGCGTTCTGCTTTGTCCGCAGACATTTTCGGCATTCTGCAAATATTCGAGATCAAAATGAAAAGTTTTCGATTAATGGGTTCAGTAATTGGAGGAAAAATACGATGACACCTCTTTGGCTCACAGTGTCTGTATGCAAAGGTTTGTAGGCTACAAGCATTCCTTGAAGGCCGGAGATGTTCATAAGAAGCTAACCATACAACATGAAGAAATGATAATACAGAACCGAGATTGTATGATAAAATTAATCTCCGAGGACACCGAGAAGACGCAACATCTACTAACCGAGGCAATTTTCTGGAGCCACAATTTATCGTTTGTTTGTTCGTCTTCCATTCAGTGTTAATGGTCGCAAATGTACTGAGTAAATATTTTCAGAGAGAAGATGCCACACTAGGTCAGGCTAGTGATATCATAGATAGCACTATAAGTAGCCTTGAAGAGAAGAGGAACAAATTTGAGGACCTGTGGAGTGAAATAGAAAAATTCTCAGGGGAACAAGACATTTGTTTGGAGCCTTTAAGGATTTCAAAAAAAAGGAAGCAACCACAAAGGCTTAATGAATATCTATCTGACTCAGCCCTGGGTAAATCATCTCTGATCGACATACTTGCAGGAACTACAGCTCCCGAATACTGGAAAGTCAACATTTACTACCAAGTCATGGACAACGTGATTGGCAATATGAAAAAACGATTTAAAAATCTTCCCCTTGCAAGATCGATTGATTCCTTTATGAAGCTAGATTTGGATCAAGCATTTGAGTTCGTCGCCAATTATCAGAGGGCCTTCAATATCGAAATCTCAACACTTCAAGCTGAAGTTTTAGTGATACGAAATTTATTCAAAAATAAAAATCTTGAAATCACGTTGGAAAATCTAAAAGTTCAAGTGAAGGGGGATCTGACTCCAAATCTTTACAAATTACTACAAATTGCTGTAGGCCTTCCAATCAGTTCAGCTGGTTGCGAAAGAAGTTTCTCCGCTATGAGGCGGATAAAAACATGGCTGAGAACCACAATGGTACAAGATAGATTTTCAAATTTATCACTTCTCTGTATCGAAAATGCTTTAGTTAAGCAGAAATTGTCGTCTGAACAAGTTCTCTCTGTTTTTATAAAAACAGATAGGAAACTAAAATTAGTTTGAAGTTTTTTTTATTCATACTTATATGTTATATTTCCTAAATAAAATGTGAAAACAAGAGTCTTTTACTTAAAGTAGGTATATGACAAACCGTGATGATGAAAACCAAAACTGTTTAAAATTGAGAGTGAAAATAAGATTGTCGTAGTTTTCATGCGCATGCATCTATAAAAAAGTGCTGTGTACGCCCCAACAAAATTTTTATACGCACCCCTCCCCAAAAAGAGCCCGTGGGGCCTGGCCCCCCCAGAAAAATTTTGTAGTTTCGCCACTGCAATTAATTGAAAATCCAATGTTGTAAGAATTTCAGCTTTGTAATAAAAGCAGATTTTTTGAACTGCGTATAAAGTCTACTTTCGACAGAACAAAATGTATTTACAATTTACATTTTTGTTAGACGCAAATTGTAAATAATTCTTTGAACTTGTACAAATTATAATGTAGTGTATTCAAAGTATCTACACAAAAAAAAACAAAAATTAAATTAAAACTTTTGTGCTATTTACGGTTTTATATACTTTAATACATAATTACGTCCGGTACTGCATCTATGTCTTATCTGTACTGCTACTTCAGCGTGTTTCGTTACATTTCGTCACGAATTCACGATAACGATCCGTAGTTCTGTACGATTCATCATCCATCGCTTATAAGTGGCTAGATACTGAATATTGTCGGTTTACTAAATGGAAGTACGTAACTAAATATGTAGTACTGATTACTCAATAACTGAATACTGAACTGCATGTACAGTGACTGGCGCAGGCGTACAGTTTTCAATTATTTTCCATTCGAGTTATCCCATCATTAGCGACACTAGTTCTTATTTCATTTGGAGATATACGAGTGTGGAGTTTGTAATAGTTGGTTTGGCATAAAGCGTTAGTCGTCTTAAGCTTAAGCAGAGTATTTACCTTTATGATTTGTGCAGTACCTTGAACCTAAAAGTGCCGAAATGGTGTCAGTGTGAAAACGTTATTTTATTTACTTTATTTCCATTAATATTCCAAAACGAATCCGAATTCTAAGGTACTGTTATTTTTAAATTATTTTTAAATAATTTGATTGATGATATTCTTTTAGAAATCAAGATGGACATTAGACAATATTTGACAAGGAAACCTAGACTGGATAAAAGTTTTAGTGCAGCATATGAAGATAAGAACGAATCTGGAGTTGCAAGTTCATCAAATTCACTCGCGGAACTATATGCAGCGCCAGTTTCGGCAACGCCATCAGCTGTTTCCGGACATTCGTCATCTCATTTTCCTTCTCCGCCCAGTAAAACTACTAATCGATTAGATATATATATATATATATATATATATATATGAAGATAAGAACGAATCTGGAGTTGCAAGTTCATCAAATTCACTCGCGGAACTATATGCAGCGCCAGTTTCGGCAACGCCATCAGCTGTTTCGGACATTCGTCATCTCATTTTCCTTCTCCGCCCAGTAAAACTACTAATCGATTAGATATATATATATATATATATATATATACAGTGTGACCCATTTCAAATGGAAACCTCTCTGTAAAAAATGTATTTATGATCTTATGTTAACGCTTTTTTTTTAAATGATAAACCATCGAAAACTCCACTTTATGACAAAAATTTAGAGATAAATTTCAATTTTCAAGGCTTTCTATGATTTATTTTCAATGTCGAAAATGGACAAATTCGATTAGCGATTTTTTAATTGAAATTTCAACTACACCACTGGATTCAGTAACCTCTCATATGGGTGAATCCCAAATTTTATGAAAAAATATTGAAAAATGACAGATTTGTTACAAAATTAATGTCGGCTCATAGCAACTTTTACTTGATTTACATTTCTATTGAGTAATGGCAGATAATAATAGAGGGCCGTGGAAAACAAATTTTATAGTAAAACGTCAAATTATTAGAACTATTCACTTAATTTATCTTTCTTTTGTTTATTTTTTATGGGCTACTTCAATTTTTAGAAAAAAATCAAGCAAAAGTTACTATGAGCCTTCATTAATTTTGTCACAAATCTGTAATTTTTTAATATTTTTTCATGAAACTTGGGATTTACTCATATGAGAGGTTACTGAATCCAGTGGTGTAGTTAGAATTTCAATACAAAAATCGCTAATCAAATTTGTCCATTTTCGACATTGAAAGTAAATCATAGAAAGCCTTGAAAATTGAAATTTATCTCTAAATTTTTGTCACAAAGTGGAGTCTTTGATGGTGTATCTTTTAAAAAAAGTCCCGTCAAAATCAGATAATAGACACATTTTTTACAGGGGTATTTCCATTAAAAATGTGTCGCACAACTGCCTACATTAATTTTGTCATAGTTCTGTCATTTCTAAATTTTTTTTCATGAAACTTGGGATTTACCCATATGAGAGGTTACTGAATCCAGTGGTGTAGTTAAAATTTCAATAAAAAAATCGCTAATCAAATTTGTTCATTTTCGACATTAAAAATAAATCATAGAAAGCCTTGAAAATTGAAATTTATCTCTAAATTTTTGTCATAAAGTGAAGTTTTCGATGGTTTATCATTTAAAAAAAAAGCGTTAACATAGGATTATAAATACATTTTTTACAGAGAGGTTTCCATTTGAAATGGGTCACACTGTATATATATGAAGATAAGAACGAATCTGGAGTTGCAAGTTCATCAAATTCACTCGCCGACCTATATGCAGCGCCAGTTTCGGCAACGCCATCAGCTGTTTCCGGACATTCGTCATCTCATTTTCCTTCTCCGCCCAGTAAAACTACTAATCGATTAGATATAGGCATATATGTATCAGAAAGACAGATTCCTGACGAAATTAAGTTCATGTTGATTACGAATCCATGATGCCCTTCTTTTAGTTATGATTTCAAAACAGACATAGAAACAGGAAAACGTACCTTTTCTAAAAATTGGCTTACAACATACAGTTCTTGGCTGGCCTATTCTGGGAAACCCAAAGGTGCATTTTGTCGACGTCAAATCATCATGGCACATAAAATCGATAGAGAAATCTCAACGATTTGTTAATATTATGACCAATAAAGAAAAAGCTGTTGATGTGCTGTTAGATGAAGCAAAAAATGCACAAATTGAAAAAAATAGAAACATTTTGAAAGCAATAGTATCAACTGTTTGTTTTTGTGGAACTCATGAAATTGCCTTAAGAGGTAAGAAGGCGTCAGAAGGAAATTTCATAGATTTGTTGCAATTAAGAATTGAAAGTGGTGATGATAGTGCCCAAAAAACGCTAAGTACATATCTGTACAAACACAAAACGAAATAATTGAACTTTGTGGAGAAAACATAAAAAATAAAATAATTCGGGATGTAAAACGAGCAAAATATTTTGCAATTCTTGCTGATGAGACAGCCGATATGGCTGGAACAGAGCAAATGTCTGTGGGAGTTCGCTACGTGAATTTAGATTTAGGCAAAATTTGTGAAGAATCACTTGGATTCATACCACTTCAAGAGCTTGACGCAAATTCTTTGGCAGAGAAAATTTTAGGTTTTATATCAGAATTAGGCTTGGACCCAGCAGGTTTGATAGGGCAAGGCTACGACGGATGTTCTGCTATGGCAGGAAAAGAAAATGGTGTTCAAGCGCGAATTCGTGAACACTATCCAAAGGCATTATTCTTCCACTGTGCTTCCCATAAACTAAATCTTGTTATTAATGATTTAAATGATGTTGGAGATATACGTAACGCAACAGGCTCTATAAAATCTTTGATAAATTTTTTCCGAGAAAGTACACTGAGAAGAAGTAAATTATTGAATCTTCCTTTGCTATCTGAAACCCGTTGGTCAGAAAAATATAAATCTATTAGAATTTTTTCAATGCGTTTTAAAGATATAATGGAAGGTCTAGATAATATATCCAAAACAGGCAATAATTCAGCTACACGATCCAAAGCAACACAACTGTACACAATCATGTCTTCAAGTAGTTTTCTCGTTTCACTCCAAGTAATTGCAACATATTCGGCAAAACTCGAGCCTGTAGTTAATATTCTTCAAGGTATATAAATAAATCTCAGTGAAGTAAAAAAACATATATCTCTACTTCTGAAAATGTTTGAGGAACACCGCGAAAATGCAACTGAGTTTTTTCGGCCTATTTGGGTTAAAACAGAAGAATCAGTCACGAAATTAGACACCGAGATCACAATGCCTAGAAGACCTGGTAAGCAAGTTAATCGGCCGAATTATAATGCGGTTTGTGGTGAAGATTATTACAGAAGAAGCATATTCATTCCTTATTTAGATTCTATTATATCGTCTATTAAATGCCGGTTCACTGAAGATACTACTCCAGCATATTCCTTTGGTAAACTGCATCCTAAGGTTTTAAATAAAATTCCCAAAGAAGAAATTTTAGAAATGTCAAAAATTATTGGGAATTTCTATAATTTTCTATATTTTAGGGAAGAAAGATAAACATGGTCCTACTACTGCAAGCAAAATAACAGTATTAAGGAAGCAAACTCTTTCGATCTATTGAAGCAAAGTAAGGACTTTTATCCCAGTATTCATACTGCAATTCAAGTATTCTTGACTCTTCCATGCACTACTTGTACTGTAGAGCGTTCATTCAGTACGTTGAGGCGAACTAAGACATGGCTTCGCTCTACCATGTCCAACGATCGGCTAAACGGACTTTGCATGATGAGCCTTCATAAACAAAGACTTTTAGCAAACAAAACCGAATTTATTGAAGAAGTATGTGATAGGTTTGCGAAGAAGGGTTTTCGAAGATTATTATTGTTATTTAGTGAATAAGTTTTTTAATTTTTATTTCAATTTATATTAAAAACGACTTTATTTGTTTTAATGTTTTTAAAATTTGTGTTCATTTTTTTTTATATACACCTATATCGAAATAAATGTAATTAAAAAATAACTTATAATTTTTTGGTCCTCCCTGGAAAAGTTTCTGGCAACGCCTTTGGTTGTATATGTGCCTTAATTCGGTTTCCCAAAATTTGATTAATTTCCGTTATATGGATCACATAATAGATAGAGGGGGGCTTTAGACGGGCACAGTATATTTCCAATGTGCGTTTAGTATCATTATTATTATTATATTATCTATGTTAACATGTCTGAATAATAATAAACGCTATACTAATAACTCATTATGTTTCAATTTTTCACTCCAAAGAAGTGCTTATAATAGGTCTAAATCTAATATGGGGATATATAAATTTATAAGCGGCCCGCGGGGTTAAGATACATTTCAAAAGTGGTACGCAAGACCCTTTGAGTT
Source organism: Vesta saturnalis (assembly GCA_036346205.1). Taxonomy (NCBI): domain Eukaryota; kingdom Metazoa; phylum Arthropoda; class Insecta; order Coleoptera; family Lampyridae; genus Vesta; species Vesta saturnalis. Next base: position 313,378 of record JARFJB010002079.1, on the reverse strand, counting down.
GGCCACCCCTGCTCTTGACGAATACTCTGAAACATGGTTTTTGCATACAAATAATATAGAAAAAACGAGTAGCGTAGGCACGAGTTTTTTAAAAATAAGTGATTCTTTATGCTATTTTTTGTAAATTGCCCTTTTTGAAACAAAAATTTTTACTTTAGTTGATTTACAGATTTTTGTGACGATTGGTAGTCTTAATTTTAAAAGTGAACATTTGATCTAGTCGCCTTTTGCTTTATCCAAATTTTATCAAAAAACACGAAAATGGAAGATAATCTTGTATGTACTTCCCCTGAAATACGTTAAATTGTCAAAAACACGATCGCGAATTTGTCCACATCACAGTTTTCTACTGAACGCATGATGATGTCGTTTCTTAATATGTCTATTAAAGAATCAAAATGGAAGCAAATTACGAAAACACTATTTTGGTAATGTTCAAATTTTGAAATTAAATTTTAAGCAATGTATTAACGGCTTTAAATACTTGAAATATTCTAAGCTCTAATTATTATTCAGAATAGTTTGCACATAAATTAAGGTCAACTGTGTACTACTTTTGCTTCCTAACTTCAGTGTCCATCTGACAAATACTTAATTTTTTACGGGAATCGGTTGACGTTTGGGGGATATAAATAGCTATGACTGGTTTTCTTAAACTTTATTCATAGACTATCAAAGATAATATTTCTTTTTTCACTATCAATCAAGTAAGTAGCACTTACAATATGTCGTAACTAGAACCGAGGCACTTGCGCCGCCATCTTGGATTTTGACGTCACAAAAGCCCCGGGGTGTGAGGAACTTGCGCGGCCATTTTTTATATGCCCACGTGGGGGACCGCATTTTCCACCCTTATTTTTACTCGCTTACGTGTAGGACGTATTTTTTACCCTTATTTTGAGATGGTGATCTTTTAATTATTTTTATTAATATAAGATGATGATCTTTAATTATTTTTATTAATTAATTATCCTAGGGAAATTCTCAATCTGATAGTTTATAAGATGATGGTGATCTTTAATTATTTGTATTAATTAATTATTTTTATCCTAGAGAAATTCTTAATCTGATAGCTTTTAAGATGATGATGATCTTTATTTATTTTTATTAGTTAATTATCCTAGGTAGATTCTCAATCTGATAGTTTATAAGATGATGATGATCTTCAATTATTTGTATTAATTAATTATTTTTTATCCCAGGGAAATTCTTAATCTGGTAGCTTTTAAGATGATGATCTTTAATTATTTGTATTAATTAATTATTTTTAACCTGAGGGGAAATTCTTAATCTGATAGCTTTAAGATGATGATGATCTTTATTTTATTTTTATTAATTAATTATTTTACTCGCTTACGTATAGGGCGCGTACTTTCAACCCTCTGCATCCCTAATTATTTTTACTCACTTGCGTATAGGAAGTGTATGTTCACCCTCCTATTTTATGACGCATGTAGGACATATTTTATATTTTTCTGATATTAAAAGAAACTAATTAAGGTAAAGGTAACGTATACGTTTGATTTTAAAATACACTATTAAATTCTATAATGACAATAAACAGTTAATGGTATTTGCATAATCAGTTAATTACCCTGTTGTTGAGATACAATGTGAATGTACAGTTTAGCGACTATTTTAATATGTATTTATTATTAAAATTTAGTAGGATTCCGTACTGAATTTTATTAAAGGAGATTGCATGATTGTTGTTATTAAATTATTAGATTTCTTTTAATTCTCACTTTACAGATTGAGATCTTTTATCTATGTGGACATTTTATTTTATACATAGTTTTAAATTAAACTGCTTTTAAAACGTGCAATTAACTATTCAATTAACCAGCTTTTACAGTGATAGTAAACATAAAAAGGAATGAATATTGCGTTTATTTTATTTTACATTTTAATGCGATTTTTCAAGAACTCATAATTAAACCATAATAAGTGGAGTATAACAGGGACTTTACAATGTAATTAGTAATATGTTTTATTATAAACGATTGTCTAACTAGGTTAAATGGTGGCTCACTTTTTCTTTTAATGGCATGCAGCGACCTTCTAACTATACACGAATTTATAACGATACCACCCGATTACGACGACCTTCTACCTATATACACAGAGTTTATAACGACAACACACGAGCTACATTAGTTTATAACACAATCGCTATGTAGCGTTTTTTTTTTACTTACATCCGTACTTCTATAAACCATTAATGCATCATATTAATGAGGCTATCAACTATTTGAAAAAGGTTAACTGTTAAAGTATACGATGAAGATCGTTTAAAGCAAACCTTGTATTATTCTTATATACGAATGATACTTCAAAAATACTAGTATAATTAACATGAAGATTTTATAAATCTACATTCAGAACAAGGAAACAGTTTTAAACACAAAGAATTTTACCTGTAAGGGCAGACAATGCTATTACATAAGACGTTTTTACAAAAACGTACTTATTCCACGTTGAGAAAATTGTTAGTCATGAGAAACAAGTTGGTCTTGAAGTTAACCTTGAAGTTAGCTAGTCATAGGTTTTGAAGTTTACCTTGAAGTTAGCCTTACGAGCAACTTTTATAAAAATGTACACTTGAGTTTAAGCTGACGTGTATTGGTTTATGTCTATTTTTATTATGCTTAGAAAAATGTTATTAAAAAATGTTTACTATTAATTACCATTTGTAGACTGTATGTTTTATCTATATACGAAATTTTATTTCACAACAGCATACTTATTCTACCTTGAGAAAATTGTTAACCTTGAGAAACAAGTAGGCTTGAAACTCAAAAACTCCCTGTTACCATTCCCGTCAATGTAGATAGCGGTCCAATGCTGACCTGGTTTGTTTGCAGGATCCGTGTTTACTATAATTGCACACGGTCGAGGTGCATGTCTCGGTAGTTGATTAGAAGCACATACAAGCCGAAACACATTCTTCTTGTGCTGGGGATCGATTTCAAGCATCTTAACACTTGTACCGCGTACATCTTTGTGGATTTTTTATCAGATGGGATTAATAGCAATGTCAACTAAACGTTTTAAAAAACTTCTAATCTGAAATAAGAGTGACGTAATCTAATTTATTTTGAAATTTCATAGAGAGCATCACCATCATCGAGATTTTGGAGATACTATCATTTCATCGTCTTCACCTTGAACGATTATATTGTAACAACCTATAAAAGTAGCTAATAATCCCTGACAGTTTTTATCAGACACTATTATTATTATTACATGGACATGAGGTTAGCCCTAAATTAACTGGTTTCAACGCGGCTCTGGGAATGCTGCACACACTTAAAATCTTTAAGCTCGCTCGCAGAAGTTGTACCGTATTCATTTCCTTCAATTTTATCTGCAATCAGCTTCGAGACTGTAGTACGTTTTCTAATACATAAACAGAATGTTCAATACTGTGATGCGTGTAGCAGCAAAACACATTAGCTAGCTAGTTTCACCTCTATATTATTTTACATGCAAGCCTGACCTTATCATAAATACACCTGTCAAAAAGCTAATTAAACATAACTCAACGGACTGGGTATAGCAAGCAGCGTTTCCAATTATAGGTTTTTAGTCAATACAATATTACCTACAACTACATACAATCGACTAGCATTGCTTTAGCATGAGGATCAAACGAAAACCTACGACCTGTACTTTGCAGGCTCACATTCCATTAATATAAGTAATTTGATTGTAATCTCATTATATTTAGAATTTACATCAGTTCTACATACATAAAGACAAAATTTGCATCGATTGGGGCTTGAGTCTCGATGTCGGAGATGGTTAGCGTGGTACTCTAGCAAAGTACAGGTCGTAGGTTCAAATCCTACTCGAGGTAAACTTTTTATTTATGTATTTAATAAAATTAATAATAATTTTTAATTACATATTTACCTTTTAACTTATTCGTTCATAACAAAACTTACAATAAATTAATATTAGTCAAGTTGCTGTGGTGTGGATATGTTATTTCCCTACGGAAGTAAATGTTGATATTGTTAAATAGTGGCAATCACCATATCACAAGATTAGATTAATTATTTATTAATATTGATTGTAAACGTACAATCTGTACAATTGTTTCTATTGTATTAGCAGCTATGTTTTTCATCAAATGACAAACGGTTACTATAGTGTGCCAATGCAAAGACCACTACTTAATTTTGCTACAATGACATGAGGAGATTCTCCTACGGAATTTTTCTAATAGAATCTTAAAATAATTGTTAATAGACAATATAACGTGTTTTAGTGAAACAGATCATATACTTTACACAGGAAGTAAGGATTTACTATACCTCACCTTGTTAAATCCCTCCCGTACGCTTGTGATTCAGATAATGCTCGGTAGAATAAACCCTACTTACATCTCTTGTAAAGTAATATACTATTTTTTAAAGTTTCACTATATTACTTAAAATAACAATTGTTTATGTGTCTTCGTCATTTAAGTTTGAATGCACAATCAAGTGAACACACAGTGTTGCATAAACAATTGCCATTTTAAGTAATATAGTGCAATTTTAAAACAGCGTTGGTTTAATTTTTACTCATGTGTTATGGAGTTTCATCAAGTAACAGACAGTTCAACATATTAAAAGATAATATCAAAACGCAGTATAACACTTTCTGTAACTGTTATATTTATTTAATTAATACACCAAGGATTACCTTTTCAACCCATGAAAATATGTTTATTGCAGTAATCAACTAAGTAATTCATACTGAAATAAAAATTATTTACAATTTCTGAAACGAAAACCAACCCAAATTCCATCATGTGGAGCTAACACAAGCTTTTCTTTCGCCAGAACAACAGGAATAGCAGTTTTCTTTGTTGGAACTAAATCAAATTTAGATAACAAATGAAAACATAATATTTTCGATTCCAAGAGGGCAAAGCGAGATGCTAAAATATAAGTTTCACTTAATATCAAGAAGGTTAACCTATCTACCAATGCAGCTGCGAGGTCCAACACCAAACGGCATATAAGAGTGTGGTAAAATCTTATGTTTGTTTTCATCACTAAATCTATCAGGATCAAACTTATCTGGATTTGGGAAATATTTGGCATCACGATGAATTGCGTAAATCGGTATAACTACGCTTAGGCCCTTTTCTATAAGTACGGGAGCATCGCGGTTTTCTGCACGTATAATGTAATCTTTTGCACATATTCTTTCTGATGATATAGCAGGGGGCCAAAGTCTTAAAGTTTCTGTAACATAAACGTATGTGGATAGTATACTCTGATAAATACTCACCTGAGATAACCATGTCCAAGTATTTCATGCCTAGAAGAGCTTCATATGTGATGTTTCCATTAAAATTTTCTAAAGTCTCATCGATTTCGTTTTGCAATTTTTGTTGTATGTGTGGATTAACGGTTAATTCGTAACACAAAAAGCACATTAATGTAGATGAAGTTTCAAATCCAGCGAAGAAGAACGCAAGTGCTTGGGAAATGATGTCCTCATCGGATAACTGAGCAATTTGTTTGGTTTCAGTTTTCTCAGCAAGTACTTCCGAAGGTACAGCAAATTCTTTTTCTGTATCTTCTTCATGATCTCCCTTTGTAGCTTTTCCCTTTCGACTCTCTAAAAGAATCTGAATCATGTCGGGACGAATTAATCCTTTTTGTTCGCGTTCAAGAATATTTGCCTTTACAATTTCGGAAAAGAATTCCGTATACACTGTGGGAAAAAATCTTATTTTGAAGAACTGTAAAAATACATTAAAGCTTTAATTTTTTATCTAAAAACATACCCTCATTAACGCGGGAAACACAAAGTACCCTAAATAACGCCATCCACCACTGAAATTCGCCATACCTTTTCCTAATACGAAAAATTTGTTTGTTTTATCATCCAGCGAGTTTAGATTTATTCCAAATGCGGCTGATGCAATCGCATCATTTGTAAAACGTGCACAAACGTCTTTAGCCTCAACTTCTATAAGTTCAGAATTTTGTTTTTCAAAGTGCTTTACAAACTGTTGTGCACAATCCGAAATCAAATTATACATGAATCGCATTTTGCTACTTGTAAACGCTGGACTTAACTTAGCTCTCATATCCCGCCATTTTTGATCTTGAAGCGATCCTAATTTTTTTCCCAATATTGGCTCAACGTCTTCAGTTACTTGCACCTTTTTATTTGTAAAGTTATTAAAGTCTTTTATACCTATCAGTTTAATTAGGTTTAAGTCTTTTAGCATTAATTGAGGCTTTCGGAACGCAAACACTCCCATGTATCTACAAAATATTTTATTATACGCATTTCCTGCACTAAAATACTCAAAGGTATAGTTGCATGTTGTCTATAAATGAAAGTTAGACTGTTATGCTTTGTTATGTACGAAGGGTACAAGTACAGGGTGTGGCGCGAAGAGTTTTGATTAAAAGTAATGGCGGATACAGTTATGTTAACATTCTGAAATTACGAAGCTGTAGGTTTTGGATGACGTTGAGTTCAAATATATTGTCCTGAATGTTGCACTTCCGGTTATACCAGAAGTAGACGTCAACTTTGTTATTTTAAATGGAACCTAATATTTTTATTTTATTTTCGAATTCTACATGAAATTCTAGATAAAATTTGTACACAATGTCCTATATCAAAAATGAAGTATTTTCGAGATATTTCTATTTCTTTTTAATTTTGAAAAAATCCTAGTCCACATTGAATAACGATATCTCCATTAATAACGAAGCTAGTGCCGTGAAATTGTAACTAATAAACAACAAGGGCTTGCCCGTTAATTCCATATATCCATCTCATTGATATTTCATACAGGGTGTTTTAAACTTAGCCGCCAACATGCACAATTTAAATCATTTATAAGTTGCTTACTTTAAATAGAACACCTTGTATTTCATTACATTTTCCGCTGTATTTTTTTAAGCCAATTCGTTTGGTATCAGTATTCCCTATACCTAAATCCAACCACTTTTGAGATATTTCATTATCTTAGTTAAAACATAACAACAATTAATTATTTCAACATTAGTAAAGGGTAGGCCATGATTTCCATTATTTAAGGTGATATTTTATTATTTTTTCATAAGTTATTAATTCTGAAAAGTAACCAATAGCCTGAAAGGATTATTAATTGTGGATATCATTAAAAACGTTGACTAGGTATTTTGTATTAATTTAATTAGATAATTTACAAACAAAAATAACTAAATGTAATATTAAACAAATAAAGTTTTATAATAAGTGTTCAAAATTAGCACCATCTACTTCTAAACATTTATGAATCCTTTTTATTAAGTTATGTCTTGTAATGTTGGAAATATGGTCGGATGTTAAAGAATTAAAAGCAAGTAAGACTCTCTGCATCATATCTTCCTTTGTCGTAACAGGTTTGGAAAATACGATTTAATGTAACTTAAATACCAAAATCTAATGGATACCAGGAGCACTGCTAACTTAGGCCTGATTGGCATTCTCATTTTAAATGGTAAAGATTTGCCAATCAGTCTTTAGAAGATAGCCATACGACTCTATTGGCGCTTAATACTTTGGTAGGGGCATTCAAACTGGTATCACCAAGATGGAGCACCTCCTCATAACTTTCGGCCATGTTGCTCAGCATCATTTATCGAACATGTTTCATGATAGATGGATTGCCAATCAGGTGTCACGTTTCAATGATCATTGTCATTGTTTAGAACTCGATCTCTAATTATGCGCCATATTAATTTTATAGAAGTAATTTGATTACATTAAAATCAGTATTTTATTAACTTTAATGAACATAATTTTTAAAATATGTTATATATGTTTAAAATCTTATATTTCATAATTTTAATAAATAATAATTCATTTAAAATAAATATATTTAAAATCCATAATATAAGTTATAAAATATTAATTTTATAACTATAATTTAATCATTTAATATATTAAAAAAAATCTTTGCTGAGTTCTTAACGGTGCCTATTCCCGTGCGATTGTGTGTGAATTTGAGTGTATGTGTGTATGTGCGTAAAATTGTGCGTGTACCTATTCTTAAAAATAATTCGAATTGTAAAAAACTTTGTATATCATTCAGCAATTAATTTAAATAATTATGTAGTCAGGTATATGTAGTACATGACGTTCACATCACTAGTCACAATTTAAAACATATTTGGTATATTCTAATATACTATACGTATAAATAGGTTGTAGAAAAATGTATACACTGTGTCCGTAAAGTATGGAACAAATTAATTTTTAGCTAAACAGACCATTTTAAGAAATAATCCTGAAACACGTCGATTTTTGATTATAATTTACCGTATTTTAAAATAATAATCTAATATACAGGGTGAATTACTTTTGAGTAATGACGTCACCGCCATTTTTTTTTAAATGGAACACCCCCATTTTGTTTCAATTTTCGGATTGCTCTAGCTGAGATGTTTGAAAACAGCTCATTTTTATTAATCTAATAATGTAACAAAACATTACAAACTACATTTATACCAATTCCCGCTAGACAACAAGTATTTTTGATAATATTGTTAATTTAACTAATAAAGAATGTTATGCGTTACTTTATGAGCACACACAAAACTATTGTATTTTTGTCCAATGTACCAATTGGAATCAACATGTGATACATTTTGGAATCAGCTCAGCTAGAGCAATCTGAAAATTGAAACAAAATTTATTTAAAAAAATGGCGGTGACGTCATTACTCGAAATAATTCACCCTGTACATTAGATTATTATTTTAAAATACGGTAAATTAAAATCAAAAATCGACGTGTTTCAGGATTATTTCTTAAAATGGTCTGTTTAGCTAAAAATTAATTTGTTCCATACTTTACGGACACAGTGTATAACGTAACATAAAGAAAATTGTTAATAAAATTCTTGTAAGGATTGTTATCTATATAATTATTTTGTAATTTTTACTGAATAAGTAGGTAAATATAGGTAAATAAACAAGTATTTTGTACATTTCATACAGAAGGGAACATGTATACGTTAAAAATAGCTATTAGTCCGACACAAATTTGATATTTAGAGTTCGAATTTTAAAAAAAGGCGTTTACCTTACCTTGTCCCAGGGAATGCGTTGTATAATTCTTGCATCATTTCCGTGAGTGATAATTTTCTGGTAATAATTGGAAGCATATTTCCTATCAATGGCCATGGATTCGCGTGTGGTACATCTTTATCTTTCCAGTAATTTAAGTTACTAACCAAAAATTGGTAGACAAGATAAATAATGGCACACGCCGCCAATACAATCCACATAATTAGTGCAATAATTAAAAGTAAAAAATTACAGACGTTTGTTGACACTCGATCAGTTTCTTGAAGAGATTACTTTTAATCGTGAACAATTTATTACAATATAGTGCATGGAAAATGAATATAAATCGGTCATCTACCTCGTATGAATAAAAAAAAAATCTGCATACTAGCGGATTAATATAATTAATACACAGCAACGCGCTACTTATACACATGGACTATAAACAGAATAAAACTTGCAACCTTATAGGACGAAACGCGCACGAAAATCTGCCTCAAGCTGGGATGGCAGCATTATACAAATCCGTCCCATTTTTCTCGGGTCCGCTTGTATACAGGGTGCCCACAATTCGTATATTTTGACTTTTTTAGTAGATTTTTTCACATAAACTGAAAAAATCTAATAGAGAAGTTTTCTTTAGTAGATTTTTGTTATATTCTTGCGACATCTCTTTCCCACATAGTTATACGGAAACACAGCGTGGAAATTTGATCATATGTAATCATATTAGGTTACAGCAGTTTTGTTTTCCTTATCTAAAATAGATACTCGCTAGCGCATCGATACATTATATGTCTTCCTATTTTCCTTTATTTACCGTCTCCTGATTTTAGTAGATTTTCAATGAAAATGTAGTAGATTTGTGAAATCAAATGTGGTCACCCTGCTGAGTCGTACACCTTTCAACGCTAGTAGGGTACATATTATCGTATGCGTCGCAATTTAAAAATGCCTTATTCTGTATTAAACATATTTAAATATAATTATTGTGCAGATGTACGTACATTTAAAATGTTCAGAAGCGCCTCTAGAACAAAATGAAGCTTTGCTTTTCGCTAAAGATTATAATATTATTCACGTCAAATGGTTAAAACGACCGTCTGACGAATTTAATACTTTTATTAATATTTTGTGATTAAACAGTTTCCTACATTTTATGAAAATTAGAAATTATCTAACAGCGTAAATATACAAAAAGAATGTAAAACCATTATGAAATATTTTAGAAATTTAACCTGCCACACCATTTTCATTATCTTATTTCTCTTATTATTAAAATTATGACAAACAGAATTCACAAAAATATTATTCAAAAAGTAAATTATAACAATTCTAAAAATAAACTTGGAATTTTGTCATCTCAGTGAAATTACAGTGAAATTTTACAATATTCTAGATTTTACTCCAGATGTTATTAACTAAAAATACAATAAAATTTTGATTTTTATTTTCCAGAAATTTTTAATTACCGTTCTTTTGTTAATTTCGGATTTAAAACCCCGTGTTGGAATTTCCAAATGACAGTGTAAACGTACTTTTATACACGCTGTAACATTATTTCATCAATTCAAACAATGTCATTAGAACATTGTACTGTTATGGAATTTATTATTGTATTTTTTCATGATCTTTGTAACTTTCAGTATCGTATTATTATAAATCATTATGTATCTAACATTTTTAGTTAAATAACATCAGGGCCGGCCCTAGACATTTTGGCGCTCCGGGCAAAACTTGAATTTGGCGCCCCCCTCTCCGTTTATTAAAGTAAATCGCATGCTCCCATAACATAAAGTCAAGAAAACGTTGAAAAAAATTAA